>JAOPUI010000030.1:2864452-2874846 GCA_027123135.1 Urophycis floridana
TCTCTCTCTCTCTCTCTCTCTCTCTCTCTCTCTCTCTCTCTCTCTCTCTCTCTCTCTCTCTCTCTCTCTCCTCACCTCATAACAGAGGCCAGGCATCAGATGACAGGGCTGGTTAATATTGAACCTGTTTTCTGGTATGGGTTACCGGTGGTGGACCAATCACAGCAGGTCAGCCACTGGTAACACAGCCTTACCCCATCAGGTGGTGCCTGCTGCCAACCAAACACCACTTCCCATAATCCCCCCTGGGATGACCATGTCTGTGTGCGTGAGCATGTGCATGTCTGCGCATGGATGGTGTATGAGTGATATAGATTGTGTGTTTGTATGTTAGTGGGTGCGTAGTATAGGTGTGCATTGCTGTGTTAGAATATGTAAGTATGGGTTGTGTGTGTGTGTGTGTGTGTGTGTGTGTGCATGTCGGGTATATATTTAGTTTATGTGTGAGTGTAGGTTATTACATGTTTGTTTGTGGGATTTAGAGAGAAAAATAGTTTTTTTCATGATTACTCTTTCCTCCAGATGTTTGTGTCTCTCTCTGTGTCTCCATGGGGGGGCTGCCTTGATCATATGTTCACAACCCTAGGTTGCCATAGGCCGTGACCTTCTCAACAAACCTCTCTTTTTAGTGGTTTGTTATCAGAGGTAAGAAACGTTAGAAGGGTGTATTTTAAGTTAAATCTTTAATTTGGTAAGGGCAGGCATTGCCAAGTCTGCCAACATGTGTCTAAAGGTAGCTAGCCCACACAGGCATCCCTCCGGCCGACTCAAACCAACTGTTCTGTGTCTGGAGGTTCCTCTTGCAGCCTTTAGTTCACTATTAGACTAGCATGTAGTTCCTCCAACGGCCTTTAGGTGGTTCATGATAGAGACTAGCATGTAGTTTCTCATACAGCCTTTAGGGGTTTAAAGGTAGAGGATAACTTTTATGGGGTTAAAGGTATAGAATAACCTTTATTGTTTAAAGGTAGAGAGGGACTTGTAGGCGATTAAGGGTAGAGAATGACTTTTAGGTGATTAAAGGTAGATAGATAATGACCTTTAGGGGGTCAAAAGTAGAGTATAATCTTTGAGGGGTTAAAGTAGGGCTGGGCAATAAAACGATAACGTATGTATCAGGATAGACACATAATCAATATCAAGAGAAAATGCGTTCGATAGAACGTTTCGTTTTTTTTTTTTCTTTGATGGAAGAAACAGGGTCGGAGCGATCGGAACGCACAGGGGGCATTCCGATCGCGTCATAGTGGTTTGCGAAGAGTGTTCTGCCATATTAAGTGAGATTCCATTCCGTTGGTATTAACAGTGCTCACTGCAAAGAGAACTACACAGTAGGCAGGGGGCTATTAGGGAACATAGCTACGTCACTTCACCGATGAAGAGAGGCAGCTGTCAAAGTGACGCGTCAGCGCAAGAGTCCCAAAGTCATCAAAATATACTTTTAAACATTAAAATGTATTTACCAAAGGCGTCAGGAGTTTGAACATATTAATTTTGAAGAGTAAAAAGTTTTATTTTGTTTTTTAATTTTTATTCAAGACTGTTTATATTTGAGTGTTTTCCATGATTGTGTTGACATTCCTTTTCCCTGTCTGCCTACAATCAATAAGTTAACTAAAAATGTTTACATTTAGTATATTTTTCTCCTGGTCCTTATTTTAAATAGGTCATACAAATTATCAATAATTATCGATATCAACCAATATGAAACACTTATATTGTGATACAGTTTTCAGCCATATCGCCCAGCCATAGGTTAAAGGTAGAGAGTAACCTTTAGGGGGTTAAAGGTAGAGAGTAACCTTTACGGAGGTTAAAGGTAGAGAGTAACCTTTCGGGGGTTAAAGGTAGAGAGTAACCTTTAGGGGGTTCAAGTTTTTTTCTCACTGGTGTTTGTGCTTTTGGGTTTTTTTACGAGTACGATTAAATTGTTTACGATAATGATTCTGTTTTTCTCGTGCTTGGGGTTTTGACATGATTTTGATGAGGAGGCGGGGTGAAGGGAATGGGGCAACTTAATTGGTCCCAAATGCGTCAGTGGTATGCAACGTGTTTACCTCCCTGACTGAAGGCATGCACTCTGCCGCAGGGTAAGGGGAAACATTAAGACGACTCAGAAGCCGGTGGAGGCTGTATTCTTGCAGAATCCAGCTACTGATCTGGCCAGTGTCACTCGGTAACTGAGAGGCCAGCAGAGTAATTCATTCGCCCATGGTGGCAACTCACACATCTAACTGTTGTTGGCTAGGCTGGTCATTCGCAACCAAGGTTGGAGCACACCAAGGCTAGCCACCTGCTGGATCAGCTACTAGCCTGGTAGGTTTCCTGAGGCTAGAATCCTACAGTAGCTGATCCAGTGGGTTGCTAGCCTCAGAAGCTATTGTGCCAGCTAAGCCAGTAGCTGATCCAGTGGGTTGCTAGCCTCAGAAGCTAATGTGCCAGCCAAGCTAGTAGCTAATCCAGTGGGTTGCTAGCCTCAGAAGCAAATGTGCCAGCCAAGCCAGTAGCTGATCCTGTGGATTGCTAGCCTCAAACGCTAATGTGCCAGCTAAGCCAGTAGCTGATCCAGTGGGTTGCTAGCCTCAGAAGCTAATGTGCCAGCCAAGCCAGTAGCTGATCCAGTGGGTTGTTAGCCTCAGAAGCAAATGTGCCAGCCAAGCCAGTAGCTGATCCAGTGGATCGGACGGCGCATAAGTTACCACTTTGGGCGAAACAATAGTTGGCTTCTCATTTACCTCCGCCTGCTTTTCATTTTTCATGGCAGCCTCTGCATTAACAGCGCTGGCACAGATCAGTCGCTGGCTTCAGCAAGGATATAGCTTCCGCAGGATTCTCAGTAGCCTCAATTTTTACCCTTACCTTGCGCAATAGTGAATGCCTTCAGTCAAGGAGAGGAACACTAGCATACCAAAGGCGAATTTGTCCGGTTGACCAGTTGAATAAAGTCTTCCTTTCCTTCCCTTTACCCTGTCCAAACCCTGAGCACCACAAAAACTGAATTATAATCGTAAAGAATGTAATCATTAAAAACGTAAAAAATGTAATCATGTGTGAAAAATTGTAATATTGTAAACATCCCTTTTCGTTAACATTTGAGAAAAATGTGTTTGAGTGTTTTTTATTTTTGGATCACAAGAAACATTTCAATATCTACGCATAGGCTATACATTTTCTTTTGTGCAGCCAATAATTTTGGAGTCAATTTTGACTCCATACTTAACTACTTCCACAGTTTTTCACCTACAGACTTGAGACTAAATTGTTCAGCTTGTATTGGAATGGACTGCTTTCACTTTTCCAAAGAAAAATATACAATATTAAAAATATTCAACTTTAAATGTTACAATGGTAGTCAATGGGTAGAGTGCGGTACAGTCAGGCCATTCTGTGAGACTTGAACTACCTCTGTGAGACACAACTCATTCTTCAGCTTTTAAAATTTGTTCATCCTTTTTGAACACCCGATACTTATTGAGCCTTGGGTGTGTGACTTTATATTACAGCTGGTCCCAATGGAGCCCCATACTAGACTAACAATCAGTTAAACCACTTTTTAACTTATGAATAAACTCACATACTCACACAATATTTCTACTAATTCTACTTCTATTGGTACTTATGATTTTGAATACAACTTCTACTACTACCACACTAATTATTTTCTTCAGAAATTACCTTTTTAGTAACTACTGATCATTATCATTATCAGACAGTGATGCCTATTGTCTTGTCATAGAATTTTGCTACTCATCTGATAATAAAACTCTTTGACTTGACTTGTTTTGGACCAACATTTTCCACTGGTGGGTTTTCTGGTCATTTCAGTTGGTGGCACCGGAGTCATTTTTGTCCCACAATTATGACCATTGTTCCCACTTGCATTCCCAATGGGACATTGGGATGACAACAAGGGTTTCCTCCAAATCTATCAGGAAAACAAAGTAAATATTGTGTTATGAATATTGCATTACAGCGCATGCTTAGGGTCTTGTCAAAGAAAGTGCACGTCTTGTCAAAATGCAGCCGGTTGGCGTTCAGGACCATGTGATGCATGAGAGGTTGGGATTTCTTTTGCAACCCAAACAGATGAAGTACAATGAGCAAGTACAATACAGGAGGCATGTTGTCTCTGGCTCTGTAGCTACTTGAGAGGTGATTTGGGTAAACCCCAAATCACTTTTTTTTGTGTGTGTTTGTGTGTGTTTAATTTCTCATTTTATTTTTGACTTGAACACAACACTGTAGAATACAAGACTTCTGCTACTTTGGGCTGAAATCTGTTTTCCAGAGTGGAGGGTTTCCATTGGCTGCACCGCCCAGCTCGAGAGAGTGTGACGCGGGTTCGACAGCGCTGCAGGCTCCAATGGGACCCAATGTGTTTGTTTTCTCTGAAAGACACGACGGCTCAGATCGTAATGTTTGAACTCGCAGGCAAAAGTTCTCCTGCTAAAACACAGGTTTACCCTTTAAATGGACTGTGACGTTGACCCTCCTTTGTTGCTTATTAGTCACCAGTGCATGAGTTAATTTACAATTCAAAGGTAATCTCTGCTCCCAATAACTTCCTTAGTAGTCTTATGGTGATTTCCTTATCAGGTTTCCTTTATCTGGTTCTCTTGTTTCTCCTCTCTAAGATCTGAAACCTGCCACAGACCATACTAATGTAGCTGGCGAGCTTGTGATGTCAGTTTGGCACCATCCAATCAAATTCCCAAGGATCAAATCACATTTCCTTCTCCGGCGTGTTGCTTGCCAGGTGAACCCTTTTTACTTGAAAACACTGCATATTATAGAGCCAGGAATGCCCACCCCCTTCCAAATTGTCTTTAAAAGTGGTTCAGCCTCGACACGGAAATCCGAGCCGCCGTAACGGGTGACCAGCCAAAACAAACAACACACCTTTGGTGAATGATGTCCTTTTTAAGAGCCGGGGACCCTGGGTGTGGTCAGGCGCTGGAGGGACTGTGGGCCGGTTGTGCAGGGTGTGATCCGGGGTTGTGTCGCTCCCATTAAGCCTGGGGGCCGGCGCTTCAGTTGGAGCGCAGCCTTGGTGTCACGCACTTTGCGTGTTTCACAACGTCGCACCACTGAGGTTTATTGAACCGTTAGCAGCGCTGTGTCCTTGCAGCGGCGCGGGCTGCAGCCGCGTGTTGGCCGGGCAGGCGATGTTGGCTACAGGTTCAGAGGTCGCTTTGATTCCTTGTGGGGAACCACGTTGATGGCGATGAGCGCCACCATTCTTCAGGAAGTCTAAATTCATTCCGAGACATCATGTGATCGCAGACTCTGAAAAATCTCTAAAATCTGACTAAAATCTGCAGTCTTCATGGATAAATAACGATTTACTAGAAGAGACAATGTAGTCTGTTAGCATTGTGTAGCATGTCCTCAATTTTTTTTGCATTTCTTGTGACTATTTTGTGACTATTCTGTTGGCATTGTGGTGCATGGTTACAGCCATGTGATTCAGTTAGCGTAGTAAAGTGTATAGTATTAGTATAGTGGCCTTGTTAGCACGGTGTAGCCTGTCTGTGTTCTGCAGCATACTGAAGCCTGCTGGGGGGTTAGAGTACAGTGTGATTGATTAGTGGTGATGCTAATCCTTCTCATCTCTCCATTCACACGGAGCTCACGTGTGTATGTGTGTGTGTGTGTGTGTGTGTGTGAGAGAGAGAGGAAGACATTTTTAATCCTCACCACAATATAATCCATACTTTCCTCTGTCGCTCTGTCCTCATCTTCACACTACAAGTGTCAGCCTGCAACTTAATCCTGGTTGTGAGCATTTATTTTGTTTATGTGTGAGATGTGTTTGGTTTGGTTTGAGGTGCCATTTAGTAAACATGATTCTCTGGTTTCATGTACATTTTCTCTCACCAAACTGCTAAGATCTAACGTGTGTGTGTGTGTGTGTGACCACAAAATCATCTCCTTTGTTTCACGTACTGCGTACTCATGAACTCCCAGAAGAAGTGGTTTATTGCGGCTTAAGATAACTTGACGATTTGTTTTCATTGGTCTGAATGCAGATTTGAGTCATACTCTACGAGTGATCTGATGTCTCTCGAGATAACAAACCTCTATTTGTTTCCAGCGCCACGGAAACATGAAACTCCATCCACAACAAGCGCCATTGTATGTAAGTATCTACACCACCCTCGTTCTCCTCATCAACCCGATCGCTCCACCCGGCTCCTCGCGACAACTACACCCACCCCATCTCAGTCTCCAATGCACCCACCCGATCTCAGTGTCCACTGCACCCACCCCATATCAGTCTCCCCTGCACCCACCCCATATCAGTCTCCACCACCTTCTCCACCCTGAAATAACAACAAATTGCCCAGTGCTAAGCATTTACGGGCATGTAGGCCCCATCTGAGTCATATAAACACAAATAAAATCAAATAGACATCATATAAATACTTGTTCTCAATGTGTCTTTCAGGGCCAGTGTCTGATTACTGTAACGCTGGATGAGGCAGAGGAGGGGGAGGAAGATGTGGAGTACTTCCTGTTCTTCACAGGCTGCACCCAGAGGCACCTCACCAGCACGCTGAGGGTCAGCCAGGACACACTGCAGGCACTGTGTCCCGGTGAGACGTCTCCCATTGTTTCTGCTGGCTGACCACATGTCTTTCAGAGAGCAACCAAGAAGACATGTTGTTGTGGGCCACACAGAGTATGTCTGTCTGTCTGTCTGTCTGTCTGTCTACCTTGTCTACTTGGTCGACGTAGAGATGGACAGGCAGACCGACAGGCGGGTAAACTGGTAGACAGACAGACACAGAAATAGAGACAGACATAGAGAGAGACAGGCAGAGATTCCTGCCTTGTTTCTCGTGTTGCCGTGGACGCGGTGAATGATTCACCTTAATGAGAATTTTCACCCTGGGAGGGAGGGAGGGGGAGACAGACAGACAGACAGACGGACAGACAGAGAGAGAGTATATGACTTCATGAACTCCTCGCGCTCTGATTGGCTGGAGGTGAACACACCTTGTCAATCTGGAAGCTTAACTGTAGGATTGGATTGAAGGCTTGATTCCCCACATCTCAACACTAATGCTGCTGAGGTCAAAGGTCACAGACTAAGTGTCCTGCGTGGGATTAGAGAAAAGGTTATCAAGCCTATTGAAGGACAGACATCAAAGATTACAATGATAATTAACTGACAAACAACTAACTAACTAACTGTTGACTGACTGGCTGACTAACAGCCAAACTGAGTGACACGCCTAACCACTTTCCTGAACGTTATTACGACAGTAACAACAGGATGTTCAAAGTTTCAAAACAGGAACGCATTGAATCATCGGGCAGATTTGGTCATACATAGGTGATTGGTAACATTTACAGTGCAAGATTCATGTGGACTTCTACTCCTCCTGATGGGTGTACTGTGGAGTGTGTGTGTGTGTGTGTGTGATGGCTGTCTTAAACAGCCTCAACTGGCACGAGAAAGAGTGATCAGAGCCACGCATACTCCACAGTATTTAGACATACTGTATATTCTGTGTATGTTTATTTTTGCTCCATACATATTTTTATTTGAAGTGTTTTCACAAATTTTTGTTTTCTTATTTCATTGTATCCCAGTACATCTGCCGTGTCTCCCACAGTTCCAGTCGTCCTTTCTTGTCTTACCTAATATCTCCTCTCTCCTCCCTCCCTGCCCTTTACTCTCCTCTGATCTCTCCTCTCCTCTCTCCTCTCCTCAGCTCATGACTGCAGTGAGACGGTCCAGATCACTCTGTGTTCTCTGGGACCGGCCGGGTCAGGGGCCCCTGGGTCAGGGCCCCCCGAGGAGGGGCCCGGCATGGGCCACGCGGCCCAGCTGGCCCAGCAGAGGTTCTGCTTCGTCCAGGATCCAGCCTTCGACATGGCCCAGTTTCTGGTGGGTCTGCTGTCGCTGGCCGACTTTGTGTTCGCCAATTACACGCTTATCCCCGCCTCCAGCGACAGGATTGGTCGAAACAACCATAAAGTGACACGAAAATGAAACGCCCCCTTCCCCTAGGGATGAGCTCGCCTGCCATCAGACTTTAGATCATTCACCCACAGACTGATTTATGGGACTACACGTGTGTTGACTTCTGGGTTGTCATCTTCTTACTGACCTCCGGGTTGACCTCTTCGCTGACCTCTGTGGACTGCTGCAAACTCTGCGTTGACCTCTCTCCTGACCCTGCAGGTCAGCGCCGCAGGGCGTGCGGACAGCCTGGAGGGGGCGCTGTGGCTGGACGAGTGCAATATTTCCGTGGAGGAGTTTGAGGACCGGGCCCTGGCACACGCCCTGCAGCACCTCACGCTGCCCCCTGGGTGGAGCCTGCTGGGGGGGCGGGACAGGGGCGGAGCCGGTGAGGCTGGGGGATGGGCCTAGTGCAAATCTGAAAGTGTTTTTTTTTTAGGTTTTAGGGTTTTTTTTTTTTTTTTTTTTTTATTAAATTAAATTTTGCCTGTTATTTTTTTAAGGTAAGAATTAGGCTAATAGGCTTCATAAATATGGTAAAATAAACATTGAAAGAATGTATATGTTTCATGCTGTTTAGTTTCTAATATCACAACATAGGTACAGTATCTACATCTAAACACATCAATGTGCATACATATACCCAATACATTACACATAACTTGAGTGGGAACAGATGTTCCGATTACGTGATAGAAAAGGTTGGACAAAACACCATGTGTCACATTTACAGCAGGACCTGCTTTATGGGATGTTGCCTGTAGTGTTGCCAGGGGCAACGAACTGGAACCCTGGGCAAGAATGGAGTGACCTCAAACTCACGCGTTGTCTGTCTCTCTGCCTGTCTGTGTCTCTCTTTCTCTCTCTGCTTGTTGTCTGTCGCTCTGCTTGCCTGTTTGTCTGTCTCACTGCTTGTCTGTTTGTCTGTCTCGCTCTGCTGGTCTGTCTGTCTCTCTGCTTGTCTTTTTGTCTGTCTGTCTCTTTGTCCCTCTGTCTCTCTGCTTGTATCTCTGCCCCTCTGCCTGTCTCTCTCTATTTCTGTCTGTCTTTTTATCCGCCTCTTTCTCTCTCCGCCCATCTCTCTCTGCCTGTCTTCCTGTCTTTCCTCTGCATTCCTGTCTGTCTTTTTGTCTCCATGTCTGTTGTCTGTTTCTCTATCTGCCCATCTCTCTCTCTCTCTGCCTGTCTGTCTCTGTTGTCCAGAGCTGGGTCCTCAGGAGACCCTGCTCCACTTTGCGGCCAGGCGTGGTCTCTCCCGGGTGGCTGAGTTCCTGTTGGAGCAGCCTGCAGCGCTAGAAGCCCTGCGATTGGATAACAGGCAGGGCCACACCCCCGCTAAATTAGCAGAGCTACGGGGACACACACACCTGTCCGGCGTCCTCGCCCAGTAAGTACACCTCTCTGTGTATGTATGTATGTGTGTGTGTGTGTGTGTGTGTGTGTGCGTATGTTTGTATGTATGTATGTGCGTGTGTGTGTATGTGTGTGTGTATGTTTGTATAAGAATTACTCATCATATGTATGTTTGTATGTATGTATGTATGTATGTATGTGTGTATGTGTGTGTATATGTTTGTGTGTGTGCGTGTGTGTGTGCATGTTTGTGTATATATGTTTGTGTGTGTGTGTGTGCGTGAAGCTTCGTAGCCTCATTAGTACACCATCACATCCAATCACAACCAGGCCGAAACCGTTTCACCAAGAACGGCAAAACTTTACGAAGAGCTTTCACAATAGATTAAATTTCAAGTGCTTTACCTAAAGGCATACTCTCCCTGATGTTCCACATAAACAGCTGTTTTTAAGGCAGGCCCGAGCTCGTAAAACTTTACAGGCGCACAGAAAACAGACAGATTTGCACGAAAGCCAGCAGGAATCTCTGTCTAATAAGATAAGATAAGGTACAGCTGTACAGCATGTATGCTAGGAAGCACGCCCTCAGGAGAGGATCACAGCCCAGGTCACAGGCCACGCTCTGCTCTGCGATGACGTGTTGCCCACGGGCCAGTAAAACACACTGGGTGTCAAGGTCCTCTCTGGTTTATGTGCTCCGGTGGGCCTGGGAATCAGTATGGAACGAGGATCCGAGAGCAAGGATCCTCGTCTCCTTGTTCCCTCTCCTTCCTTCCTCCTCCCTCCCCACCACATGCCACTGAGGGCGGAAGGGCGCTCATGTCCTAATCCCTAACCAGGACACGCAGCGGGCGTGGCACCCACACACACTCTTCTACACCGCGTGTGTGTGTGTGTGTGGGTGTGGGTGTGTGTGTACGTGTGTTGAGTGTTTTTTTTTTTATATATTACTACACTATATACAGTACATGTCAATGTGTGTGCTATATTCCCAAGTAAGTTAAGTGTGCTGTGTGTGTGTGTGTGTGTGGGTGTGTGTGAGTGCGTGGGGGTGTGTGAGGTGGTGTGT
>JAOPUI010000030.1:2978779-2993963 GCA_027123135.1 Urophycis floridana
CTCTCTCTCTCTCTCTCTCTCTCTCTCTCTCTCTCTCTCTCTCTCTCTCTCTCTCTCTATGTCTCTCTATGTCTCTCTCTCTCTCTATGTCTCTCTCCCGGCCCTCCCACCAGCGGCGAGCGGGGCGGAGGACGTGGCGCTCTACGTGGGCATGGTGGCGGTGGCGCTGTGCCTGACGCTGCTGCTCATCGTGGTGGTGCTGGTGTACCGCCGGCGCAAGGAGGGCCTGGACGCCGACGTGGCCGACTCCTCCATCCTCACCACCGGCTTCCAGCCCATGGGCATCAAGCCCAGCAAGCCAGGTGTGTGGGCGCCGCGGCCGCGCAGGCCCCCCCCCTCCCACTGCAGTAGGACACTTCTTCTTCTTGGCTTCACGACATCCGCCCCGCTCACCCCCTCTCACTCACTCGCACCCCTCCGTCCCCTCCCTCCCCTCTCACCAGTGCGTCCGATCCAGTCCGGGGCCACCAGCCCGGCCATCTCTATCCGTGAGCTGGGCCACACGGGCGCCACCAAGACAGAGCGCAGTGGGCTCCGTAAGCTGAAGAGTGAGATCAAACAGGTGATGGCCCCGGCCTCCTGCATCAGCACCAGAGACTCACCGCTAACAGGACTGTGTCTTCAATAGCACACATATTGGACATAGCAATGGGTATCAGATGTGGAGCTCATCCTAGACTGTAGGACAAGCTGTAAAGAAGTGAGGAAATTGTGAATGTGCGTGTTGTGAGTGTTGTCTGTAGTGCAGACATGTTTGTGGATCATGTGTATTATTTGTTGTTCAGTAACACTGTGCCTGGTTCTGTCTACAGTTGGATGGCTCTCGACCTCTCAGTGTGGGTACAGTTTGGTAACTCTTGTTGGCATGTGGGTCATCACGGTAACTAACTGTGGGCATGCGGTCGTCATGGTAACGATTATGGGCATGTGGTCGCCATGGTAACCCGTGCAGCCATGCCATCGCCATCTCTGACTTCAACATTGGGATGTTACATTTCAACGTGCGGTGATGTCATTCGTCAAGGCAGCGGTCGTCATGGAAATCGTGCAGTGCAAAAAAGGGACTGCTGTCTCCTGACTCTGTGGTCCTTCACCCTCACTCTGTCCATCCGTAGGGCTTCGGCGGTCTTTCCATTGGTAGCAATTTCATGTCCGTCGGCTCTACGGTAAAGCTCTCATCTCATCACATGGATGCATTTCCATACATCGCATGACCTACCCGTTACAACCTATGCATCACATGACCTACTTATTACATTCTATACATCTCATGACCTACAGATTACATTCTATACATCACATCAGCTACCCATTCAGGTCAGACTCAGACCTAAACATGCAGCATGCTTCAAATATACTTACTAACTACAGTGCTTACTAATGCACAACTTGTTGCTTTGTTTGCCAGTATTGTACCATTTATTGGTTCTAGGAAGTGTCCACATAGAGCTGTTGGCTGTTGATTTGGCAGAACATCAGCGGGTTCCTGGATCAGTGTGTACTCTCCAGTATAACGCTGTGTTATGGGCAGCCTTGTTGTACCCACATTCCCAGAGAACTGTTGTGGGCATCCTAGCAAACGAGACACGTACCAACCGTGTCTGTTTAAAGGTGCTGTGGGTGCCAGTGCTATAAGTTTCACACCTACAGCACCGTTAACTGCAGTCTGACCCTCACACCGTCAAATGTTCACTACTAAGATCTCTTACCCATGTCCTCCCGTCCTTCCCCCCCTCTGTCTCCCCACCCTCCTCGTCGTCACCCTGTCGGCCCACCAGCGTTGCAGCAGCCCCTCCACCCCCAGCGGGATGATGTCCCCGGTGGGCGCGGGCCCCGGGGGGGTGGACCCCGGGGACGTGCAGCTGAGCTGGGAGGAGACGCAGGGCCAGTGGCTGAGGCGCCGCCGGCTGGACGGGGCCATCAACCGGGTCCCCATGGGCTTCTACCAGAAGGTGTGGAAGATCCTGCAGAAGTGCCACGGCCTGTCCATCGACGGCTACGTCCTGCCCTCCTCCACCACCAGAGAGGTCAGGTGGAGACCCCCCCCCCCCCACCGCCTCTCAGGGCTGCTGCTGTTGTCGGGGTGGTCTGGGTTTACTGATAGCGCTCGTCATTTATTCATGTGGGTTGGATTGGGTTATTCACAGAGGGCTCTACAACAGTGATATAATAGTCATGATAGTAATACTAGTGATATAAATAGCTCTGTCATAGATTTAGAAAGGCTAGATTCTGGTTTGTGTGTTGGGTGACTCCCAGCCGAAAAGTTGCGGGTTCAAACCCCAATGTCAGCACACTACAGCCAGGTATCCTAGAGCATTCGCTCCTGACCTTTGACTTTAGTGTTACTACTAAATGTCATCAAGACCTTTCACAGACCACCTCAGATGGACCACCGATGACCACCTAAGAAAAATGGACACATACACATACAGTGGCTGAGGAAAGAGTTATATACAATATTACCATGGCCAATGGGAGACAGGGGAAAGACACTGTCAGCAGTGCAGCTTCTGCTGTGTTTCTTTGGCCAATTAACCCAAAACATCAGTGGAAAACATTACAATGGAAAAATATGGAATGCAAAAACAGTTGCATTGCATATGATGGAATGGGTATATTTATTTTCAGTGACCTCTATTAGCCTTTGTATTATTGTAAAATGGTATTTTCCACACAAAAACACCTACATACCACCTGCAGTACCCTCAGGTTGAAAAACAGTGTCCTACACTGGCAAGATAACCCCTAACTGCTCCTTAGTGACATGTGGCAAAAACATGTCACCAAGGTTAACAGTAAGGTTAACAGTACTCCATAACAGGACCCCATGTTGCAGCCCTGTTAAAACATGTCACATGTTCATCTCCGTTGGTTGGTGTTATCATGGCGTTCCCCCCCTCTGTGCTGACTCCATCATCTGCCCCCACCCCCACTCTGTGCTGACGGAGCAGATGACGGAGGGAGAGATCAAGTTTGCGGTGCAGGTGGAGTCGGTGCTGAACCACGTGCCCCAGCCGGAGTACCGCCAGCTGCTGGTGGAGGCCCTGATGATCCTGGGCCTGCTGGCTGACGTGGGGGTGGCCCACATCGGGGGCATCGTCCACGTGGACCGCATCCTCCACGCCGCCAACGACCTCTTCCTGGCCGACCAGGTGAGGCCGCCCCCGGGCCGCTCGGTGGGCGTGACCCGTTTACGCATCATGTGACCCGTTCTGGTCGTTTGCCCCTCATGTGACCCGTTCTGGTCGTTTACACTTCATGTGACCCATTCTGTTTGACCCGTTCTGGTCGTTTACACCTAATGTGACCTGTTCTGGTGGTTTACCCCTCATGTGACCCGTTCTGTTTGACCCGCTCTGGTCGTTTACACCTCATGTGATCCATTGTGGTCTTGACCCGTTCTGGTCATTTACCTCTCGTGTGACACATTCTGGGTGCCGTCCACAGGCGTCACAAGGCCTCGTGTTACACACAGACGACGATGACATGTACTCTCTTATTACAGTCCTGTACTTTTCGCAAAGCCCACATTTTCTGCCCAGGATTAATAAAGTACAAGCTTAATTTATGTTATACAGGATTGTAGCAATGCTGTACACCTTGACCTGCTCCTTAATGACATGTACCTGAATTCACTGCAAGTCACTTTGGATTAAAGCATCTAATAATTGAGTCAATAGTAAATTGGTAAGTATTGATCCCTGAAAGGAAATATGGGTTAACTCCCCCCTTGTGTATTCTCTCCCCGCTATATTTCCACAGAAATCTCAGGGCGCCAACGAGTATTTCCTGGAGAAGGACCAGGCCACAGGGATCTGTAACTTCCTGTACGACAGCGCTCCCAGTGGCAGCTACGGCACCATGACCTACCTCTCCAAGGCAGCGGTGGCCTACGTCCAGGACTTCCTGCCCAGCTCCAGCTGCCTGATGCAGTAAGGGCGCGGCTGCCTGATTCCCGGTGTTGGTTTGGGAGAAGACTTTTTATTGTTGAAATCTTATTTAAACTGTGAGCTCTGAATATGAATTAAAGCTGTCTCCTGAATTACAACACAACATTATCATACATATTTACTGTCTAAAAGGTATATTGTCAGAATATCTGCTCGTTGGGGAAATATATCTGTCATGTCCAAGTGTTGCATCGTTATACCTGTAACCCTATATACCAATGCTATGGTATGTATGGCACACCAAATAACCATTGTTACTTGGTTTACTGTACACTGTACGGAAATGAATGAACCTTTTTAGCTACCTATCCTAATGTGAATGTCTAATACCTTTAAATGTTCAGCTTTTGCTAAATAAAATATTTAGAGTATATTTTAGATCAACAACTTGCGTGCTATTAAGGGGAAATAATAAATGTGAAGTGTACGCATGTGTGCTTTCAGTGGTCCAATATTTGCATTTTTATTTTGTTTATCCTTAAAAGTGGTTCATATCATATGTATACAAAGAACAATGCAATCCATGTTATAAGCTTTCACGGTTTGCATGAAACAAAGATTTCATGTTTGTGAACGAACAGGGAAGTACATGGTCATATACCACCTAGATCTAGGGCTAATCCTACAACCAGTGCTCATGAGCAAGGCACCGCTGGCTGAATCTTAGGCAGGAAGGGTACCTTTGTAACCTGAAGGAAACTTGATAAACAGTAGACCATGTTAGTTTGACATTTTATCCTTCAAGGCAGAATATACATTTTCAATATGCTGTTATAAATATAAGGTGCCGACATCTCTATAAGATATTATTTATTTTAATGCCCATGAAATGTGTATTTAACATCCAATTTTAATGTGTGGATTTAATGATACCAAATGTAGTTATATTTTTTTTAATGTACATACCTCTAATGTAAGGTTGGGTGTGGTCATTAAAGAAAACATGTCACAATGAGTTACTCAGGTTTGAAAGATCCTGTTGCAAGATGACATACTTTGGTGATGCTCATCATTCAGTTAACATCGTTCAATAGACAATACACATTCAAACATGGCCTCGTGGGGTAGACATTCTAACCATGATTGCACAGTGGCCAGTAACAGCCCTGACAGGAAGCTACTGTACACGTGGAGGGCGTGTTGCTTTACGAGAATTTGTTTGTCTTCAACTACATTATGAATACATTTGGTCAGAGCTCGACTCATAGCTATGGTGATTATGATATCCAGTTCTGTAAATAGTGCACATGTTGATACCATGTGTGGCACATGTTCACTGTTCCCAGTTTAGATTTTGAATGGCCCCTTTTTACCACCATGAGATATGTTGATTAGGCCTATCCATCACAAGCTCTACGCTGTCGTTAGTTTCCATTTTGAGCTAGTCTCTATCTGCCTGGTTAGTGGTCCTTGTTGTCTAGTTAGTCTCTATACTGCCTGGTTAGTGCATCTTGTTCTCTAGTTAGTCTCTATCATTGCCTGGTTAGTGGTCCTTGTTGTCTAGTTAGTCTACCTACCTGGTTAATGGTTCTTGTTCTCTAGTTAGTCTCTATCATTGCCTGGTTAGTGGTTCTTGTTGTCTAGTTAGTCTACCTGCCTGGTTAATGGTTCTTGTTGTCTAGTTAGTCTATCTCTGCCTGCAGTGGTCCTTGTTGTCTAATTAGTCTACCTGCCTGGTAAGTGGTCCTTGTTCTCTAGTTAGCATCCATATTTGCCTGGTTAAGTCCTTGTTCTCTAGTTAGTCTCTATCTTTGCCTGGTTAATGGTTCTTGTTCACTAGTTAGCCTTTATGTCTGCCTGGTTAGTGGTCCTTGTTGTCTAATTAGTCTAACTGTCCGGTTAATGGTTCTTGTTGTCTAGTTAGTCTATCTCTACCTGGTCAGTGGTCCTTGTTGTCAAGTTAGTCTACCTGCCTGGTTAGTGGTCCTTGTTCTCTAGTTATCCTCTATCTCTGCCTGTTTAGTGGTCCTTGTTCTCCAGTTTGTGCACAACTCTGAAGGCTTCCAGGAACTCGGTGAAGTCGATGCTGCCGTCCTTGTTGAAGTCGATGCTGCGAGCCAGGGCGTCTATAGCGCCGTCGTCCAGGGCCACGCCCAGGTGGGCGCTGAACAGACGCCACGTGTGGCGGAACTCGTCCAGAGAGATAAGACCTGGATCATGAGGAGAACAAACCATGAGCAATGAGCTGCAGATACCAGCTGCAGTCTGCTTGGAGATGAGATGAGTGCATGTTGGACCTGAGTGATCTTTGTCTATAATGTTGAATATGAGCTCCAGGTCTGTCCTGTATCTGACCAGAGTTTCTGCCAGGTTTGGTGTGACCTAAAGATTGAAAAACAGGGGGAGGGAGGGGATTATTATGGTATGTTATGTACTGTTATTATGGAACATACAGTTTCAAGACAATCACAATCACAATCCCAACCAATCACATCATTGCAGCCAAATTTACTCTGGAAGTAAGCAGCCACACAGGATATAGGATAGTCTAGGGCAGGGGTGCAAAACCTTTTTTCCTACTAAGGGCCAAAAATGAAACTTCACAGAGAGCCGTGGACCAAACGTTGCACTACATTAATTGTGTAAACTTGTATAATATTAACATATAAAGGTTTACCCAGCTCCCCACATTTATGATTTCATGACATTACAACAAATGACCCTGCAATCTGCTCAACAGTGTTTGCATTGTATGTGTTAAAGTGTCCTTTTTCAAATCAAAGGTCATGAAATAGGACCCCGGCCCCTGGTCTGGGGTCTTTGACTCGCAGTCCCTAGGTACTGGCTTTGATCCCCAATGTCTGCAACCTGCCTGTAGACATTCCTGATCCGCTGGGTGACATGTATCTGAACTCATCGCCAGTCTCGGGGAACAAAGGCGTCTGCTGCGTGCCTAAACAACCCTCCCACGAGGAGCCTGCTCTGTGTCTCCTGACCTGGGGCAGCTGGAGCCCGGAGCCCATGTAGTCGAAGGAGGAGAGGTACTTCACGCTGCCGTCTGAAGCCAGGCGTGCCAGGTGAGGCCGCAGGGTCCTCCACGGGAGATCCAGCCTCAGCACAGTCTCTAGCACCTGGGCCCACTCGCTGACCGACACGCAGCCTGGCGGCACACACATCCACACACTGTGACCACCACATGGCATGTGTGATGGAGGATACGCAGGAGTCTGCCATAATCATCAGTTCAGTCAATCATTGATAGACCTCATCATTTTGGAGTTTTGAAGGCACCCCAATCTGTTAACATAGTGAGTGTGGAGGATAGGACACCTCGGCCTTTGTTGTTGTGTGTGTATGGAGACAGACGCACAGACATGTGTTGTTGTGGTGTGTATATAATGACAGACAGACAGACAGACCTGTGTTGTTGACGTCGTACAGCAGGAATCCCGTGAGGAGTTCAGAGCGATGAGAGAACAACTTCTCCTGAAGAGCTTTCAGAGCTGAGCCTTCTGCTGCCCTCACTCTACACACACACACACACACACACACACAAATGACACCCACACCAACAATAATGAACATGTCTACCACTTCAATAACTTCACCCAACCAGCAATCATTTGTCTGAACCATCCCCCCTCCCCCCCTACCTCTGGGTGAGGGTGAGCTTGCGGGTGGTCCGGCTGACCTGGTACTGGTAGAACCGGGGCTGCAGGTCCGGGCCCAGCTTCACGTACGCCCCCCGGTTACTGCCCTCCTCGTAGTAGTTAGAGGCTGAGAAGATGGTGATCACCTACACACACACACACACACACACACACGTAAACCTCCAGTTGTCACAATATAGTGAAATGGCGTTCTGTCAGTTTGAATGGGAAATCAAGCAGACAAGTGATGCAGTCAGTTCATACCAGAACATGAGCCCATTATGCAGACTTTCTATTCAAATTGTAATAACTTGACACTTCACAACAACGCCACTGCATTTGAGGCGTCGCGGTCGTGGGGCTGTAACTCCTGCCCTGTTGAAGGCGGGCTCCAACAGCAGTGATCCCACCATACCATAGTACCATAGTGATCCCACCATGCCATAGTACCATAGAGATACCACCACACCATAGTGCCATAGAGATCCCACCATGCCATAGTACCATAGTGATCCCACCATGCCATAGTACCATAGAGATACCACCACACCATAGTGCCATAGAGATCCACCATGCCATAGTACCATAGTGATCCCACCACACCATAGTACCATAGTGATCCCACCATACCATAGTACCATAGTGATCCCACCATACCATAGTACCACGGTGATACCACCACACCATAGTACCATAGTGATACCACTAATCCCACTAATCCCAACAATGAGTTGCGGTTACCTGTCCTCCGTGGCAGATCTCGTAGCCCTCCTGCTTGCACTCGTGGGAGCGGATGAGCAGCCGGTATCCGTGGCGACGGAGCAGGCGCTTGGTGACGTCCGGCCCGTAGTAGCAGCCGCCGCCCCGGAAGGTGTTGGGGCTGCAGCCCTCCTGCGGCTTGGGGTCGCTCCACAGCAGGTCCACCATCTGGAGACAGGAGAGGCCTTCACTACACGGATGGACCAGGAACGTGTCCCTGCTGCCTTCTGTCTAACCCCTACCTGCTATTTAATGACCTGTCTCTGTACTGTCTAACCCCTACCTGCTATTTAATGACCTGTCTCTGTACTGTCTAACCCCAACCTGCTATTTAATGACCTGTCTCTGTACTGGCTAACCCCTACCTGTTCCTTAATGACCTGTCTCTGTACTGGCTAACCCCTACCTGCTCCTTAATGACCTGTCTCTGTACTGGCTAACCCCTACATGCTCCTTAATGACCTGTCTCTGTACTGTCTAACCCCAACCTGCTACTTAATGACCTGTCTCTGTACTGTCTAACCCCTACCTGCTCCTTAATGACCTGTCTCTTTACTGTCTAACCCCTACCTGCTCCTTCATGACCTGTCTCTGTACTGTCTAACCCCTACCTGCTCCTTAAAGAGCTGTCGCTGTGAAAGAAGGGTATTTAGCAGACCCTTTTGTCCAAAGCGATTTGTGGGCTTCGACATGTGGAGGTTGGGATCGAACCGTCAGTCCTCCGGTTAGAGGTCGACCTGCTCTACCCACTGAGCTATGCCGCCCCTCAGCCGCTGTAATGTCTAACCCTTACCTGCTCCTTAATGACCTTTCTCGCACCTTTCGGCTAAATGCTTTATTCTCAACTCAAATCTCGAATTTGACTGGCATAAATATAAAAGTATACAAATATGTCAATAGTCAAATATACACACGTATAAACATTAAACAATACACATATATAAACATGAAACTATAGTGTGAGAGAAGGTCCACTGGCCTGTTTCCACTCGCGCTCCACCCGGGGGGGAGAGGGGGGAGGCAGCGAGGCCAGGGAGTCCAGGAAGGGAACCTGGTGGACGTCGGTGGCGTGCGGTATGCTGGGAGACGAGGAGCAGGGCCGCGGAGAGAGGCAGGACGGGGTCCTCGGGGTGCACAGAGAGGAGCAGGACGAGGAGGACGCGGCGCTGTCCTGGTGGCCCAGGCCACGGCCCCGCTTCCTGGGGACGCACGGCGGTGTCCGTGACAACCACATTCATGATGCGATCACGCCGCGGGCCGCGCTCGCAGGAGAGGGGCGATGGACGACGCGCGGCCGAATGAAGCTTCAGTGTTCAAATGACACACGCAGCCGTGTCATCCTTCAGGGCCCTCACCTCTTGCTTTGGGTCCGGGAACACTGCCGGTGGCTGTGGCTGCTGCCGGGCCGGGGGCTGTGTGCCGACCGCTGGCTGGACGCCGGCCTGTAGGGCCGGGGCATGTCCAGCTGCTCCAGGCTGCATCTGGGCAGCCGCAGAGCTGACTTCACCTGGAGAACACGGCAGACACGGAGACATGGGGAGGAGAGAGGAGGGATGGGGAGGAGAGAGGACACATGGAGAGGAGAGAGGACACATGGAGAGGAGAGAGGAGACCTGAGAGAGGGGAGGGGAGAGTGGCTTTGTGTGCAGCAGAATATCTATTTTTTAAATGAAATCTAATTACTTGAAATTTACGCATTACGTAAATTTACATATTTGACGTATTACGTAAATTTCACAACCTGGTGATCCCAGGCAGGCGTCTATCTGAACTGATTAGACCATCTACTTGGTGAAAATAGCACAACTTTGGTCGGTCAAATTTTACCGTCCAAATCTAGAATGTTTCTCTTGAACGTTTCATGGCCGAGCAAACATTGTGTTGAAATGTGTGCAGCTAACAATTTGTGTCCTGTGCACCTTGTGTCTCTCTATGGAGCTCAGGAAGTCCAGGTCCGTCTGGTCTGATATTCCTCCGTGAACAATGAGAACCTTGTTGTCGATCACTGTACCAATGGGCAGAAGGCTGAAGACGTCCTGAAACATCTGGAGAATCTCTCGGCTGTGGTTCTAGACACAGGTGTGTATTATTATGCCAGGATAGTGAAGGAGGGATCCTGCTCAAGGAAACCAGGCTAGCGTAATACAACCTAACAGTTATTAATCCCTTGTTTTCACAGTCGTCACCACTAGATGCCATTGTGTTTATTATTCAATTAGTTATTTCAAAGGGCTTTATTGGCATGGAAAGTAAATGTTTCCATTGCCAAAGTGGTTTACAAATTAAACAAGTGAAAAATGTGGGCCTACTGCAATATAAAGATAAAAGACAAATATGACATAACATTTTCATGAATAAGAAAAAATATAGCGAAGTATTATCTTAAGGAGATGAGTGATGTACTCGGTATAAACTATTCAGTACATAACATGAGCAGCATGATACTGACTTTACCTTGTACTTCTGCACAACCTCTTTGGTGAATCCATATCTGAAAAAAACAGTCACATCCATTTCTCAGTGATTTGGTTAGAAAGCCCATATTGTAAGGTACCCCTTGAACCCCATTTCTGTTTGTAACAGTCTGATTTGTCTGACTTTGACAACCTTCGACAACCTGCAAGGAATCCAACCTAAAGGAGTATGCAAGGAGTACCAGCAGTCATGAACCCTTAAGATGTGAAGATGTTCACTGTGGTTCTGATAGCTGTTCAGAAACAGTTGAATTGAGTTATTTCACAAATCAACCTGAGGTTCACAATGTGGTCTGTAGGTCAGCTAGCAACCTGAGGTTCCTGATGTGGTCTGTAGGTCAGCTCCCAACCTGAGGTTCATGATGTGGTCTTCATGGTTGCCCCTGTTCAGGTGCATGTGGTTGGGGTAGAGCAGCAGGTAAGCAAACAGGAGCAGGATCACCTCGGTCGACTGCTTCCCTCGGTCCACAAAGTCCCCGTTAAACACGTACGGCGTGTCGGCGGACGGGAGGCCATTCTAGAACACGAAGTGACATCATAAATATGACTTTCAGAGCCAAACATGTATCTACATTCTTCATGACATTTCCAAACATTATTTTCATATTTTTAAGAAATAATAGACATCTACTTCAGAACCATTAATAACACTGCATTCCATTTGCAAATGAAACAGTTCAAAGTATAAGGAGGATTTGAAGTGTATTATCAGATATCAATCATTAACAGACGGATGAAAAATACTACCTTATAAAATATGAGGAGGAGGTCATCTAGGTGTCCATGAAGATCACCTTGGAACCAGAAACCAGAACACATCGTCTTTTCAATAGCATTAAAAGGAACAGCGTCTGTCAGCACGTGCACATCAATACTTTAGAGAACAGCTGTCTCCCGTGGGCCGCAGCCCCTGAGCCTTGATGGGAGGTTCGAGCATCATTGGTGCTCAACATGGTTTGTTCACAAAGTGTTTCCTACCAACAGCAGTCAGGTTTTTCAACAGCCACTTTTTTTTTTAAACCTGCTACTGTAGTTTCTGTTTTCAGGGATTAGTACAGTCCATTTCATCATATTACAGGCTTAAGGTGCTAAAATAACCATTGTGGACAAGCCAAGAAAGATCACGCTCTTGCAAAGACGGTTACAACTCAACAGCTTCCCTTCTGAATCATACATCCTGTAGGAAAGAGCAAACGGCCACACATATATTACTAATTTGCTCATGCCAGTTCCAAAGAAGTGCTGAGGTTAAATCAAGCCAGTTGGTTAAACGCAAGCTTGGGTCTGAAGCAACAGAGAGAGCGAGGGAATTATTCTCTCATCTCACATCACTCTCTACCTGATCCAACATGTTGGTTTTTGCGGGGTCTTTATCAAGTGTTCTTGAATTTAATGACTGGCGACCGGAGGGCCGGGAGGTGGAGTCAAGAGGCAATTAACCACATCTCCTCTCTTTGATCTCTCCTCCACACAGAGTCAATTACGACTGCCATGTCAAGCAGGCATTCAGCGACTAGTTTAACTCTTCAGCAGGTCATTTGCTCGTGTCTACGTTTACATTGCATCAGCTGCATCAGTACCTATTGGTACCGATCAATAGGCTGTCGGCGTTCATTACGTACCGCATATGGTGATTTCCTTGCCGTAGGACGTCGACATGTGGACGATGTTTGGCATCTGTTTGAGCAGTTTCTTGGTCTCCCATAGCAACTGCAGAGCATACCTGGCATGGAGGATCTGGGGGGGGGGGGGTGTACAACTTATTCAGCTGACTGCATCATGCTGCCGTACACTCATCTTCATTAATGAATGGGAGCAAAGTCATATTTTGTCAAACTGACTGGCATTTACAGTGTACTGACGCAGGCCTACCACTGATTGACAGAACCAGAACCACAGCACGCTCCCCTTTTCGGGACCGCAGTGAACTGCTCGCGGTGCCGTCTCACCTGGTGTTCCTTGAAGGCGCTGAGGAGGCTGTTGGTGTGGGACACGGAGAGGGGGAAGGAGATGCGCGGGCCGCTGTAGGACTCTGCGATGGGGATCAGCTCGTAGCTCGTCTCCCTCCCCAGCCAGGGGTCCACCACGGGGTCCAGCAGCTGGGAGATCAGGTCTGCGACAAGCAGACAACGTGAATGCTGTACAGCACTAGCTAGCAGTGTGCTCCGTGCCATAGGTACCATAGCGCTCCTCAGCTAAAAGAGACATGTTGTCCACGTAGTTCAGCAAACAGTTGGATCAATAGAGACTGCATTACACGCCCGTGGATCATACTAATGTGCCAAAACAAATCGGCCCTTCACAATATTATCATTGTTTATCAGCTATGGCCCTTATTCACCTTATTGACCACACTGGTTAGTTGGGTGGGGGATATGGGTGGGTGGGAATATATTCTAGTTCTGAATGTCCCCAACCAGGCAGCATTTAGAAAGCATTTGGATGGAGTGGTCTACAGCAGGAGAAGGCAGACAAGAGGAAACCAACGGAGTAGCAGTCCGTTTCCGTTTCATGTTGTCATTAGCCCTGGCTGAGGCCGGGCGAACCACTCCGCTATGCTAATCCTCCGGCCAGTCCTCTAATTCATGCGGGTTAACAAAGCGCCGCGGGCCCCAGACGTCACACTCAAAGCCATTTCTCCCCCTTCCTCATTGTCCTCGTCTTCCTCGCACATTTGCGGGCGCGCGGGCACAAACGCATGACAATAGTGCAGAGCCTTTGTTTGCTTGTCCACAGCCCTTAATGTTGAATTGAAACGCAAACACACACACACATAAGTACGCGCAACAGTTCTTTGTGATGATCACTAGAGGTAACCATTGTTCACAACAACACATCACAACAACGATTTCAGAGAGACAGCGCTGTGTGTGTGTGTGTGTGTGTTTTGCATACTGTAATTCAGATCAACGGTCGAATATCTTTTGCCCACAGCTGTCACCGGCAGAACCCAACCAAACACATGAAACTCCACATCCACAGCTGTTGCTAGGCAACGGCGTTTATGCACCCAGAATTGTAGACCATATTGCAAGTGGCTTGGCAAACAAAACCAGCGCTCATTTGATGAAAACACAATGCAGTGTGTTGGAACAGGAGAGAAGCTCAAAACCTGCCAATCACCTCCAACTCACACACCAACAGCAGAAAAGTCATTTCATTGTAAAATAAATGAGTATGGAACATTTAATAATTGATAAGGCACCTTAAGGCAAGAAATTTAGGATGACCCCAGAGCCTTTTGAAGGGAAAGGATTGGGTAGTGTAGTGGCTAGGGTGTTCTGACTCTCAGCTGAAAGGAACTGGGTTGGATCTGGTGTCTGCAATCTGCCTGTAGGCATCCTAGAACAAGATACAACCTAACCCCTACCTGCTCCTTAATGACCTGTCTCTGTACTGTCTAACCCCTACCTGCTCCTAAATGACCTGTACTGTCTAACCCCAACCTGCTCCTTAATGACCTGTCTCTGTACTGTCTAACCCCTACCTGCTCCTTAATGACCTGTCTCTGTACTGTCTAACCCCTACCTGCTCCTTAATGACCTGTCTCTGTACTGTGTAACCCCTACCTGCTCCTTAATGACCTGTCTCTGTACTGTCTAACCCCTACCTGGTCCTTAATGACCTGTCTCTGCACTGTCTAACCCCTACCTGCTCCTTAATGACCTGTCTCTGTACTGTCTAACCCATACCTGCTCCTTAATGACCTGTGTCTGCACTGTCTAACCCCAACCTGCTCCTTAATGACCGGTCTCTGCACTGTCTAACCCCTACCTGCTCCTCAATGACCTGTCTCTGTGCTGTCTAAGCCATACCTGCTCCTTAATGACCTGTCTCTGTACTGTCTAACCTATACCTGCTCCTTAATGACCTGTGTCTGCACTGTCTAACCCCTACCTGGTCCTTAATGACCTGTCTCTGTACTGTCTAATCCATACCTGCTCCTTAATGACCTGTCTCTGTACTGTCTAACCCCTACCTGGTCCTTAATGACCTGTCTCTGTACTGTTTAACCCCTACCTGGTCCTTAATGACCTGTATCTGCACTGTCTAACCCCTACCTGGTCCTTAATGACCTGTCTATGTACTGTCTAACCCATACCTGCTCCTTAATGACCTGTCTCTGCACTGTCTAACCCATACCTGTTCCTTAATGACCTGTCTCTGTACTGTCTAACCCCTACCTGCTCCTTAATGTCCTGTCTATGTACTGTCTAACCTATACCTGCTCCTTAATGACCTGTCTCTGCACTGTCTAACCCATACCTGCTCCTTAATGACCTGTCTCTGTGCTGTCTAAGCCATACCTGGTCCTTAATGACCTGTCTCCCTACTGTCTAACCCCTACCTGCTCCTTAATGACCTGTCTCTCTACTGTCTAACCCCTACCTGCTCCTTAATGACCTGT
>JAOPUI010000030.1:3002118-3017334 GCA_027123135.1 Urophycis floridana
CACACACACACACACACACACACACACACACACACACACACACACACACACACACACACACACACACACACTAACAGGCATACCCAGGGCAATGTGGGCATGCCAAACTCCTCCATCCTGCCTTCCTCCTCTTGACTTGTCGGGGGACGCCACTCTGACGGACAGGGAGGGGACAGCGGTGGGCGGGGCTTGCGGGGATGAGGAGGGTGTGAGGTAAGACCACGAGAGCTCTGTGTGGATTAGGGTAATCCATCTTGTCCTTCCATACGGTGAACACGGCTGCTCAGTCCTCAGTCCTCTGGCGTCTGGTGGAAGATGGCTTCTAGTGCTCGCTGGGCGTTCCTCCTGCTGTTACTGGGAGCTGAAGGTAGGTCCCCTCCACCGTGATGGTCCCTGGTGGGTCCCAGCCAGTGTGGAGTGTAGTGTGGTTAGTGTAGTGTGGTGTAGTGTGGTTAGTGTGTGAGAGAGGTGTGTGACGTTTTGCTTTTATTTATTTTTTTATTTGTTCTGTCTTGTTTCCTTGTGCACATCCTTTCTGAATTTGTCATGTATTTTGAGTGTTGATTTAGAATGTATTTTTTGTTTCCATGAATGTCCTTAAATGTCCGTATTTATCTGATTGTCTCTGGCTAAATGTTTTTAAAGATTCCCTGGGCGTGGTGTTTGAAGGGTTCTTTATGGATAACCTCGCCTTGCTTGCTCCAATGGTTGTTGTCGTTATCTATAGTGCGTAACGTGTCCTCATCCTGTTTTCCTCCACGCGTGTACGGTACTCTCCTGCCTGGCTGTCCATCTGTCCATCCCAGCCCTCTCCTCTCAGGCTCAGGAGGTACGACCCAACACAGCACATGGGCTCCATCTGTTGTTGTTATACACAAACACACGTGTACACACACACACACACACACACACACACACATACATTCATACACACACACACATGCATACATACAGACACACACACACGCAAACATGCATACATACAGACACACACACTCATACATACATACACACACTCATACACACATACGTACATACATACATACATACATACATACATACATACATACATACATACGTACATACGTACATACATACGTACGTACATACGTACATACGTACATACATACATACATACATACATACATACATACATACATATATACACACATACATATATACACACATGCATATATACATACAGACACACACACATACACACTTATACATACATACATAAACTCACACACATCCAAATATTTAATGGCCATAGCCTGTGTATTTTTTATATGCTGTCAATGACAATGTGCATGTTTGTATGTGTGTGTGTGTGTGTGTATGGGTCTGAATGTGTGTGTGCATGTGTGTGCGCCAGGTGGGAGCGTCCGAGTCCTGGAGTAACAGGGCGTGTAAATGCGACTGTGAGGGAGGGTCCCCGGGAGGGTCCCCGCCCACCGAGTTCTCCAGCCTGCTGCCCAGACCCCCCGCGGTCAGAGGAGTGGACTGCTTGCCAGGTGGGGTCTCCCAGGTGGTGCTTCACCTCAACATGGAGCACAGGACCTGTGTGTGTGTGTGTGTGTGTGTGTGTGTGTGTATGTTTGTGATTTAACATTGCCCAGTGAGGTGAGGTCGCAATCAAAAACATCAACCCAAACTGGTTTCATATTTTGGGAAACATTGGAGAGAATGAAGAAAATTAGCAAGTGATAGAGCGAGCAAGAGTTAGAGCGTGATACAGAGGTAGAGAAAAGAGGGGAGAGAGAAAGTGACTTTAACCCAGAGATAACAGTTCTCTTTAGTTTGTCATTTACCACCCACCAAACGCATTGTCAGAGAGGGAGAGAGGGAGAGAGCACTAGAGAGAGAGACTCCGAGAGAGCGAGAGGCTGTCAGAGAGGGTGGGCGTGCGAGAGAGATAGACTGTCAGAGAGCGAGAGAGAAAGCAAAATAGAGACTGAGAGAGAGAGAGAGAGAGAGAGAGAGAGAGAGAGAGAGAGAGAGAGAGAGAGAGAGAAGAGGAGATTGACAGAGGGTAGAGTGAGCTCAACAACAAGTTGCACAACACGCAAAACCTGAGGGGCGAGGAGCGATCGGCCGCGACTCAAGAGAACACGCTGAGCCACGAGGAGTTACTGAGGCAAGACGCCCAGAGTCCGTTGATTTAAGAGTCCTCCACGGGAAGAAAGGGCTTCAGAAGATAATCATGTTCTACCTGCCTGCAAGATTACAGCGCCCGGAATAGAACCTTCGGTAGTCCAGAGACAGCCAGGAATCTGTAGGTGTGTGTCTCAGACCCGCTGCAGGTCGTGCCCCGGAATTATACAGTTGTTTCATGGCTTTTCAACTTGAGTCGTTAAACAGTTGACCCAGTTGAGGTTGTCACAGTTGATTGTGTGTGTGTGTGTGTGTGTGTGTGTGTTCTGTACATCAACACATTGCCAGCGCACGGATGGGAACCCTGCTAGTTGCGAGGGATTATCGTCTCTGTGGGCGGCCATGTCTGGT
Organism: Urophycis floridana; assembly: GCA_027123135.1. Lineage (NCBI taxonomy): Eukaryota > Metazoa > Chordata > Actinopteri > Gadiformes > Phycidae > Urophycis > Urophycis floridana. Next base: position 3,004,624 of record JAOPUI010000030.1, read on the forward strand.
CCGGGATCAGCTTTGGACCGCTGGTAAACAACAGAGTGGCGTCGCTGTGTGGAGACAAGCCCCCCCCCCCTGCCCTCCTTATTGATCCCTGTGACTCCAGTCGATCTTTCACCTGAGCTGAGCGTCACTCGGGCCTTCTGAAGGGAACCTCTACGGTCACATGGTCTGCTTGGTTGCCAGACACAGAGAGAGAGAGACAAATCTGCCATCTGTTCTGCTCATCACCCCCCAACCCCCCAAAAGCTCCACCCAGAGGCGAATTAAACAGCAGGGCTCTCATAGAGAGGGATATATTTTGGAGAGAGGGAGGGTCGGTAAACACTCACAGACACGCAATTCTGTGACTTTCATATGTGACAGCCTCGCCGTGGACAGATGTTGGTGTGTGTGTTTGTTGTGTCAAGCCTACTTGACTTCTACTCAGACTAATCCAGGAAGTACCAGGAAGGACTATGGAGAAAAAATAGGATTGTCCATGAATGAGATTAATGTCTAAACCTCTTATCAGGGAAAAAAAATGTTTTTTTGAAAGGATAGGATTTGTGTTCTAGTTGAAATATAAGTCTAGCCTATACTTTATATGTGCAGTAACATTTTATAAACAATGTTTTATAATAATATATAATCTAGTCCATACTCATTCATAATATGTGAAGTAGCACTTCATATCTATGTTACATGTTAATATACAATATGTCTATGCTACTAAATGTACAGTAGTGCATCATAAATATGTTTTATAAAGAGTGTTCCTCTGTGGTTCCTCTCCAGAGTGCCCATATCATCGTCAGCTGGGCTTCGAGGCCGGTTCTGTGAGTCCAGACCAGATCACCTGTTCTAACCAGGACCAGTACACTGGCTGGTTCTCCTCCTGGGTCCCCAACAGGGCCCGCCTCAACAACCAGGGCTTCGGGTCAGAACACACAAGCTGAAACCCACATTTGCATTTAGTCACCATACACTTTTATCCAAAGAGATTACAAGCAAGGCTGACAACGATCATGCATGTAATCAAGATTGGAGTAATTATGAAATATTGATGTTCTGTTTATAGAAACGCCACATTGTTGATCATGGTGGTCACATCACCATCGCCTGTGTGAGTGAGGGTGTCATGGTGGTGGTCACATCACTACAGCCAGTGTGCATGAAGGTTTCTCCTCTATACCCCCAGGTGTGCGTGGCTCTCCAAGTTCCAGGACAACAGCCAGTGGCTGCAGGTGGACCTGCAGGAGGTGATGGTAGTGTCTGGCCTGCTGACGCAGGGCCGCTGCGATGCAGACGAGTGGGTCACCAAGTACAGCGTGCAGTACCGCACCGACGAGAAGCTCAACTGGATCTACTACAAGGACCAGACCGGCAACAACAAGGTCAGTGAGTCTGGAGGACCAGTAGCATGGAGTTCTGTCTGAGGTCTGTCTTGTTTGATAGACAGGTGGGCGCAGTGGCAGACGTAGATTACATGCTGTGATTGAGTGATCAAAGGACATCCTTTATTATGACACTGACAAGATTGGAGAATCATCAATCATCAGTTTCATTACAGCCTTGCAATAAACAGTGAATCATAATGTGAATTCATAATTCATAGTGTTTAATGTTCTCCCTCTCTCTCTCACCCCCCTCTCTGACTCTCCCACCCCGTCTATTTCCCCCGTTCTGTCAATGTCTCCCCCCTCCCTCTCTACAGGTGTTCTATGGGAACTCGGACCGCTCCTCCTCAGTACAGAACCTGCTGCGGCCGCCCATCGTTGCTCGCTACCTCCGCATCCTGCCCCTGGGCTGGCACACGCGCATCGCCCTGCGCATTGAGCTCCTCCTCTGCATGAGCAAGTGTGGCTGAAGCTCCTCCTTCTCCTCCACCCTTCAGCCCCTCATCCCTCCACCCTTCATCTCACCACTCATCATCCCCTCATTCCTCCACCCTTCATCTCACCACTCATCATCCCCTCATTCCTCCACCCTTCATACCTTCACCCTTCATCCCCTCATCCCTCCACCCTTCATCCTTCCATGCTTCATCCCCACATACCTCCACCTTTTATCCCCTCATCTCACCATTCTTCATCCCCTCATACCTCCCCCTTCATCCCCTCATACCTCCCCCTTCATCCCCCCCATACCTCCACCTTTCATCCCTCATCCCTCCACCCGACATGCACATAAACGTCACGCGGTTGTCAGGTAGATGGTTCTATTAATGATTAATTTATTCATCAGTTATTATTAATTATTTGTCAGTATTATTCTTAATGTATTAAGTTCAGTTCCTTCCGTCTGTCACCCCGTCCTGTGTGTTGGTTATTACGCTTTAAATATAATTACATATTCAGTAGCTCATGTCAGGGATTAATAAAGCACATCTTGTTTTATGGTATTATTTACTTACTTTTTTTGTATTAATAAGAACAAACATAAAATTATGTTTTTTTTTATTGTGACTCTTTGTCACCTTTATTCAACTGCAAGCACTAATTCCATGAGTCAGACAAGGATTGTGCTATTATACCTGTTACCTATTTCCTTAGTGAACATGAACTATTTAACACTCTTTGTGTAGTACATGTCTTCCTCCCCCTTGTGTACTTTTTTATTGTTTAAATGCAGTCAATAACACTGATAAAGGATTGCGTTTGTCGAGTAGTTTTCTGTTGTCAGTTGATGTTAGATGTCAGTATAGTGACAGCTGCGTTGTCTCAGCTGTGTCTTATTGGGTCTTTGTGTTGTGTTGGGGTCCTGGCATAAGGGAGTGACAGTAATATTTCCATTTATATTTCTATGGTGCTTTGGAACTTGCTTCCACTGTTGTTCTGTTTTCAAACCTCTCCTCGATAAAAAGAAAACGACATGGTGAACCCTACACTGTCTCTGTTATCGTATGTTTGAGATCCATATAAATCAACCATCAGAACCATTTAAAAATGTACAGTGGGCTTTTATTTTGATACTCTTATTAACGGTAGGATGGTCAGCTTAGATACACTTTATGTACATCCTGTAAAAAGTAGGAAACAGTTGAAATGATAAAATAAAATCGAGTGATGCGTTAGGAAACATAGTCACCTCAGTGCGAAGCTGAGCCCCTTCTATCCTCTTGTCTGCGGAGTCGTGTAGCGGTGAGTTGAACGCTAATCCCGTCTCATTCACCCTTTGAACCTCAATCATCACTCGCTCCGCTCATTGAGATGCATAGACCCTTTAGCCACGGCAGTCCTTCACCCGCAACGTCGCGTTATTCGGTTTCATTAGCCTGTGTGTCGTGTTATAGTGGGTTTTGCGATATGTGTGTGATAAATACAGAACGTGTATGTGATATACTGATGTATGTGAACGACTTGGTGGTTACCAAAACACTTTCTTCAACGACGGCATTAAAACAGAACTCTCCTCGTCTGTAGGAAGGTTATTGCTTTCAGTTTCCCCACACATAGTTAGCTTTGTTTTGTGTGATGATATTATTGACAATAATAATAACAGTATTTGGAGAATAACATCAGGAGACATCTGATCTCAGGATCAGTTCCTCTGTGTCATAATATTTCTGGTCTTCATTCTGGTTATGGAAATAACGTGACTGTTATATAATCAACCAGAGACCAGAGGGAATGACAAAAAACCCAATTATCTTGAAAGGACCGTACCGTTGTGGGTCACCAACTCATCGTTAGGCCTCTCCTGGTTCCACTAAAAAAATAACTTCCATGTTCCGATTTTGCCAAAGAGCCTTTAGTGTGTGCGCGCTCGCTACAAATGTAAACAATAGCAATACATCATGTTTGGTCCTTTGGGATCAATGTGCGGTATGGAGTTTGTGAACAACTTAACAGTGACTCACCATACAATCACTTCACAAAATGTCTCTTCGGTATATTGCTAGTGTTTACATATCCCTGAACAGTCCGGTCCTTTAAGCTTTATTTTGATGTGCATAATTGGGTGTTTCGATTGTTCCAGAATACGTTTTTTTGTGACTAATATCTCAGCCAATAGGACACTTTAGATGATGTAGTAATCAAGTGGGATAGGTGCATAATGTAATGGCTTGGGTGTTTCAATACATCATCTTTAGAATGAATTAGTTTAATTGATTAATACATTCAAATGTTGTAACACCTTGTGTCTTTAACACAACATGGTTGATAGCTTATATGCCAGCAGCTGAACTAGGATGCATACTTTTCTGATGCTTTTTCCCATGATGCATCAGTCTCCTCCAGATTCTTAACCTGACCTTAACCACAGGTCAACATAACCATCTCTACTTAATACCTAGACTTAACCTTAACCACAGGTCAGCATGACCATCTACACCTGAACTTTTATATTTGTGACCTCAAAGTTAGATCTCTAACCACCCTTAAACTAAAACATGATCATCTCTTACCTAATACACATACCAACCAAACTGTTTTGGTTTGGTTTGACTTGGCCATCTGATCTCCAACCACACGCTCCAAACCATGAAGACCTGAACCTGACCATCTCATCTCTAACCACACGGTCTAAACCATCAACACATGAACCTGACCATCTCATCTCTAACCACACGGTCCAAACCATCAACACATCTTTAACCATCTCATCTCTAACCACACAGTCCAAACCATCAACACCTGAACCTGACCATCTCATCTCTAACCACACAGTCCAAACCATCAACACATGAACCTGACCATCTGATCTCTAACCAAACAGTCCAAACCATCAACACATGAACCTGACCATCTGATCTCTAACCACACGGTCCAAACCATCAACACATCTCTAACCATCTCATCTCTAACCACACAGTCCAAACCATCAACACATGAACCTGACCATCTCATCTCTAACCACACAGTCCAAACCATCAACACATGAACCTGACCATCTGATCTCTAACCACACAGTCCAAACCATCAACACATTTCTAACCATCTCATCTCTAACCACATGGTCCAAATCATCAACACATGAACCTGACCATCTCATCTCTAACCACACAGTCCAAACCATGAAGACCTGAACCTGACCATCTCATCTCTAACCACACGGTCCAAACCATCAACACATTAACCTGACCATCTCATCTCTAACCACATGGTCCAAACCATGAAGACCTGAACCCGACCATCTCATCTCTAACCACGTGGTCCACACAATCTGTACCTGAACTTCACCATCTCTAGCCAAAAGTCTCACATTCATTAAGCTAATACCTGAACTTAATAATTTCCATTTCTACAGAAATATCCCATTGAATGCTCAATATAGATGGCGGATGGTTGCAGAAGGAATTTGGGCATCAAGTGGTGTGTGTGTGCCTGCGTGTGTGTCACCATGCATGTGCACATGTGTGAGGGGTCACTATTATGAGTATTTTCCAATATAATGCCCTGTTCATGGCTGAGCTCTGCAGACCCCCATATACTTTCAATAGAACTTTGTCAATGGAATAAAAAATATCATATTTTGAGGCAAAAGATGGGTAGGAAAGCTATAAAGTGTAAACATGTGAGAATGAAAGCATAACAAAAATGTCTGGTTCACTGTAATAATCAAAGGAATATTACAGTATCTTCACTGTTATAACAAAAGAAATATTACAGTATCTTAGAAAGTGGGGAGTGATTCTCACAGGGAACAAATCTCATCCACTTAGAAAATGTTCTTGATATTTTTGTACATGTTAACCAACTGAAAAATAACATTAATACTGTTATAATAATATTAAATTGTGGTAACCAAAGAAAGCCATTCACCATTATATTTCTCTTGTGACATATTGAATTATCAACACATGAATATCTATGCATATCTTTTGTGTCTATAGCTCTTGCAATTACACAATAATTCTATAATACCTTTTAAAATTTTCCCATATAGCCTACATACTGTGTCATTTATAGCTTATATCCTTAAGTTGAAAACAAATAAATATTTCATAAATTATGTTGATATATATATTTTTTTCTTTCTTATTAGCAAATAATTGACTTTGAAAAACATATACATACGCACACACACACACACACACACACACACACACGCACACACGCACACGCGCACACACACACACAACTTTCTGGGTCACTTGCATGACCATTAGCTCTTGCAGAAGCTTTTGTGAACCAGCAGATGGCAGCATAGAGTCCAGAATGGGCAGTGTCTCTGCTACTGCAGACAGGCAGTTTCCACGCCATCTTGTTCTCTGATGTAACACCACTAAATATCTGTAGAGAGTTAAGTACATACAAACTGCCGCAACACTGAGGTGAATAAACTGTCATTCAGACCTTACCTTAAGAGTCCTGCTGGACTATCCCTCATCAAACAATGGAGTGTGTGGAGATACAATATTTGGAGATATTTGTCTTCTCTGAGCGGTTGACTTGAGGGATTTCAAGGATCACTGTGATGTAAACGCTTGGCATAGCTAGCCACGTCACGTTCGCTGCCTACAGACGCTCTAATTATGGAGGGGGGCGGGTCAAGTGGGAGGACATCCGGCCATTTCACAGTGCCGTCTCTTTCAGGTCGTTGAGGTTTGGCATCCTGGGGCGTGAGGCGCGCGTAAACGTTGGTCCATTTTGTCCGGGTTTGATACCCAACTGCTCCGGCGTGTACTGCACCCCCTCGGCCCGTTGCAGGGCCGACACGTGCCAGCTGGACTCGATCTGTCCCGGCACGGGGTAGCTGGCCTTGCGGCTCTTTGCCTGGGAAGTGCTGCTGACTCCAGAGTGGCCCCTACTGTCTGCATGGCCCCTGTTGTCTGCGTGGCCCCTACTGTCGGTGTGGGCTCTGGGATCTGTGTGGGCTCTGGGATCTGTGTGGGCTCTGGGGTCTGTGTGGGCTCTGGGGTCTGTGTGGGCTCTGGGATCTGTGTGGGCTCTGGGATCTGTGTGGGCTCTGGGGTCTGTGTGGGCTCTATTATCTGTGTGGGCTCTATTGTCTGTGTGGGCTCTATTGTCTGTGTGGACTCTATTGTCTGTATGGGCTCTGTTGTCTGTGTGGGCTCTGTTGTCTGTGTGGGCTCTATTATCTGTGTGGGCTCTGAGGTCTGTGTGGGCTCTGTTATCTGTGTGGGCTCTGTTGTCTGTGTGGGCTCTGTTATCTTGAAGACCTCTGTTATCTTGGTGGCCCCTGTTATCTTGAAGACCTCTGGGGTCAGTGTGGCCCCTGGGGTCAGGGTGGCCCCTGTTATCTTGAAGACCTCTGTTATCTTGAAGGCCTCTGCTATCTTGAAGGCCTCTAGGGTCTGTGTGGCCTCTGTTGTCAGGGTGGCTCCTAGGGTCAGGGTGGACCCTAGGGTCTGTGTGGACCCTTGGGTCGGGGTGGACCCTAGGGTCTGTGTGGACCCTGGGGTCTGTGTGGGCCCTAGGGTCTGTGTGGACCCTGGGGTCTGTGTGGGCCCTGGGGTCTGTGTGGACCCTGGGGTCTGTGTGGGCCCTGGGGTCTGTGTGGGCCCTGGGGTCAGTGTGGCTCCTTGGGTCAGTGTGGCCACGGTTATCTTGGAGAGCTCTGCCATCTTGAAGACCCCTGGTGTCTTGGTGGCCCCTACTGTCCGTGTGGCCCCTGCCGTCGGAGGAGTACCCCCCTTTCGATGAGGCCTGTGGGAGGTTGGGGAGGGTCTGCTGGAAGCGCAGGTCTGGAGGAGGTGGAGGAGGAACCTGGGGCTGGCTGGAGGAGGAAGGGGAAAGGTGGAGAAGCCGGCGAAGGGACTTCAGCGGTTGGCTCTGGGAAACAAACACAAGCAGACCGACTGATTCAGTGCACAATGCATCGGCGTACAAGAGTCACTGGAGAGGCACACTTGACATACAACATGACATAACATAGTGTAACGCAACATAAGGTAATGCAACATAGTGTAACTTAAGTTAATGTAAGGCATTGGAAGGTAAGCATAACATCATGTAAATGAATGTAATGCAAAGTCACGTTACATAGCTTTAAACGTGTAGCATATAAAGTTACATAGCATATAGCAAAGTGCAAACTAAGGGTAACAGCGTAAAGCAACTTGAGGAAATGCAACATAATCTTATAAAAGCGTAAATACAGCAAGGTAATCAAAACAACATGGTAGCATGGTAGGGATATCAACTTAATGTGCATAATGGAACAGAGTGTATATAGAATGGGATCTCCTACATTGTCTTCTACATAGGTTCATCACACATCTGGGTGAAAACTCCCAGATGTGTGACAATGTTGTGATGACCAATCGCCCCTCTTGGCCTGGTGGTGAAATGAGGGCCCTGTAATACAATGGAAGGGATGTTGGACGGTCCTCACCTGGGAGTGGGAGTCCACAGCCTTCTCTGTTGGCCAGTCGCCGACTCTCTCCCTCTCTCGCCCCCTGCTGTCCCTCTCTCTCTCCCTGTCCCGGTCCCGGTCTCGACTCTGGTCGCGGTCGCGGTCTCTGGAACGCTCGCGGGTTTTCCTGCGCCCGCTGTGGTGAGACGAGGACTTGGAGCCCCTCTGGAGGGAGAGGTGGTCCTGGCCGTTACCACTGACCTTACAGTGCAGACGGGCAGAGAGAGGAGTCAGTGGTGTGGGCATTACATTCACCATTCTTAGGACACATTATATTATTATACTACAATCATATGGTCTGATTGACCAACCAGCTGATCTTTCAGTCAGCTTCAGATCTCAACATGGAGAATAAATGAAAGTGGCAGACATCTTTGGCCACGCAGCTATCGTACAAAATAGGAAAAATGCGATAATGTTCTAGCTTCGGACTTGGAAGACATCTGGAAGCCAGTGAAACAGCATGTTGGTGGCTTATTCACTTTACTCAAAGATATTCCCCCATAAATACAGTTTACAACACAAACATCAACAAGCATCGCAGAAAGAAATCATCACATCTTAAAAGCTGACATGCAGGCAAGTTACAGTAATACACAGCGTTCTGTATATTATGCTCCACATTCATGTGTGTGTGTGCATTACGTTTGCAAACACAAGCAGAGACGTGAGGTGAGGTGGATGTGGTGCTTCTTAGGTTCAGGCTGTGGTGGCAGAAGTCAGACCTTCAGACTACAGAGCAATACACACACACACACACACACACACACACACACACAGCAAGCATCATTCTCCTGTGTGCTGAAACCTTCATCTGCCATTCTGTGCAGCCCAGTGCAGCCGCTTCAAGCACAAGATGGATGGATGGACCGCTGGAGGGGTAGATGTATGGGTGGATGTATGGGTGGATGAATGCCAAAGCACGGTGTAGAACCAGACCGGGGTTCCAAAATCACTTTCAGACAAGAAGATCCTTGCTCTGAGAGGACTTTTTCTGAGAGTATTTCAACGCGCCGCCGATGCGGTCGTGAGAGGATGGGACTTGCAGAGGAGGCATGCAGAGGTAAGGCGATGTTAGATTACTGGAGAGGCAGGGTAGGCCGCGGTGGGCTGGTGTTGTACCATGGGCGACGCCACTACGGGCAGCACTTTGACCGCGGCGTTGTGCTTTAAGCTATTCTTAGAGCTAAAGAGAGGGAACAGGCTCTTCCTGATGCTGGGGTTCCTCCCCTCTTCCATGTCCGTCTGTGGAGCACAAGAGGAACAAGCCGACACACTCAACAAAAGATCAGCCACACCCGGTGCTCCTGGTTCTCAGAGAACTTGACTGGTACCCTCACACCTGGTTTACCTTCTCACTAAAATGAGCAATGGGAATTCAGTTTTCAGTTTGTTGTGATATGGTTAGTAATATCTGGCTCAAGGCAGGGTGTGAAACATGGACGGCCTCTGGGGGTCCAGGAACCCTTGATTGCCATTTGAGACCAACTGAAAGCCTCAACAGCGACATTTCGAGGGGTGTCTCTGGAAAAATCTGTAAAAAATGATGTGTCACTTGTCACTAAATATGTATTTTATGTCCCGTATTCATTATCTAAAGTTCAGAACATTTATTTACAAATAAGCTTCAAAAAACATTGTGTATAATGTTCCTCTTCATGTTGCCACTGAGTACCCCGTTGTTTCCACTTCCATTGGTGGAGCCGCTGCAAACGGTCTGCATGCCAAATGTTGCATCGTTTAAAAAGCCTAACGTATGTGTGTGTATATATATATATATATATACACACACCGTATGTCAGAGGGCTTAACCATCTCTTGGAACACAGCCCTGACTAACCGCTGCCCACACGGAGCTCCACACATCCACACACATCTCCCCTCCGGTGTCACACATCCCCCCTCTGGTGTCTCACATCCCCCCTCCAGTGTGCCCATCCCGCGGTCACGCCGAACTGCCTCAAAAAAAGGCAACTTGAGTTCAGAACAGAGTGGGAACATCGGTGGGGGCCGACAAAACACAGAGGATTTTACACCCGTTTTTTCCCCCCAAAAAATGACTGAATGTCTTATTTTAGTAACACTGACAAAATATTTTGTGATCACGCCTGGTGGGTGCTGGCAGGAATCTCCCCCCCCCCGTTGCCTCGCGAGGTGGGCCAGCTCAGGAGCCGTCAATGCAGTTGACTCTGTGTGAAGCAGCGTTAGGGGGTCCCCGGAGCTTTAGGGGGAACCCCAGAGTGTTGGAGGTACCCCCGTAGCATTAGGGGGACCCCGGAGCGTTAGGGGACCCCTGGAGCGTTAGGTAGACCCCGGAGCATTAGGGGGACCCACAGAATGTTAGGTGGACTCCAGAGTGTTAGGGGGACCCCGGAGCGTTAGGGGGACCCCCAGAGTGTTAGGTGGACCCCGGAAAGTTAGGGGGACCCCCAGAGTGTTAGGTGTACTCCAGAGTGTTAGGGGGACCCCAGAGCGTTAGGGGGACCCCTGGAGCATAAGGGGGGACCCCAGAGCGTTAGGGGGACCCCTGGAGCATAAGGGGGGACCCCGGAGCGTTAAGGGACCCCCGGAGCGTTAGGGGGATCCCCGGGTGCCAACGGGTATTTTGCACGCACACTGGTTGAAGTTTGAGGGAAAAATAAAATGGCACAGACTTAACGGGGTCATACAACGTAAGGTGAGATCAAGGGGGCCGCCTCCATGATAGAAAGGTACAGAAGCATCGGAATGTAAACGGTAGTAATGGTGTTTTGGTCATCGTTTGGTCATTATGTGGTGTGGTCAGTGTTTCGTGAGACGTGAAGTTTTGATTAGCTTGGGTTAATGGTGTGTTTACATTGACATTACTATAAACTCTCTTGAGTTCTCTCAAATGGCGGAATGTCGTCGACAAATAATCCCATAATGCATTCTGATGGACAAGCCCTATATAACTTGCAATTAAAAATGACATTATTACACGCCAACTGGCTTCCGCCACAGATGTTGCATGAGCATCTTTACAATCTCCCTAAAGTCATTGCAGAAAAGACTATCTATAGATCACTGGCTATGATAGCAACATAAGAACATCCTAATCCTTCAAGTACTTCCAACCGTTCTGGGGTCCGTCTCCGGGCCAGATGGACCGGATACTACACCACAAGGTCCTTACTATTGGGGTCTTCTTCTTTTTCTTCTTCATGGCTCTGAAGAAGCCCTGTTTCTCCTTCTCTTTGACGGGCTCTGGGGGACTCATGACCATGGCTTCAGCCGTAGTCCTGCAGGAAGGGGTTTCCAGGAATGAAAATGAAAGAGCACCAGTTAAACACATAACCACACACAAGATGGAGGGCCAGGGCTGCCCTTCCTCTGGCTCCATCTCAACTCATCATTTTCCAGCACTTTGCTCTCCGTTGAGGATGTTCAGGCCTTTCATTACTGACTTCCTCCATTGTTATCATTGTACTACACATGAAACACAGACATGCAAAACATACACACACACACACACACACACATTCCATCTGCCACAATTTGGTTATCGGTACAGTTTATTATGGGCTATCAGGATAAGCGTGTCATTAATCATGATAAGTAACAACTTACCAGTCAAAAGCGGTCTGGCGTTTAGAGTGGTTCGCCATGGCAACCGGGTCTCCGGGTACAACTGGTACGACCGGACCCCGACCCTGGGCAACGGCATCGTGGAAGGAGGAGGAGTTATCTGGCCTGGGGGAGGGCACTGGGGGGGAGACAGGAAGTAAAGAGAATCATCACATCTCTTCTGCTTGTGTTGCTGTGTCTGGACAGACTCAATGGACATTAGGATTTATTCTTAGGTTTATTTCAGATCAGTCTTACATTTACATTAGGGCATTTAGCAGACGCTTTTATCCAACGCGACTTACAAAGAGTACATTTGACAGAAGAAGGTGAAACATTTAATTGATGCTAATACAGTACGAAAGTCACCAGAACAAGTTTCAAGGATTTCAAATGCTAGGTTAACCATTGCTAGTATACAACATCTCTGGCTATAATAAGTGCCAAGTTAGAGCGATTAAAGTGCCAAGACGGTATAACATATAAGAGCATGAGGGTAGTCTTGTTTTAAAGAGTATATATCGCACAATGTTTCACACATAATGTCCTTGATATTAGCAAAAATCTGCATAGGATGTCACAGACTAATAGTGTGAATTATCGTCCCATGTCTATAGTACAAGACTAAACTGAAAAGAATGGGTCCTTTTTCAACAAGCTATTTTGGTTTGGAGTCGAGGATCGTCCAACAGGAGTCAGCAAGGTGCGCTTCTATCTGCATCTCGTTGTCACTGGTGGGGGCGGGGCCAGGGGGTTGGGGGTTCTATGGCCTCGTATTCTGCGACCCATGTGCAAATGAAGGATCGAAGTGTCGGTACTCGCACGGTG
>JAOPUI010000030.1:3084500-3094562 GCA_027123135.1 Urophycis floridana
CCCCCCACCCACCCACCCACCCACCCCCCCTTCATGACTAAACTGTTTTTTTTAAGTGAAGTCAGGAGGCTGTGTAAACAACAAAACACCTGCTGTAGGGCGTTCAGCTTTCACCTGTCTAATGCTACTGGGTCAGTGCAGAGAGGGGGGGCGCTACTGAGCTTGTTCACTGGCGTGTGATGTCATTGCGTGATGTCATAGTGTGATGTCATCACGTGACATCATCATCATCATCATCATCATCATCATCATCATCATCATCAACCATAGCTCTTCATCTTTGCTACTCTCTTGGGCTGATCCCCTCAAATAAAAATGATCTAATCTTCATCCTCATCATCGTCATCATCATCATCATCATGTGTTATCAATATTATTTTACTACGTCGATACAAATATACATTTTTTTTCTTAATTTCATAAGATATATTTTCTATTCAAGGAATATATTTTTTTTCTTTTTAAGAACCATCATGAAGTGCAAAAAGGGAAGTTGGCTTTCGGAAATTATCTTTTCCAAATTGACGTTCCAGGTGATTAAGAACCGTTCTAAAGCATTCTGCCGGCCGCCGCTCGGTTCTTTTTCAGTTTCAACTAGCAAAGCCTCTTTCACTCTGTCGTTGATTACCTAACTGTGTCACGGCACAACCGACAGGCAGTTTGGTTTTGCTATACTCGATCGCTGTCTCGCAAAGTATTCCTCGCTTCCTGTTAGAACGTGGTCTGTGTCCGCAGGTTTTAAAGGACTGCTAATTTGCGCTACTTGCTACCACCTGCAGTATAGAAAGGCCACCGTGCGATTGTCCTAAATTAGCCTTCGAGTGTCTGAGACCCGACTGAGCCGGAGACAAGTCCCTCGCTCTTTAGACTCACGGGATTACGATGAGAAAAAACTCAAATCTGAACACGGACAACAACTTATTCAGCGAATGTCACGGAAACCTTTCACAGTGAAGGATTCGTTGTTTCCTAAAACCCAAGAAACACCCCCAGAAAGCGGCCAGAGAGTCCAAGATGTTTCCGTCCCAAATCATGCGAGAGGAAAGACTTCCACCCTGGTGGCTGCTTCACTAAAACACATGCATCAGGACACCTCCTTAACTCTCACCAAGTATAGAATGAGCCTTTTGAAATATCTCTGTACGTTGTGATGCAGCGATGCAGATGGATTCATGAAAGGTAAAGATGTGTTTTTGTCTGTTAAAAATGTTCTGGTGTTGTTAAGAACATCCGCTCCCACCAGTCAGTCAGGGTGGTCACTGCTTTGGGCACCAAAAGTTGAAACAGTATTAAACTTTTTCTTGTATATTATAAAGCAGTCACTCTGACACACACACACACATACATCCATACACCCCTCACCAGCACATGAGATGAAATATTAGTTGGTGCTTTCGATTGCACCTACATGCACACGCGAGATGTACATAAACCCCAAGAATTCTCTTTTTTGTCATAACTTAACAAAATGTAGACATATAAAATGATCAAAGTGATCAAAATAGGTCAGTCTGGCTCTTTTTTTAACACAGAGCTGTTCTTTTGAGTGTATGGATAAAGTTCCTAGACTCGTTGGTATTTCAACACTTGAGATCCTAGAGAGCGAGGACTCCACACTTGTGATATCAGCAACAGTGAGACTCAGCCTCAGCCTCCACAACGTCTGTTTCCTCAGAAACGTCAGCAGATTGAGATGGGGGGGTTGGGGGTACAGACAAGGGGAGACGGACGGGACGCAAAATGCAGCTTTTTTAAGGGCGGCGCCCTGGACCGGCCGATCAGGACGACCTGTCGTCGTGGGGACTACCGTCCGAGTTCTCCGTGTCTCCCTCGGAGATGGCCTGCATGGGGGCGGTGTAGAGTCTGCTGCGGGTGCTGTAGCGACTGCTGTTGGCCACCGGGGGGACGCGCGAGCGGCCCTGCCTGGACACCGCAGACATGGGGAGCGTCTTGGGCGTGAAGCTCTCGGCGTTGGCCCTGGGGAAGAGCCCCGGGATCTGGATGGGCTCCAGGCCGGGCCCCGGGGGCCCCTCCTGCTGGAAGGTGCAAGGCGGCTCGTCGGGCGGCTGCAGGCGACCGGGCCCCCCCTCCAGGGGGTCCCCGGGGGTCTTGGGCGTGATGGGGCTCTTGAGGATCTCGGTGGCCGACATGCGGTAGCTGGAGTCGGAGCGGCTGCCCTTGCGGAGCAGGAGGAGTTTGAACTCCTCGTTGGAGGTGCTGGACTTCTTGGCGCTGCGGTAGATGGGGACAGGGGCCCGCTGGGGGAGGCAGGGAGGAGGCAAGCAGGGAGGGGGGAGGCAAGGGGGGGCCACGGGGGTGCAGACGGGAGGGGCGGGGGGGAGGATGATGGAGGGAACGGCGCAGGGCGGCGGCGGCGGAGCGGGACACAGGACACGGGACTTCATGGTCATGTCTCCGGAGTCCTTGCGACCCAGAACCTTCCGCTTGGACCTGCAGCGAGAAAGCATTCAATAGATAATCAACACAGAGGGACAGCCAGCCAGACAGACAGACAGACAGACAGACAGACAGGGAGGCAGAGAGTGGCAAACCTGTGTATCATTGCAAATAAGTCCTCAGTTGTCCGCATCTTATTGGGCGAAGTGAAAATGATGTCATCGTCCACTTTGGAGTCGTCCATCATTGGCGAGAGGGAATTGTCACTGGGTGTAGAATCTGGAACACATGACAACCCTATCACAAGCCATCTTGCGTGGTCACGAACACACGACAGTCCTATAACACCCCATCTTGTGTGGTCTAGAGCACCCCTTCACTGCCATGGAAAATTAAAGTGATGCAGGCAGTATAGATATAAATCTTTTATCATTTAATATCTATAGATATAAATCTTAAAGCATCAGCATAGATATACATCTTAAAATCATTTAATATCTATAAAGGTGTCAAAAATAGCTGTATTCTCATGACTAATTTCTTCCCAAGTGTTCTCAGAGAAACTAGCATCATACCTTTACTGAAGTAGTCTTCCGTGTCGGGGGTGGTGGAGTCGTCTCTGCCCTCAGACAGCGGATGCTGATGGGCACTTCTGGTAGCACCTGATGTCACGTCGTCGTCCTCCTCCTCGCGTTCCCGCCGTGCTTGTCGCACATCGCTGATTGGGTAAGGGTGCGATGTGTCCATGGAGGTACCAGGCACTTTGGCTGGACTGGCCCAGGACCCTGAGTCTGAGTGGTACCCCGCGGCGTGGCCATACGCCGGGGGGGGAGGCTGGTCCGACCGCGGCCCGACCCTGCCGGAGCACACCGTTCTCCGTGGCGGCGCGGGCTCCTCCTCTTCCTCCTCCTCTTCCTCCTCGTCCTCCTCGTCATCGTCGTCGTCCAGGGAGAACGTGCGCTCCCCGAGCACCCTGAACTCCGGGTGCTTCTGGGCCGATGTGGGCGTGAGGCCCCTGAACTCCACGTGGGAGTTGATGTGTGTGTGGAGGTCCACCGGCGAGGGATTGGGGGCACGGGGCACTGGCCTGTGCAAAGGGGAGTCGTCCAAGGGGATGCCGACAAGCGGCTCCACCCGGGTTCTGAAGGCCGTCATGGCCCAGAAGGTTCCCGGGCCGTAGCGGTCCTGTCTGTGCCGCAAGCTCTCATAGGGTGGCGGGCCATCCGGGTGGCGTCCCGGGGGAGGGTGGACGGGTGGGTGGGTGGAGGGATGGGCGTGGTCGGGGGAGGAGGTGTGGTCCTGAGCTGAGGGTCTTTGGGGAGGCGGTCTGCGAGGTGGGAGGGGCCTGGTGTTGATAGGAGGCGGCGCCAGGGTCGTAGCGGTGGGGGCGTACTTGGGTCTGGTGGCCGTCTCCGACCTGTGAGCCGCCGGTTTGTCCGCGTGGCTGGAACTCTCCTCCCGGGGTTGGGCGACCGAGCGCAGCTGCACGGCACGCAGAGCGGACGGCGTGATGGCCAGTAGATTAGCACTGGGGATCAGCGGGATGGGGTTGGAGTTCAGCGGGTTGGAGTTCAACTTCTCCGCGGTCGAGCTTCTAGCACCTGCGGCCGCAGCGGTGATGATCCTGGGCTTGCTGTGGTGGAGCGTGTGCATGTGATGCGTGCGGTGCGCCAGCGTGTATCTGGCGTGTCCGCCGTGCAGGACGTGGAGATCGAGCTGAGAGGGAGGAGGGGGGAAGTCTGGGTCTCTCTTGTAGGAAGAGCTCATGGGGTTTCCTTCTCGGGGGAAGTGCTGCAGTGAGGAGAGAGAGGACTTCCTCTCTGGCACTTTGGGCTTCCTCTTCCCGCTCGTCGGGGAAAGGGGCCCGGGGAAAAACGCCGCAGAGGAAGAGGGGAAGGTTGATGTCGGCGTCTCCGATTGGCTGGAGTAGCCGCTGGAGGGAGAGGCCAGGCCGGCCAGCTTCTCTGGTGAGCCCAACTTGAAGTCTACTTCTGCGGGGGGAAGAGGAGGGCTGGAGGCCCTGCACTCTGTAGGCGGCGGGTTGGGGGCCGGGGTCTGGCTCTCAGTAGACGAGGTGGAGCTGTCCGGAGACTTGATGCACTCCATGACGGTGGTGCCGGTGGCCGTGCTGGAGTTGGACATGGACGTGTATTCTCCGTTGCCGGACTTTGGCTCGTGGTTGTGAAGCCACAGGTCTGCGTAGTCGGATTGCACGGCGCCATCATCTTTGAACGAGTGTGTGTCCGTGGATCCGAAGGACATGGGCTCCACGATGTCCACCGTTTCCCTCAGTCCAATCCCCCAGGTCCCCAAGGGTTCAGCCACCAGGCAGGAGGTCTGCAGTGGTTCTGGAGGAGCTGCCAGCTCGAGGTCCAGCTCCAACTTCATATCTCTGGAAGACAAGGTGAGGTCTTGATCGCTAACTGTCTTTGGTTGTTCCTGTTCCACTTCTGCCACAGCTGTTGCCACATCGACAATACTGACAGGGTCCTTCAGGGATGAACTACGCTTGGGTGGCGGAGGCTTGGCCTTTGATTTCCTCAGTGGACGGCAGGTTCTCCCCAGGGTCATAGTGCCCAGTCTGTAGTCAGACTGGGGCTGGTTGTAAACTCCGTGGACTAGAGGGGCTACCACAGTGCTGGGTTGGCCACAGCCAGGCCCTGGGTCTGCATAGTTGTACATGGGTCCTCTGTAGCTCTGGTTGTACTCTCCAAAGTGCCCAGAGTAAAATCCCTCTGTGTCTGACTGGTATAAAGAGTCAGGCTGTTTCTCTGGATTGCTGGTCTTTTCGGTGAAGCAGGTTGGGTCCTCCAGCCCGGGCTTGAGGCTCTGGCCTTGGGTGTTCTCAGGGTCTTGGTCTGGATCTGCATGGTCTTGGTCAGGTGGGTAGGTCCACTCCCCTTCACTGGCTGTACTGACCCCGGCATCGTCTAGCTGATCTGTGGCCGAGGAGGTGAAGGAGCTTGACCTGTGGCCCTGGCCCTGAGGTCTGAGGTCTGAGTGGTAGGAGGTGTCCAGGACGAAGCCTTCGTCAATGGCGTTGGGCACAGTGTTGAGTGACAGCTCAGAGTCACAGTGGGAGGAGCCCGTGAGGGGTGGCGAGGAAGGAGGCGGGATGGTTTCTGAGGTCTGGGAGGGACAGGTGGAGCTGGAACCACTCCAGTTCCCGCTGGATGACTGGTGGTCCTCCTTGTGGTCCACGTGGCTGCCCAGAACCCCCGTGGTGGACGCCGAGTGGATGGGGCTGCTGAAGGTGTCCGAGCTGGACGAGATCTCGCAGCTGCCCATGTCGGCCTTGCGGGGCAGGCGGGAGCGACCCCTCTCCATCCAGCCATGCTCAGGGCTCCCTCCGCCACCGCATCCCCGGTCCCGCTCCCCAGAGCGTTGCAGCCTCTTCAGGCTGCCCAGCTGCAGGGGCTCGGGAGCCGCCTGGTCGTCCGTGCTCTCCTCCTCGTCCTTCATGATCATCATCATCATCCGGGGGCTGGGGCCGCTCGGCAGGAAGTCCTCCGTCTCGTAGGGCGACAGCTCCTCGTCTTCGTCGTCGTCATCATAGTTGTCGTCGTCGTCGTCGTCATCGTCGTCATCGCTGTCCATCAGGCGGCCTCCCTCGCGGGGTAAACTGCGAGAGCGCAAGCGGCTGCCGTTGGACGTGGTGCTGGTGTACGTGCCGTCGCATTGGTCGCCCAGGGATGAGATGTTTCCTGTGGAGTGGGACAGGGAGGCAGGGATGCCCTGGTGGCCACGCTGGGCTCTGATTCGCCGCCTGGAGGGAGCTGCTGAGGCTGGTGAGGAGAGAGAGGTTAAATAAGTAAAAAAAACAAGAATGTACTAATGATGCACGAACGAGTATACTCATACAGCATAAAAGCAATAAAAGATGTCCTAGAAGTACCATACAATCTTCTCATTCGATGGAAGTGTTTTTGCTCCCACAGAAGCCACAGAGCCTAGACACCGACCGACATGTCTAATGCCAGTGTCTTGGCAGCAGTATTCACCTCATATGTTTTTCTTTTGGATGTGGGAGGAAACTGCACCATTGTTTCAGAGCTGACATACTCTAATCAACAAACTCCTTGAGCGGTGCCCCCGGAAGTACGTACATGATATGAGGAAGTCGTCGGTTTGGCAGCCGGAGTCTCGCGTGTGATGGAGGCGTTCGGACAGGCACAGCTCCTCCTGACAGAGAGACAGCTGGTGGGCGTTTGCATGGAGCCCCACTGTTCTCTCTCTGGCTACTGGGGACTCATCCGAGTCTGGGTGGGAAGAGAGAGACGGGGCAGGTTAGAGTCTGAGAAAGTTACAAACACGCCGTGCAGAATTAACCAAGGAGTAAAACAATGAATGTAAGTGTTGGCAAAGATGTTTGATTCTCAGCAGGAACCTTCTGGAAATGTCACAGCACAATTGAATTGGTCGCGACCTTAATGTCACCTCAAATAAATGACATTTGATGGTTACTTCTGTGGTCCAGGACTAAAATAATAACCAAAAGAAGAATCCATTGTTTAAAGCGCCTTTAAATAAACAAGAAGGTTGTGGAAGGTTCCCAGCACACTGCGGTGGCGGTCCAGCAACCTGCACGTCGCTTCGGCCCCATCACCGTCCTCCATCCCCCATTACTTCCTTACGGGACGTACCCATGTCCTGCTGGACTCTCTTGGGTATTCCCGTGATGGTCTTCCTCCTCCGCAGCTTCCTCCTCCTCTGCAGCACCGACTGGGAGTGGACCAGGGAGCACCGGGCGCTCGCCTCCCTGTCGAAGCCCACGCCTGCAGGAACGACACCCAAGCATGGAGACACAGAGGAAAAGGTGAATACCAGCGCTCTGGTACCGCCACCGCCACAGTGGCCATGTATGTGGGTTTTTTTTTTTAGCTGGGCAACCCTTTAATAGGTCAGAAAATCCAACTTCTTCCATGTTTTGTGCAACTCCTTTGCCCCACACATCATTTTAACTCCTCATGAGCACAACTGCTGATAATATCAATGTTCCAGGGAAGAAGTTTGCTTGTTGATGTCTGTTCATATACAAGGGATCTTTACCGATCAATCGCTTTAATTGATCTATTATGGGAAATTGCGTATGCAATAATGCTTTGTAAACTAAGCGCATGATGACAGCTGGCTTTACAGAGTAATACCAGCACGTCAGTAACTGCTGATACCTGTGACATTAATGGGGATGATGCAGGAAGAGATGGAGGTGGGCTCCGTCTGTTGGTCTGTGGTGGAGAGCGACTCCTTGGACCAGCTGGTCTGCTTGTCGGCGGTGGTGGGGCCCTTGGAGACCTGGCCCTGGGAGACCTGGCCCTGGGAGACCTGGCCCCTGGAGACCTGGCCCCTGGCCCTGTGGGCCCCTGGGGGCTCGCTGACCTCATCCTCGGCCGTGGAGACAGGCTACAAGGCAGACGACGGGAACAATCATTCATGAGGTTTCTGAACCACGTGCTCATTTTAATGCAAGAAATTATTTCATTGATTGTCAGGAGATCTAAATGAATCAATGTTTGGCCAACAGAAAGGACAGCGCTAAGAGAGATATAAACACCAGTTAAAGAGGGAGCATCACACTTGGCTAATTTCCCAACATGCGTGTGAAAGTGGGACGGCTGGCCTTCAGTTGGCCTTCAGTTCCAGATCGATTCATCCAAACGATAAATGGATTTTGTGACATTTCTGTAAGCTGTCACACAGCAGTTGGCATTTAAAAGTTGAGCACAAATCTAAAATGCCTGCAATATATTTATACAGAGAATTATTACAGAATTATTCTAACACAAACGCCACAATTTGACGGACTCAGCGAGGACACACACTGGTACTATAGAAACAGGAACATGGGACTAAGTGAGACAATGGAGATAACCACGCCCTGGACGGACGACAGGAACTAGAGGATGATACAGGGATTCTAACCTACACACATGTGTACCTTTCCCCTCCGGTACGTGAAGATGCAACAATGAGTCAGGAGGAGTGAGGGAAAGCAGTCAGACTATGAAATAAGGATCCAAAACAAAACAAAATGGTGGATTGATGCAGCATGAATGAGACAAGAGTTTGACTGGCAGAAGTTATAGATTGAAAGAACTAGGGTTGGTAATGATGACAAACAAAACATACACATAACGGTGGAATATCCCCTCCAGTTACACATTAGTAAATGTACCAGAGATCATCATAATACAAGTTTTGTGACAGAAACAGTGAAATCAGACACATGCCATTGGGGAGAGGGTAAAGTTAGCCATCTGGCTCAAGACAACTGTCAACTACCAGCTACTACCCTGCCCCTTCATGTAGGGCTAGGGTGTGTTGGCTAGCAGATCAGACTGCTATTTTTAAACTGATATTGTAATGAAGACACTTATATAAATACATTTCAAATAGACAAAAGACAGAAGATATCTTAATACCTAAGGGACTTAAAATAAGATGCTGTGAATTTACTTTATCAACACAGTTAGAAAAGGTATTACTACTTCACATTCAAAAAACTGCTACAAAAAACATTTCCGACACTTCCAACACGACTGAAGGTGAAACGTGTCTCGAAACGAGAGCATGTGGCCCTGCTAATTATGGGAAAGCGCTGACAACCTGCTCAGAGTGACAACCAATTAAGGAGCAGGTAAAACATGGTGACTCTGGGAACGCCACATTGTGACAGAAGTAGGATACACAAAAGAAGTCTGAAAATCATTTTTGCAGGTAACCAACACATGTTGTAGAGCAACTAATACTTGCATTGAGTTTTTTGGGCCCTCATTCATTATTTCTATTAACGTACATAGCTGTCAATTGAATGTACAGTAGATGGATTGATTTGATGCCTCCATAAGATCTGATCGACACAGATCACATTGCAGGGCCAGGCAGTCCTGACAGATGTGATGGCCATGGTGTGTGTGTGTGTGTGTGTGTGTGTGTGTGTGTGTGTGTGTGTGTGTGTGTGTGTGTGCGCGTGTGTCCATGTGTGTGTGTATGTGTGTGTGTGTGTGTGTGTGCGCGTGCGTGTGTTTGGGGGGTGGAGGTGTGCACGCATGTGTGTTTGTGTTGTTACCTTTCTCTGAATGGTCTGAAAATCGGCCTCTCGTCTTGGCCTCTCCTATAGCGCAACAGACACACACACACACAAACGCACACAAGCAAATAGAGAGTATATCTAGATTATGCTTTCAGATATGAATGCACATATTCTTAGTTCATTGATGAAAGTGAATGAGCAGCAGTAGCAATGATGAGAGAGCGTGCGGTCACCCGTACCTTCCTCTGTAGCGTCTGGGGCTCTGTTTCCCTCCCGCTGCGCTCCTGTGTGGAGAACACAGAGGGAGACGCGTGAGCCAGGTCATGAACACACACACACACACAGAAACCCATTGCCAGTGTCCGCATGCGAAGAGACACACACACACACAACGTGTGCTGTGTTACCTGCTGTGTCACCTGGAGCGGCTGCTGGTCGATCTCACGCTCCCGCTCTGCTCGCTCCTGCTGCACGGGGGACGTCACGATGAGTACATATGAGTTAAAACAACTCAACATGGTGTCATACATTATCAGATCAGAGAGGCAGAGAGACAGAGAGACAGAGAGAGAGAGAGAGACAGAGAGAGAGAGAGAGAGAGAGAGAGAGAGAGAGAGAGAGAGAGAGAGAGA
>JAOPUI010000030.1:3215568-3231497 GCA_027123135.1 Urophycis floridana
TGTGTGTTTGTGCCCCATTCCCGTGTGGCTCATTGTGGGGGTTTTGGGGGTGGGTAGGTTCTCCAGATTTTACTTTGGCCCCCACCCCACCCCCCCCCCCCCCCCCCCACCGACGCAGCCTGCCTGGAGACGTTCACATACGCTTTTAATTTGGCATCTGAGACAATAAAAGACAGGTGTTGAATCAACATGGTTTTTTCTCACGCACTCCTGAGTTCATTTATTCACCTTTTTTTATTGGAGTTTTCCTGTTTCAACGATAATAGCATAGATGAGTATGTAGAATTTAAGCAACATTTTATATAGCAAAAAACCTCGAATGCATTATCGCTGGAGTTGGGTTTTTGAAACATTTAAATTCTTTTGAGAGTGAAAAACTGTGCCCATTTACTCTATGCAAAAGCCAAGTTAGAAAAAGCACTTGACTGTGACGGACACATTGCGATGCAATGTATTTCCACTAGGTGGCGGTCTACGTCAACAGTAAAATCAACACTTCGTAAAAGTCAACGGAATTCAAACGTCCAGTGAACAGAAAAAGTACAAGTTCGGCTTTTTGAAAGTAACAAGTATCGCTTTGGCAACAGCAAACTACATTCATTCACATGAAACACCGCGGTTTACAGTAGAAACCTGCCCACACATTTTAAAAACAGTGCAATCTTAGTATAATTAGAATAAAGCATAGAAAGTGAAATAGTGATGCTCTTCTCGTCTTCCTCAGTTTCCTGCATACGGTAGTCCTGCATCACCATGACGTCATCGTGACGTCACTCTGATGTCATCACCTCACACGTGGTCACGGTCTCAACACACCTGGAACCCCGACGCCATGACCTCATTACCCCGGCCCTTCTCTTCTCATCTGTCCTGTGTGTGTGTGTGTGTGTGTGTGTGTGTGTGCGCGTGTGCGTGCATGTGTGCGTGCATGTGTGTGTGTGTGTGTGTGTGTGTGTGTGTGTGTGTGTGTGCGGTCCAGTTCACTCCGGTCTGATCCGGTCCAGGTCCACCACCTCCTGCTCCTCCTCGGCGCGGGGTCTCGGCCCTCAGCCCTCCCTGCAGTCCACAAAGTTGCCGCGTATCCAGTAGCAGATCTGGGCGTACTTCAGCGGCGTGATCCTCACCGCCACGTTGAACTCCCTGGACGCCCCGTGCTGCTCCACCCACTGGTGTCCCGAGAACACGCCGATCACCTTCCTCTCCCAGCGCCGCCGCCGCTGGTCCCACATGCGGGCGTAGACCCCCGAGCCGCTGGCGCCGGGCCGGGCGTCGCAGTGCTGGTACAGCAGGTCGGCCGTCTCCTCGCCGGCCCGGCAGAAGCGGTACACCAGCTGGCCGCGCCGGTCGTTGTCGAAGCCCGAGAACTGGACGCGGCGGCCGGGCAGCCGGCCCGCGGGCGGGCTGACGCCCAGCGTCATGTGGCGCCGCTTGTGGGGCTTCTTGAGCTCCAGCAGCGCGTAGTCGTAGTCCATGCCGATGTCGTTGGCGTTGCCCTTCACCCAGCCCTTGGGCACGTGCGTGCGCTTGGCGCGGATCCACTGGAACCGCATCTTGTGGTTGGACGGCGGCGAGTAGGCGGCGCCGAGGGCCGCCTCCACGTGATTGCCGGTGAAGTTGGAGGGCCAACGGGAAGAGGAGGAGGAGGAGGAGGAGGAGGAGGAGGAGGAGTCTCGTTGGCTGGGTCTCAGGAAGCCCACACGGAGCTTCTGGGCGCCCTTCACGTAGTTCTTGCCGTCGTGGACGCAGTGGGCGGCGGTCAGCACGTGGCGCTCCCCCACCAGGGTCCCCGAGCAGCCGGTGGAGAGCTTGACCGCCACGGAGAAGGGGTACTGGAGCAGGTGGTCCTGCCCCGCGATGCTGAAGCGCCCGTCATGGCCGAAGATCTGCCGCTTCCTGCGGACCGGCGCCCTGGGGGCACGGGCGGGGGCGGCGGCGGCGGCGGCGGCGCCGCCGAGGTACGCCGGGCTGGTGTCGGCGCGGGGGTTGTAGCCGTAGATGCCCACGGCGGTCTCGGTCAGGTGCCCGTTGCTGTGCAGCGTCTCGAAGGCCAGCATGTCCCGCAGGTCCCAGTAGCTGGGCCGCGGCGCCGCCCTGTGGCATTCTGGGTCGCAGGCGGAGGTGACCTCCAGGTGCGCGGGCGACAGGAACTGCGGGTCGGGCCGGGGGTCCGTCTGCAGGGGGAGGACCACCGGGACCCGCTGGAGGGCCCACTGCCGCCGGACGGACCGGACCGCACCCGGGAGGAAGAGGAGGGAGAGGAAGAGGAGAGGGAGAGTAGAGAGGGACCTGTGGGGGGGGGGCAGATGATGTGAAGTTCTGTTTTGTTGAGACGCTTTATGTACTCTTTATAGATAGATATGATGCATCTTATTAGATAAGACACGTTTCCAATAACTACAATGTCTTATGTTTCACAGGACAAATTAAACAACATCTTTATGGTTACATGTAAACAACATGCAACACTTATTGTTCAGTAAAACGCTAAAATGCTAGCGATGCAATAACAGTGACATTAATAATAGCACGTGCCCCTCCATCCCTCAAGGGTAGGAAAGAAAGAAAGAAAAAAGTAATAGTATATAATATAAGTAAAATATAGGTATTATGTTCCGTTCGGATCAGTAGGAGACTTCTAAAGGCTTGCACGGTGTAGTTTTAATCTGCCACACCCAGTGCCTCCTCTCCTCCAGCAGTCCTGCCCCAAACGCAGGGGCTGTTCTTCACTTTGTTTAGAGGCCGGACATGTGAGGCATTTTGGAGCGGGTAAATAAATATGAAATAAATACTCGTAAAGTAAAATATTTCAACAACACTAGAATCTCTCGGTGCTTATAACCATATGCCTGAGGGGAAAGATCAACTTGTAGCCTAAGCTAAAAAAAAAAAAAAAAAGGATCCAACTGGAATGGAACTGATTTAGTATATGCGATGTGATGAGATTCTAAATCATATTATGGAAAAGATTAAAGTAAATATGATTTACATTTTATTTTCTTCGGAAATCCAACCCTGTATTCTTATTTGGCCAACATATTCTTGTTTTATAAATACATTTTTTTTCGCATTACAGGCCTAAATGAAAACGATAAGACCCAACTGCGTACGACTGCGTCCCATTCAGTGGTTCTTGAACCACTGACCACTGGTCGATCTGGTTGATCTAAACTTAAAAATGCAAATCAGCCAAATAAATCCACAAACGACTTACCGCGAGAGTTCTCCCCACGGGCGCATGGTTTTCGTCTGCAGGTGAATCGGTGACCGACGGCCGAGATTCAGAAAAAAAAAAAAAAAAAAGTTGTGTTATCCCTCACGCATCGACCCACAGAACTACCAGCGGACGTGAAAGATGGCGAAATGTGTTTTAATAACAGGTATGACAACTTTGTATACTTTATTTTTCGTTCATCCGTCTTTCAGGAGGCAAATCCAGTAGATTCCCGGTAAAAAAAAAAAAAAAGTGATCGCCGTGCTTACAGCCGTGTGTCGGGTCGCGTGTTGTGATGAGCAGCAGTGGTGGCTGGCTTCATAGTGGAGGTGGTGCGTTCATTCCTCTGCGACCAGACGCACTCCGCCGATTGGGGCAGAACCTGCCCGCTCCCTGCGCCGTGCGCGTCCTGCTGTTGTCACGTGAGGGTAACCGGTAATTCCAGGGTGGGCCAGTTTCTAGATCTCGCCAGGGCTTAGATTTAGATGATCATGTGCTTGTGATATCATGTAGTTGATGACATTCCTCGAGAAAATGTCCCTGGCGAACGTGAAGTAGGCTATTTCGATTTGTATTACCTCATGTCGTCATTTGAATGCAGGCTGCCGACATTTTACGCACGGCCACGTCTGTACTGCGTCTTATTTTGTGGTTAGAGAGAGAGAGAGAGAGAGTGCGTGCGTGCTTGTGTGTGTGTGTGTGTGTGTGTGTGTGTGTGCGTGCGTGCGTGCCTGCGTGCTTGTGTGTGTGTGTGTGTGTGTGTGTGTGTGTGTGTGTGTGCGTGCGCGTGTGTGTCAAAGTGTGAATAAAACCTTTACATCATCGTTCACGTTCAACGGTTTGTTCGTTCTTTCTGTCTTTAGCCCTGAAATCCCTGAAAGAAACATTCTGTGAAGAGAGATTAACTTTTGCACAATCTCCTCCACATGTTGCCTTTAGCGAGAGAGGGGGGAGAGACCCAACGGACATAAAAGCATTCAGCCATGTTATTAAGTTTGTATGACATTTTACGCATGCTTAACATTAAGACACCTCCTCTCTGAATTTAGGTTGAGATGCCCTCGGAGCCCACGCACACACAGGCCCTGGCACGGCGTTTGTGCTGCACTTTGTTAGCGCCGCTTTGCGTGACAACAACAACAACAGACGCTCCGCAACGGAAGTTTGATGCGATCAAACTGTGACCGGAGAGCGGCGGCGGGCCTGCGGGCCGCTGGTGGGCGGGGCATCCTGGCGGCGGACGTCCCGATGCGTGTCAACTGGCGGTGAAACCTGAGCCCGCAGCGCCGCGCTCTTCTTCTTCCTCTTCTTCTTCTGTGGTTGATTAGTGAGCGGCACCTCTGCCAGGACACGGGGAGGACCCCAGCCAGTGTCCATTACCCCACCCTCCCAGCTAGCACTGATCACAACCCCCTCGGGCTCCAGAAGCACACATTTAATGCACGATGACACACACACACACGCACGCACGTACACACACGTATGCACACACGCACACACACACGTATATACACACACGCACACACACACACGTATACACACACACACACACACACACACACACACACCCATGCGCACACACATAAGTGTCTGCCCTCATACTCTCACGCATATGCACAAAGACACACACATCACATGCACAACACCAAACACACACACAGAAAACCACACAACCACACAATGAGCTCAAGCTATTCTGCAAAACGTGTGGAACTTAATCGCCTATCATCACACACACACACACACACACACACACACTTCTCTGTCCAGATCCTCTCCCTGTCTCTTGGGTCAGGGTTGAGTCCGCTCAGTTCGGCTGGATCACACAGCCCTGTACTGCTGCTTTCCAAACAGTCATCGATTCATTTATTCGTTGTGTTTCAGTAAACCCGGGTGCTCTGCCCAGGAAGACCCAGCGGGCTCCTGTTGGACACGTAGGTGAACACATCAACACACGCGGCGTTTCCCAACCCGCAGGCCGGGACACCTTTGGGTCGCCTGATGTGCAACAGATATCAGTGATGCATGGGCCTGAACCTGAGGTCCTGCGCCGAGACGGCTGGAAGCCACGGTCCTTTAGAACCTCATGGCCTGTAGAACCTCACGGCCCTTTAGAACCTCACAGCCCTTTAGAACCTCATGGCCTGTAGAACCTCGTGGCCTTTAGAACCTAGGCCCAGCATCCCAGAGGGACACGCATCAGCCAGCAGTTACATGGATGCTAATTAGGGAGGATATTGCCTTTGTCTTGCATTGTTATGAAAGGGGACATTTGTTTGGCTACGTCCACTGTTGTCAAGGAAACCAGCATTCCCCAGAGTGCTGTCCATGTTAATTGTTTTCCTCCCCCTCCGCTGCGAGCGCCTTGGACCGCAGACAGTCAAACGTTTAGTCCCTCTCTCTCTCTCTCTCTCTCTCTCTCTCTCTCTCTCTCTCTCTCTCCCCCCACTCCCCTCTCTTCTGTATCTACTGATCTCTCTCTCTCGCTCTCTCTCTTTCTCATTCCTCATAGTTTTTCTTGTTTTTAATCCTCTCTTCCATCTTGGACGTCCGGCCCGTTCCTCTGCTCTCCGGTCCCTAGCGGCTTGTTCAACAGCTGCTTGGCAGGACGAGCTGCCAGAGGAGCCATTCCAGCCATTCAGCCATTTAAGGCTGCCCAGTGAAGTGCAGGGAGAATGCAAAGCAAAGACTACTCCCAGCCCGAGTACTCAGTCCAGCAGTTTGGATTTTCCTCTTGGCTTCAATGCTCTCAGTGCACCTGCTAGCCTCTAGGACAGCGTAATCTCTGTATATGTTAACATATAGCAGGACAAATGTTCCAACTGCTTTCCCTAAGGGAGAAAGGCAATGATCCAACAGAGGAATTATTAGTTAATGTGGTGGCTTCCCAACGGGTTGAACTAGACACATAACAAATGATCCTAAATGATCCCAAATGGTAAGCGAGACTAAAGAAAAGTCTTTTTCCGGTTAAATGGATCAAGAGATTGGAATCTCCCCTAGTCACATGATCTCTGGTCCATAGTCACCACACTGCTGACCATCCAGACCCACACTGCTGCTGAGGGTTCAATGATGAGGAGGATGATGTTAAACAGTCAGATTATGGGGATGATGATGTTAAACTGTATAGTGATGGGGTTGATGATTGTTAACACTGTTAAATGATCGTGTTGATGATGTTAAACAGTGTTGAATGATGGGTTGATGATGTTAAACAGTGTTGAATGATGGGTTGATGAGGGTAAATAGTTTTGAATGATGGGGTTGATGATGGTAAATAGGGTTGAATGATGAGTCCATGATGTTAAATAGGAATGAATGATGGGTTGATGATGTTAAATAGAGCTGAATGATGGGGTTGATGTTGCTAAATAGGAATGAATGATGAGTTGATGACGTTAAATAGGGTTGAATGATGGAGTGATGATGTTAAATAGGGTTGAATGATGGGGGTGATGAGGGTAAATAGAGTTGAATGATGTGTTGATGATGTTAAATAGCTTTTGAATGGTGGGGTTGATGGTGGTAAATAGGTTTGAATGATGAGGTAATGTTAAATAGGTTTGAATGATGGGTTGATGATGTTAAAAAGGATTGAATGATGGGGTTAAACAGTGTTGAATGATGGGGTTGATGATGTTAAACAGTGTTGAATGATGAGTTGATGATCTTAAATAGGGTTGAATGATGGGGTTAAACAGTGTTGAATGCTGGGGTTGATGAGGTTGAACGGTGAATGATGGTTGAATAATGCTTTTCAGTATATTTACATGGACATTTAAGTTGGGCTATTTTCCCAGTAACACTATTACTTGGCCATCAATATAATCAGTGTATTTAACAGAATTTGGGTCAATTGAAGAAGTGACAGGTGCTCGCAACCCAAACATAACAGTTGACCAGAGCGAAAGGCCATGGATACATTATTTGCAACCTTGGTTCCTCAGAATACAAACAGTGTTGCTGATGGTCTGGTCTCACACAACAGACTTTAGATTTACATCTCGGTATCGAGCAAGCTGGGTGAACAGGGCGTTTTCATTTTTTTCTCATCATATTTGTTTCGTCTGAGCATGTTGCTGGAGGCGGGGATATGGAAGCACATGAATGCCAAACACAGAGCCGGCCAGCGGTAACATAGTCGCTCTGCTGGATCACAGATTGGGTCGGCAGTAGCTCAGTGTGTAGAGCGGGTGGACAGAGCGGTTCGTCCACTAACCGTTTAGTCGGCCGTTCGATCCCCTTGATCCCCACTTCCAAAACTCTGCATGTCGAAGTGTCCTTGAGCAAGACACTGAACCCTGAACCCCGACTTCTCTCTCCAACTTGCTCCCCGGGCGCTGATCATAGCAGCCCACTGCTCCTGTGTACAATAGGATGGGTCAAATGAACACAGCAGCCCACTGCTCCTATGTACAATAGGATGGGTCAAATGAACACAGCAGCCCACTGCTCCTATGTACAATAGGATGGGTCAAATGCAGAGAACGAATTTTGTTCCTATGTCTAAAAAACATGGGAATGACAAATGAAGACCACAAGGTCCCAGTAAATAAAAATAAATAAATAAATTACTGCTGGTCTCACATGGTAGATGTTAGAATGGTGGTAGTTAACCAGTGCTGCTGATGGTTGATCTGTTTGTACATGCAGGACACCGTAGGCGCTGGGTAAACCCCTCAGATGGGGCTTGGTTCCCTGGCTGATCCTCATGACTCATGCTGCTGGAGGACACTGAGGAATATGTCTCTTGTCTGCCAGGAGTTGGGTTCTGTTGCTGTTGTTTTTTATTTTCAGTCTGGTGTAATTTGGACCATGAAGAGGTTCAATTACGTTGGATTCTGTTTATGCCTTTTTCCATCATTGACCCAACCCTCGGCTTTCACCTCCTCCTGTCTACTCCCTTTCTCTTCATATCTTCTATAGTCCTCTAGTTTCCTCTTCTCCTCTCCTCTCCTCCTCCACCTCCTCCTCCTGTTTTTCCCTCTTTTTTACCTCTTCTCCTTCCCCCCTCACATCCTCCTCTCTCTCCTCTCCTTCCTCCCTTACATCCTCCTCTCCTTCCCCCCTCACATCCTCCTCTCTCTCTCTCCTCTCCACCCCCTGTCCACTCCTCTTGAATCTGTTCCAGGAGGCTGGTAATGCCAGACCTTGTGTGTAATCACATCTTGTGATGGGGTTGATGAAACTTGTGACACGACGTTGAGTGCAGCTCTCAGCCTGGAGGAAGACCAAGGCGTCTCGGTGGCGTTCCTCCGTTTGATCCTGTCTGTGGGTGGCCCTCTCCCTCTCCCTCTCTCTCTCTCTCTCTCTCTCTCTCTCTCTCTCTCTCTCTCTCTCTCGCTCTCTCTCTCTCTCTCTCTCCCTCTCTCCCCCTCTCTCTCCCTCCCTGACTACCATGTTTATTTATTTATTTATTATGTATTTATAGTTTATCATACATGTTTGATTGGTATCAGTGTTTATTTTATTTAGGTAACATTTTTGCCACTACATGTATTTTCTTTTTGATAGGAATTCACGTTAAACATATGATCGTATGAAGTTTTGCATAGCTGTTTATTTTATTCTATTATTTATTAAGTTTTATTTTCCTTGGTAAACTGGGCAGCTCCGAGCACCAGAGACTCTCCAGGTCTCTGGTAGAGGACCAGAATGAATAAATATAAATAAATCATAAGAAAGTAAAAACTTTGAATGGACATTGGACTTCTTCTTGCCTGCATACAACCCCCCCCCCCCCCTGGACTCTAAGGAAGGACCCCTCAGCGTTGGACCGGTCGGTCCGTGTGGACGTTGGGTGAGCGGTTCAGATTGTTTTATCCAGCGTTCTCTGGGCCCGGCGTCAGTTGGAGAACTCCTCCCTGCACACATCAACAGGACGCCTCCTCACCAGACACTGGTCTGTGGTACCACTGCAAACGCTGCACTGGAAAGCGGCCAGACCAGTGGAGTTTGAAGGTCAGTGTTTCACAGCCAAGTGATCACAGCTGTTGTTTCTGCTGCCTTTTGACTGCATTGCTGTCTGAGTGAGGATTTAAGAGAGCTTAAAAAATGTCTGTTAATCGTCAGTAAAAAGACGCATTAGGCTTACTTCTCAAGGTTTGGGATTCTACACGGAAATGTGTCAGGACAAAAAGGAGTAGAACATTCTGAGCTTACCAAGTTTATGAAATGTTACAAAGACGTGCAAACCATTAATTAGCTTACCTTCGCCACAAGGTGAAGTTACAAAGTGAAAACCTCAAGGCAAAAATGATAACGTGTGATGAGTTCGCTGAGAAGGTAAAACGCTGGCTGAACCCCCCCCCAAATCAACGTGTCACAGATGGAATCAACCCTGATGATAGTGCTCATCAGCAAAGACTAATTTTGGGTCTGCAAACTATCTTCTGTGAGGTTCCCCTTACTTGTTTATTCATGGAAAAAGTTAGAAACAGACAAGGGCTGTTTTCAATGTGTGTGCCGTAAACATAAAAACATGAACATCATGCTCTATAAAATACTAGAAAGTCATACTTGAGTTAAAGTACAAATATCTTACTTGAGAGTGACTGGTAACAATTAAAGTTATCCATAAGAAAATCAGGGATTAGGAGTAAAAGAACAGAATGACATTTACTGAAGTCACTAAAAGTCAAAAGAATGTATCAGGGTAGAAAGTACTTTGGTATGAAGAGTAAAAACAACATCTATGGGTAAAAAAATTGAAGACGAAGACGATGGGTTGGTGAAGACGATGGGTTCATAACGCAGCTGATTGTGTTAGCTTATGGATATCCGGTTGTGAGAGAGATTTGTACAGTACAGATACTCCAAAAGACTACTGAGGTACTGTAACAAAGTATATTGTTAGAGTACACAACTGGATGTCTGTTCACATATCGAAGTCAGTTCCCAGTTCCTAGTTCTGTTCCATCTTTCCAAAGTCAACTAACTGCCACTACAGGATGAGGTCCCCTGTACCAGAACACGACCAGCAGAAACTCAAATAAAGGGGGTTCTTCTCTTCCTCATTGACCTGGATACAGCAAGGGGTCCCTCTTGAGAAGCTGAAGGTGGTCGCCAGGGAAGCGGTTGTCAGGAGTGTTACATCTTACTGCACTTAATGCTTGCTATGAAAGTATACTTTCATAGCAAGCATCAACATATTCATAGATGACCAGGATATCATCTCATATTATGTGTCGCAACAGACACAAGAACCCAAACACACACATTTGTTGAATCGAGGTTTCATCACCGCAGTGCCCTCCTGTCCACCCAGATAAACAGCAGAAACCTCCTCCAATTGGACCATGAAGGTCCAATTGGACCTCCAAATGGGCCAGGCTGCTGCCAGAGGTTTAATGAAAGCACAGAGATGTGGTCACATCCACCCGGTCTACCTTGGCTCCCAATTCAGGCAAGCGCTGTCCTCATGTTCCTTCAATGAACAGACTTGCAGCAGTACATACAGCAGGCCTATAAATCAGGCTCCCAAGGGCCGAATACTTGGGTTCAAATAGTGGAGGTTTTATTCAGGAAATGTCAATATACATCAGTTACTAACAATCACATGGAAAATGGTTTACAGAAGTTTTGGATAAATGCCTATTTTATACAGTCCACGGTAAATGCCTGACAAAGAAAGA
Organism: Urophycis floridana; assembly: GCA_027123135.1. Classification (NCBI taxonomy): domain Eukaryota; kingdom Metazoa; phylum Chordata; class Actinopteri; order Gadiformes; family Phycidae; genus Urophycis; species Urophycis floridana. The sequence goes on from JAOPUI010000030.1 coordinate 3,226,417, forward strand.
AAATGAAAATGAAAACCTTGGTGAATGCATAAATATGTATGTCCTTTTTCATTTACCGGAGGGGCAGAATGCAAATGTGGTCCAACTTGAGTTGTCCGTTAGCGAGCATGTCAATGAAAGGATTGTTTTCATCCAACTCACACTCTTGCCCAGGGATGTCTGTGTGTGAGTGTGTTTTTTATAACATGCTAGCTTTTCTCATGATCCAAGAAGCTGAGTCACCACTAGCATGCGCCCATCCCCTGGAGAATGGCCTCACGCAGCTCACCGTGACTCCACTGATCACACAGAGGAATGCCTCTGATTCACCTCCATCTTGGAGCTCGATTCTTCTCCATTTTGGCTCTCAAACAACTTGATCCACCTCCATCTCGGATCTCAGGCATATCGATGCTCCATCTGCTCCATCTTGGACCGGAGACCTCTCGATTGTCCTCCATCTTGGACCAGAGTCCTCCTGATTGTCCTCCATCTTGGATCTGAAATATCTGTTGGGATTGTGATGGATTGTCAGGTGCTTACTTAGGGATATGATTCAAATCATCATCTTTCACACTCCTGTGGGAAATTAGACTGAGTCCCGAGTCCCCTGGAGTCCTGCTTCAGTCAGATCTGTGACAAGTTTCTGACTAGGTACAGAGACAAGTTTCCCACACTCTCTACCACACATCTTGAGATGGTTTCTTATCTTACCAGACGCAGACGTTGACGCAGATTATTTTGGTTTGGGAGAAACAGCCACACAGCACCATGTGGGTCTTCAGAAGTGTCATATGTGCAGGAGAAATGCCTTTGCTTCATCTAGAAGGAAAAGCCAAGCCAAAGGCGTGACCTGGTAGAGGAGACAGGTGTCATTGAGCCCAGGCCAGGGCTGGCAGAGGACTCAGGTGTTCTAGAGACCAGAGCTTCAAGCTGTACTGGACTTGATGGTCCAACTCATTATATCTCTCACAACTGTGAGGCCTAAATTCAGACCCATGTCATTAAGAAGGCTTACAGTTAAGCTGCCAATGCCAGGGATCGAATCCAGTGCCACTATGCCCACAATGCATGCTGGTGAGCGCCCTTTGAATAAGGCAGCGAAACATGCCCTGCTCAAAAGGTGTGTGGCACTGAGGTTAAGCATGCACCCTGGTCTCTTTGCTGCAGATCGTATGAATTGGACCGTGAGTATATGGAAAGAAAAAAGGTAAACTCACAACCAACATTTTCAAGTAGTATCCTGGAAGTCGTGCTCACTGTGCTGTTTTCATAATACTGGCCTCTCAGTGGGTTTGGTTCCAGTCAGTTATTGGCTGTTGCTGGTCGGGTCTTTATGTTGTGAACACATTGGTGAACACATGCTCAGCATTGGATCTTACAGCTGCTGCTACAACATTACTGAATGCTATGAACGCTGTTAGTTTATCATATTTAGATAGGGACCACCAACCTAAACTTAGATGACCCTGCGGGGACTTCAGTCCCTTCTCGTGGTCCTTGTGACTCAGACCAGCCCGACATATTCTGAACAATGACCACGATTCAGCTTGCCTGTTCTGCTCTCATTTTATAATGTGGGCGCATTTGACATTCTTCTAAGTGTCTGTGCGTGAGTGTGTGTGTGTGCGTGCATGTGTGTGTGTGTTTATGTGTATGTGGGTGTGTCTGTGTATGTGTGTGTGTGTGTGTGTGTGTTTCAGTGAATGTGCATGTGGGTGTGTGCATATGTACATCTGTTTGTGTGTGGTATTAATTAGGTTAGTGATATTGCCAAGTACTGATTTCTAACCACAGGGGTAAAAGGTCAACATTGCAAGATAAAAGTATGAAATGATATCATCATATAAACCAAATGAAATTAAATTAGTTTGTAAGTGTGTGTGCATGACTCTCTGTGTGTGTGTGTCTGTGTGTGTGTGTGCGTGCGTGCGTGCGTGCGTGCGTGCGTGTGTGCGTGTGTGTGTGTGCGTGCGCATGCATGTGTGTGCATGTGTGTGCGGGTGTGTGTGTGGTTGTGTGTGTGTGTGTGTGTATGTGTTCATGACAGCATGTGCTTGTGTGTGTGCGTCTTATCCTCAGTCCTGACCCCAAGATCCTCAGTTTGGGAAATAACTTCCTGCCATGGCAGCATCCCCCCGTCCTGCCGGCTTGTTTTGGACCAGGCTTGGTTCCTCTGGAGGCCCCCCCAGAATCCTCCTTGCTCACCCAGCATCCCACCCCTCCCTCCTGCCTCCCCCCAAGCCTTTTCTGACTCACAGGGAGTGCGGAGGGCCGTGACCAACTACGTTGATTTGTGTGTTCTGCACATTCCGAATGTGCCTGGAATCTTCTCTCTTCCCTCCAGTGGAGGCTGACGTTCCGCGTCTTCATCACCAGTCATCCCCGCTGAATTGTGAGTTAGCACCTTAGCGTCCCTGCTGTGTGTTGTCACAGCAGCAGCTGGTATTTTACTGATGTTTTCACTGTTCATGGGGTCGCACTGCCGGAGGGCCACTGTGGGAAGCTGCGGGTTTTCCACACGTTCTCATATGTCAGAAACGCCCATGGAAGGAGACGGATCAGAAGCAGAGCATGTTGTGAAACAGAGATATCTGCTGCGGCTCCGGTGGTAGCGTCCACCGTGTGGACTTGGCCTTGAACCCATTCCAACAGGTCAGAACATGAATGCAACCCTGCTTCCACACACTGTGTTAACCAAAGCCACATCACAGCTCACTGTGGTTCGCAGTGATTCCCTTGTGCAGGGCCTTGTGCAAAGACTTTTTCCCCCCGCAGGCTGGGAAACGCCGGGTTAATGCAGCAAGTGTAAATGTTTACCCGACAGAGAACAGAGGTAGGAGGATGGACGTGGACTCGGGTTTGAATTCAGACTCACTGAGGCCTGCAGCGTTGCGTCGGTGACGTCGCCGGGACAGTCGGATCAATTCACACTTGTAGCTCAAATCTACGGCCTCCAGGGTGTTTCCGCGATGTGCTTACTGTGTGATTGTGTCTGTGTGTGCGTGTGTGTCTCTGTCTGTGTCTGTGTATGTTTGTGTGTGTGTGTGTGTGTGTGTGTGTGTGTCTGTGTCTGTGTGTGTGGCAGAGAAGAAGCTAACTGGTTCTAATGCTTCTTGAGTGTTTACATTAAGTCAAAATCCCCCGGATTAGATAAAAAACTATTTGACGCAAACAGGAACATTCGACTCTGTGTTCCTTCTGTTAGACTTCAGATTGGCTCTGGCCAGAAGACGTTTCTGTATGAGGACATTTGCGGTAAAAACAAATAATGCCAAATTCCTGAGCTCCAACTGGGGGGGGTATGATGATATGATGACATCAGCAGAAGGCTGGCTGGTGATGATGGAAGCGGTGCGGTGATGGAACAGAGCAGCGCGTGTTTCTGGGGAAGTGAAGCGTCCGTCAGACAAAGAGGCCGCTCTGTTCTGTACGGAGGAGAGACATTATTATCGGTTTACATCAACGGTCCGCGCGGCCAAGATAGCAGCCAGGGCAGCCCCATTGTGAACGAACACACACACGCATGCATGCACACACACACACGCACACACACACGCACACGCATACACATGCTCGCACACACCAGCACACACACACACACACACTCGCACACACCAGCAGACACACACACACACACACACACACACACTCGCACACACCAGCACACACACACAGACACACACACACACACATGAACTGTCTCTCACTCTCAGACACACATGTCAGCACATTGGCAAAAAAACACACAAACACGTAGAAAAACTTAATATCCAACATCAACTAATCAGATTAAACATGCTTTGAAGTCTCCTATGAAGTCATCATACACAGAGATTAACGAGGTGAAAACAAAGCTAATTGAAGTTGTGTGTCGGAGGAAGCCTTGCTTGTAACCATGACGATGGAAGACAACGACACTACAGAGGAGGGTGTGTAGTAGCTGGTGTGTGTGGGACTGCAATGTGTGTGTGTGTGTGTGTCTGTGTGTGCGTGGGAATGCAATGTCCGCTTTGAGCTCCTCTCTTGTCTCTCACACACATTTCTCTGTGGCTCCGTGCTGCCCAACCTTGTGTCTATCAGCAGAACTTTGGTCCCCGCGAAGTGCACCGTAACCATAGAAACCCTTTGACAACGAGCCAATGATTGACCAAGAGGAAGCTTTCATGTGGGTTCAATCACGGCATATGTGTGTGTGTGTGTGTGTGTGTATGTGTGTGTGTGTGCATGTGTGTGTGGGTGGGGGTGCTATGTGTACATATGTGATTATGGGAATGTGTGTGTGTGTTAGTGTTCGTGCTATGTGTATATGTGGGATTATGTGAATGTGTGTTTGTGTGCGTGTGTGTGAGTGTTTGTGTGAGTGAGTGTGTGTGTGTGTGTGTGTGTGTGTGTGTGTGTGTGCGCTCACCTAGGTTTATAAAAGAGAAGATCTGCCCTACAAAGTGAGGTCAAGGTTACACTGAACCATCTGTTCAATGGTTTCAGCTAATCTTGTAGTTTTCCACTTTAAAATCCATTATAATTCGTAGCAGCTGGATTCCATTCGGTGTATCGAAAAGCATTTCTCTGACTTGGTTTCCTGGGGTGTTGGTTTACAATGATGCTAACCTTTTCATTTATACATAACAGCCTGCTAGATGTCATAAATAAGTCAGGGATTTGAGCGACAGGAGCGGGAGAGGAGAGAAAGAGATAGTGAGATGGACTGTGTGTGTGTGTGCGTGTGCGTGTGCGTGTGTGTGTGTGTGTGTGTGTATGCGTGTGTGTGTGTGTGCATATGTGTGTGTGTGCGTGTGTGTCTGTGTGTGTGTGTGTGTGTGTGTGTGTGTGTGTGTGTGCATGTGCGTTTGTGCGTGTGCACGCGTGCGTGTGTATGTGTGTGCGTGTGTGTGTGTGTGAGTGCGTGTGTGTGTGTGTGTATATGTGTCTGTGTGTGCATGTGTGTGTGCATGCGTGTGTGTGTGTGTGTGTGTGTGTGCATCCATGCGTGTGTCTTATGAGGGAGAGCAAGGTACCAGGGCCGAAAATAGAGAGAGAGAGAGAGAGAGAGAGAGAGAGAGAGAGAGAGAGAGAGAGAGAGAGAGAGAGAGAGAGAGAGA
>JAOPUI010000030.1:3535702-3546826 GCA_027123135.1 Urophycis floridana
ATCCATTTATTTATTTATTTATTTTTCTGGCAGATTTTACACTCATCTACATAGCGCAAGCACGCCCCCTGGAGTAACTACAAGTAAACATAACATTTGACTTCAGTAAAATTTTCAACAAAACTATTATGTCAAATATAGGCTGAAATTTAGAGTATGAGATAATTGCAATTTACTATAGATATATCTAGATAATTGTATTTACTTTATATATCAATGTAAAATGTGAATTTTGAATATGAATTAAATTTGAAATTGGAATTACAGGTTCAATCACTGAATTACTCAACTGTTGAAAAATGTATGCAACTCATTTCTGGTAATTCACTTGAGTAAATGTGTTGTAGAGGTTGCAGCTTGCCAGCATTTGTAATGACAGCTGGTATTTTATTTTATCAGGCACTAATAGTCACTCTATCAAATCTGTTGTTTGAGGCCATTTCTATGTTATGTGGGGAAGCTAAAGCTACTCATTAGCTCCTTAGCCACTGAAGACATGTTTAATGTCATGTGTGACTGCATTAAGAACAGGCATCGTTATCTCTGTATGCAATATCCCACTTCAGGAAAAAAGTAAAATGTTAACTTTGATTGAGTCTGATTGAGATCAGCTCACTGTATATTTGAGAAACACTATTTCACAAAAAGTGTGAATAAAGTGTTCAGCACCATTTACCACTCTGCCATTTAGCAGATACTTCTATCCAAAGTGATTAAGTGGGTTGGGGGTCAGTATCTTGTCGACTGGGATTCAGATGCAGAGACCGCTAGACCTCAGTGTTGAGGGAACCACTGTGGCAGGCTTTGAGGGCTTCTTACCCTTCCTGGACGCTGCCTCCTTCCTCAGCTTTCTCAGCTTCTCCAGGGAGCGAAGGATGTCCTGCATCCTCTTCACGTCTGTCTGCTTCTTCCTCACCTCACACAGAACAGAGTCTGCCGCCAGCTTCAGCTCTTGTTCCTGGTGGAACACAGTGGAGAAACAAACAACTAGATATGAACGTTGAACTTGAATTTGCGCCACTCAAGCTGAAAGAAGCGATTTGTACAATGGTCAAATTGTTTTATTTTAATTATGTTTTAAGTGCAGTGAAGAGTAGGCAACGACTGAGGCTGTTTGATATGTATTATGATGTCATTTAGCAGTTTTTATTTTTATGTATTTATTTTTTTTACAAAAGTAACCTACAGTGATTCAGATACATGTCATAAAAGAGCAGGTAGGCATCTTGCTCAACAATGTCTTCAGGTGAGGCAGCAGAAATGGAGGATCGCACCCAGAAACTATGGGACAGGAGTCAAAACACCCTATCCACTGACGACACTACATTGTCCACATTCAACTCGAACTCACCTTCTTTTTTTCCTCCACTGCCTGAATCCGTTTCATCCTCCATTTGTCAATGGCTGCCTCCTTTTCTGCAAACCGGTCCTCTGCCAGTTCTTCCCTCCTCTCCATCTTGCGCCTCTTCAAACGGGCTCGTTTCTTGGCGACGTGTAAAAGTTTGCTTTTCAGCGGCTCTAGATGGTCACTGCTCTTGAGGAATACAAGTTTCTCCTGGAGCTCTTTCTTCATGTTTTGAGCCTGTTGGTAAACACCGGCCCACCCACTCTGATCCTCCAGGTTTTCTTTCAGCGTGTCGCAGGCGAGGGACAGCTTTGAGACGAGATGAAAAGCACCGTAGAGCGCATCTCGATATTGCGATGGAGACACCTTAGAGACCGTCTGCTCGGCCCCTGGGCTCTCTGGGGCAGGCGTCTTCCTCCTTCTTTGCAAGAACTGACGAAGCCACTGCTCATCTTGTCTACTCTGAATGACACTCTCATCCAGAGGTGCTCTGCCAAGAGGTTGGTCTGTTGCCTTGCCCCGAGCTACGGATAAGGTGGGGTAACTACTGACAGGTGCACTGTGCATTTCGGGCAATTCCCTGTATTCATGTTGTTGATGTTGATATGTAAAACCCAGTGCAGAATCTCCAAACGTTGAGTAAGCATGCTGATTACCTTGCCTGGAGTTTACGTTCGTTGTTGGGGGAAGACCATAGGGTTGAATATTTGAAGGCCCGGGGTTATTGTGTCCACCAACCATTGGGGTAAATGGACCACTGGGTTCTCCAAGGGCTCCCTGGACAGAAGGCGGAAACTGGCCGGGCGGACAGTTGAACGGCGGTGGTGGAACAGAGGGATCGAAGGCAAAGCCCTGATCCCCGTAACCTCCGTAGCCCTCCATCCTGGGTGCGGGTGGTGGAGGCACATTGGGTGGGAATCCGTAAGGATAGTTGCCATATCCTAGATGATGAGGCGGTGCTGGTGGACCTGACCAAAAGTGACCCGAATTGAGGTCGTTTGGTGGTGGATCCGGGGACGACCAGGACCAGGGTGGATTTGAATGGTTGCTCGACATGTTAAGAAGCCGGACTATGAGGTGTATGCCTCCTTTGGCAGTCTCCTAACTCCGCTGGTTGAAAACACGTCTTGGTCTAACCATTCTGAACTGTGTTGAGGTTAACAACAGGTGTCTATGTCTCTGTTAACATCCCGCGGGTTATCACTCACACACGTGGAACGTGTAAAGAAAAACACAGAAAACGGTCTTTTACATTCACGTTGAAACTGGACGCCATGTTTGGGTGGCTCTTCTTCGCGGTGTTGGTTTGTTATTAAGTTTGAAGGACCGTCTACTGCCACCTCATGTCGAGAGGCGGTATAGGGCCTCCGAGATCCATAGGCCTACACTAGAGACAGAAGGACTTCGCCTACATCCAGACCGGAGATTTTTTTTTCTTTAAATAATTGATTATTAAAACCTGTGACAAAAAGCAACCAAGACATTTGCTATTATTATATTTTTCCTTTTTTTTCCTTTTCTTTTTTTTTTTCATGAAACCCAACAGTTCCCCGGAGATGTGCGACATACTACTGTGGAATTGTTTCACTATATTGTCACTTATAAGACAGCTAAACGATATCAAGCACCTCTTTATCAATAAACAATCAAGATAATGACTCATATTTTGTAAAAATGGCAGTCACGTTATTTTGAATAGAAATATAAGGTATGCCAACATTCGTTCAAACATGTGTGTAATGCAAACACAATGCAGCTGCATTGACACATTCAAAACACAAACGATATGCGCAAATCACCCACAACACAAATACAAACCAAAATGTACACGCATGCGCAAACTCTGCCTGTTTCTCTCCCTTGCGGAAGTCGGTGATCTGTCACATGACCTGAGAGGCTACACAACAAGAGCAATGGTGCACATTCATGGATAAAAGTACGAGAAAACATCGAATGACATCCAAAACGAAAACGGTATTATTATTCTTTATTTAACCCACGCCACAGGGCGTCGTCGTAGCGTTGTGAAGTAGAAAACCTCCGGCGTGATTCTCTACGCATGGAAGCAGCGAAGTCACGAGTGGCCGAGTCCTACCTCACCACCTAAAACTAAACTAGTTTAGTTACAAACCAACCACACCTAAACATTAACTGAATCTGTTACACAACTAACCGCCTAGAACGAGATGAGCAAGTAGTCGACAAGTGTATTTAGTCGTAATCAAACTACAATCAAATGCTGTTACGGGCGCATTTATCGAGCTCAATAGATTTATTATGGTTAAGTTTGAATGCCAAATATAAAAACAAATGTAACGCAAATGCAGTGAACCAAGCGCCACAGTTGGCACGGCCTGTAACACAAGGACTTCTTACTGATCTGTTGCAGGAATGGAGGAGATAAAAGTGTCTCCCGACTACAACTGGTTCAGAAGTACAGTCCCATTGAAACGAGTAAGTATTCATTGAAACAAGGCCCTCATCTCTCTGGTAAGCAGCGACCATCCGTGATTTGTTAAGCCTCACCACGGGATACATGTCAAGCTCAGTACAGCAGGATCAAACATTGACCCTACATTCAGGTTATACACATGATCCTCAACTATAATTCATATATATAGTTTGTCGACTTGAAGCACAATAGTGAACCATTATCCCCAATTTAAACAGTGAATGGACACAACTGTTTTTCTACTGTTTTCCACAATGAGGCAAGGTACGGTTACCTTGCCTCATTGTGGCAGCTTCTGTTCCCTTTTAAGCAAGATGCTCATTTCGGTTGATTAACCTTTTTTCCACTTCCCTTGTGAATGTAGTTTCTGCTTCTGCATTTTTATTGAACCTGAAATGTATATTAAGCTTCAACACAGGTGGTTGCAACCGATGTCAAAACCAGTAGCGTGCAGTTCATATGGGCAGGTGGGGCAAAAACTCCCTGCAGCATAGCCTACTCCACAAAAAAAATAGTTCCTCAGTAAATCATTGTTCTAAGCTTCTTTTTAACAATGTGATTGTCACATCAACTATCTATAGTTTATGTAGGGTTTCAAACTATTTTTGGTCTCTTGACATCATTTTTTGGATGATGGTGGTGATTCTAGTTGAATTTAACTGTTAACAATGTTGGGGGTAGGACACCTCAACGACCGTCTGTTTATCGCATGACCCTGGTGGCTTCAATAGGGATTTCTAGAACTGTTAACTAGAATTATTCCGCCAATATACAGTAGCCTAGCCTACATCATTTCAATATCAGATGCAGACATGGCGAGTGGCATTGCACCTGTGATCAACAGTGTTGAGTTTCTAATAAGAAAAACCCTCATTTGAATGAAAAGTTGAAGTTGGAGGAGAAATTAGCCATTAAACAACTTGTCCCGGACAGACAGGACATTAAGATTGTGACAAACAAGGGATAGGGGGAAAACATATAACAGACACTTCAACCAAGCGTGGTATGATAAGAAGAAATGGTTATGTTGCTGACACTTAAAGTGTGCAGCCGCGCACAATATGCCGACATTAGACTATTAGCCTATTCTTAATTCTTACTCATAACTGGTTTAGTTAGCATGTTTTAATGTAGCTCAAAAATAATTGTGCATATTTAAAACACATATAAATTGTGGGTTTGGTCACACCAGTAGTTTCGACAGCACTTGGAAGTGGATGACCATGTCCTACTCATAGTTTCTGCCCCGCTGAAATTTATGGTCACCGCACGCTAACTGGTCAAAACTCACTCAGTGTCGGCCTCAGTTTTAGCCACTGAAAGATGATGCATCCTCTCATTGTGTGTGAATATATACAGAGGAGGAGATCAAAGAAATGCATATATCACATTTATTTTTAACATAATTGCTTTTGTCTCTCTCAGATAATAGTAGACGACGATGACAGCAAGGTGTGGTCGCTGTACGACGCGGGGCCGAAGAGCATCCGCTGTCCCATCATCTTCCTCCCTCCGGTCAGTGGGACGGCGGAGGTCTTCTTCCAGCAGGTCCTGGCTCTGACCGGATGGGGCTACAGAGTCATCTCGGTGAGGCCACTCTGTCTTCACCGGCCAGGGTGCAGCATCACCCATCACTCATCGTGCACCCATCCTACCCACACAGTTTTAAGTTCCTCTCCCGCTTCTCTGCAAGACAAAATGTCACAAAATCTATAACTGTGTGTAATATTAGTTGCAGTATCCGGTGTACTGGGATCTCCTGGAGTTCTGCGATGGTTTCCGGAAGCTGCTCGATCACTTGCAGCTGGATAAGGTAAATCTAGTCTGCAACAGAAACCCATCTACATTTACATTTAAGGCATTTAGCAGACGCTTTTATCCAAAGCGACTTACAAAGAGTACATTTGTCATAAGAAGGTGAAACAGTTCATTGCTGCTAATACAGTAAGAAAGTCACCAGAACAAGTTTTAAGCATTTCAATTGCTAGGTTAACCATTGCTAGTATACAACATCTCTGACTAAGTGCCAAGTTAACCATTATACCAACCAACATACCATTATACTCACATTATTGAGAGTTAATGAGTAGAATTGTAGAATATTATACCACAACAAAGGTCCTGTAAAGCGTAGTTTGTACGCTTATGAACCTGTTGGTTTGCAGAAGATGGTTGAGGGGAAGTTTAAGAAAGTTCTGTGAAACACAGGATGTGACTGTTTGTCTCTTGCTGCTGGTCACAAGTAGCCTCTTCCTTATTTGAACACTCCTCAGCACGAAGAGAGCATGTCTGGGCATGAAGTCACTCACCGCTCTCCAGATGCATGGCACCGGCCACTGAATTCTGACAATTCACTGGCCACTTGATTCATTTTCAGTGTCTGAAATGTGAGAGGAGAATTTGATCTGTATTATTTAAAATGAATATTCATGAAAAGGACGGTGTTACAATGCATTCATAAATACAGCAATGACACATGTCTAACAGAGATGAACACATCTGTTTTATCTGTCATATTTGTAAGTAGGCTTTTGTCCAAGTGCAGGATTCATGTGGAATAGTATTACTGATGATCTTGTCTGCCCTCACTTTGTTAGTAGCTGCATCAATAATGGTTGATTATTCTTTATTTCCTAAAGGTCCTGATATTTCCAGAAGGAACCTGTACAAACCGCTCTTGTCTGATCACTTTCAAACAGGGTATGTTTCATTTTTACTTACGGGAATTGTATTCATGCTGTGATTGAACCCTAATTTGGACTTAGATGTTCTCTTGTTTTGCATCACACGGCAGACACGTTTTAAGACTTTCATGTGATCTAGACGCCGGGGTGGTTGAATGAAAGCCATCTGTTTCACTCGGTGGCTGCAGAGCAGAGCTCACTGTCAACTGTACAGTTCAACACCAAAACCTACCAATAGGAACAGCAAGCGACATGCACATGAGACCTGTAGTCTCGCTATCTCTGTGTCCATGAAACGACTTCCCCATTTCACCGAGCACCCGCAGACACTGTGGCCTCAACCTCATGCAAATCCACAACACATGGAGGCAAAAGGCCACTAATGTGGTTTGGAGATACAATGGGTCTTTTATGCACTACCGTGTGGCTATGAGCCACACACATGATTCATGCTGAGAACCAGCGAGCAACACATCATTAAAGCAAACACGGGTGGGATTGTCTGTGGCTTGTGCTGAGATGTATAGACATGTAAGGGGGCGATACAAGGAAGTGCTGTAGTGTGGTGATGACCATCCTCCTGGGCTTGTTTTCATGTCTTTCTCTCCTCCTTCACCTGACAGGTGCATTCATCCCAGGGGTCCCTGTGCAGCCTGTGATCATGAGATACCCCAATAAGCTGGTTGGTCTTGTTTAGTCTCAGCCTTCATATTGTGTCGTCAACTACACCTGCACATGCATTAGATCTCACAGCTACCGCACATCCCCTGTTCAACCTGTCACTTCACCTGAGAAGAGCTTCTTCGTTGTAAGGCCATTGTTAAGCTGTTGAATTTAGTCTGAGGCTGAGCATGACTTGACTTAAGTACATTGTGGTAAGCTGCACTGAAAAGCTGCATGCCGCTGACTACAACGTATTACCATAGGCTGACTTTTTCATGTCGTGGTATTTGTCTGTCTTCTACTGATCCCCCCCCGGGGTTGAAAAACGAAATAAAGAGTGAGGCTTTACTTCCCTCTTGTAGGACACCGTGACCTGGACGTGGCAGGGCTTCAGCTCGTGAGTATGCCCACCCTCATGGAGCTGGGGTCAGTCCTCCTGACCTGCTTCCCCCCTGTGGCCTTCTCACCTGTTTAGATTGTATTGACTTCATTTTACTCTCATGCAACTTGACTGTGGAAACGGAGGCATTTACTTTGTTATGCAAGTTCTCCTTTCGTGTTGTCGTTGAGAGATACAGAAGTGGGAAGTCTTGATTCTATGTTTTTGGGGTGTAAATATGAACAAGCAACAGTATGCTTTAGTTGTTGTAGTATGTAGTTAAGAATTGAACTCATGAAAAAGGTGTGTATATATATGTGTTATTTTTTCAGGAAAACCTTGCTTCTGCTGACACTGTGTCAGCTGTACACCACTGTGGAGATAGAGGTACCTGCATTTACACATTTTCTGCCTCTCTTTCGTACTTATTAACCAGTCCGGCTGGCTGAACTAACCTTTGTTCTATGTGCGGTCCAGTTCCTTCCTCCCCAGATCCCCACAGAGGAAGAGAAAAAGAGTCCACCTCTTTTCGCCAGCACAGTACGCAGAGTGATGGCCGAGTGAGTGCTTGGTTCACGTTGTTCATATGCTGTGAAATAAATGTAGAAACATCAATTATGAAGTATGCTGCATCGCTCTGATGGAGGACATGGACATGGTTTTTAAATGTAATCAGAGCAGCTAAAAATATCTGGTTAGTTAGTTAATCAAAACCTCGATGTAGGGATATACATTCATGCAGTCCTTATCCATTTAGACTATCCATTTAGTGAATGTTGTTGATCCATTCTTTTAATCTAATGCTAAATGCTAGTGTTGTTTCACCTATCGAGCAGCTTGTATTGGCAGGAAAGCATTCTGACTTTAGAAATGGAGCTTGATTTGAGTCTGTAGTGTAGTCACATCTACTGTGTTACTGAACCCCCAGTGTGTTACTGAACCCACAGTGTGTTACTGAACCCCCAGTGTGTTACCCTCAGTGTGTTACTGAGCCTCCAGTGTGTTACTGAACCCCCAGTGTGTTACTGAGCCCCCAGTGTGTTACTGAACCCCCAGTGTGTTACTGAACCCCCAGTGTGTTACTGAGCCCCCCAGTGTGTTACTGAACCCCCAGTGTGTTACTGAGCCCCCACTGTGTTACTGAACCCCCAGTGTGTTACTGAACCCCCAGTGTGTTACTGAACCCCCAGTGTGTTACTGAGCCCCCACTGTGTTACTGAACCCCCAGTGTGTTACTGAGCCCCCAGTGTGTTACTGAGCCCCCAGTGTGTTACTGAACCCCCAGTGTGTTACTGAACCCCCAGTGTGTTACCCTCAGTGTGTTACTGAGGCCCCAGTGTGTTACTGAACCCCCAGTGTGTTACTGAACCCCCACTGTGTAACTGAACCCCCACTGTGCTGTCCCAGGGCCCTGGGCGTTCCAGTGACCGACCACACATATGAGGACTGCCGGCTGATGATCTCTGCCGGGGAGCTGACTCTGCCCATGGAGACCGGCCTGGTGGAGTTCACCAAAATCAGCCGCAAACTCAAGTAAAAAACTCAAGTGAAATATTACCTGTGATATGAGATAAATCGGTGTGTGATACCGAATGTGAAATGCTACATCTTACCACTATATGGTGCACAACCGACCCACAGCAGCAGTAGAAGGGAGTGTGTGTGCACATCTCTGAGCCCTGTACTCCTCATCTCTGCAGTCTGAAGTGGGAGAACGTGCAGAAGGAGCTGGAGGGCTTCGCGGTCATGGCCAGCTCCTGCAAAGGGGGCCGCATCACCATCCAGCAGTTTGCTGGCTTCCTCAAGCTGCCCATCAACCCGGCTCTGGAGGAGCTCTTCGCTCTGTTCGACCGGGTGGGTAGAGGGATGGGAGACAGCGTGTGTGTGTGTGTGTGTGTGTGTGCGCATCTTTTTGCATTTGTATATAAGATGATAGAAGGTACAGACTTTCAACTTTGCCACCAACACATCCAGCTATGTATTGTGAAACGACATGGCAGAGGCTGATATAAACGCAGTTTGGCTTCTCCACAAACTGATACTTGAATGCAAAAATATAAAGTAACATGTTTTTTTGGTCTTTTTTTTTTACATATTACACATAGGATTGCTGTTAAAAATACATAAAACACTGTGTGTGTGAATGATGTGACTGATCGAGTACTCCTCCTCATAGTTCTTTGACATCTAGATGGTAACAATAACACCACCATCACCCCAACATGCCCCGCCTCCTCTCTGGCTCCCTCACTCCCTCGACCCCGGGTCACTGCTCTGACCTCTGACCTCTGACTCTGTGCAGGACGGAGACGGCACCATAGACTTCAGAGAGTACGTCATCGGGGTCACCATGCTGTGCCGGCCGGCCAACACAGAGGACGTTCTACGCATGGCCTTTGAAGTGAGCTCACAATACTTTTCACTGACTTGGGATTTAGAGTGTGTCCAAACGTCCGTGTGTCCCTGCAGGAGTGCAGGAGTCTGTGCAGGAGTTTGCATCTGAACGATATGGGACATTCATGCTACTGTGGGGGGCAGTAGCTCAGTGGGTAGAGCGGGTGGACAGAGCGGGTCGTCCACTAACTGTAGGGTTGGCGGTTCGATCCCCTTGATCCCCTCCTCCAACTGTCCACATGTCAAACCCCACAAATTCACTGATTGTCAGTCGCTTTGGACAAAAGCGTCTGCTAAATGCCCCCTTTCATGTTATTATCTCACAATCAAGTGATACAATATCTTATTTTCACATTTTGAGAAAGTAAAAAAAACTGTGATTTCAAATGAGGTGTATCCATTTGATCCATTCTGCGGTCTGCATGGGATCTCAGACCACAGTCGAGTATTTGTTATCATGAAGCGGCGACCGCCCTCCATGGCAGACGTCTGAGAGTAACAACTGTGACGCTGAGCGCTGTAACAGAGCCACAGCGTATGCTAACCCAGTACAGAGGAACAGAGCAGAACAACAGTGACGGTGAGCGCTGGAACAGAGCCGCAGAGCGTACGCTAACCCAGTACAGAGGAACAGAGCAGAACAACTGTGACGGTGAGCGCTGGAACAGAGCCGCATCGTATGCTAACCCAGTACAGAGGAACAGAGCAGAACGACTGTGATGGTTAGAGCTGGAACAGAGCCGCAGAGTATGCTAACCCAGTACAGAGGGACAGAGCAGAACAACTGTGATGGTGAGAGCTGGAACAGAGCCGCAGAGTATGCTAACCCAGTACAGAGGAACAGAGGACGCCTTCAGACGCCACGATAATGTCACATCAACAATGCGTTGCTGTCTTTGTTGGCGTGCTCCTGACGGGGGCCTCGTCACTCTGAGCACTGAGAGTCCGACTCAGAGTCACTCGAGGCCAGTGTGTGGTGTTCTGTTTGGGTTTTTGGTTTTCTTTTTGTTATCTTTTTCATGTCTGATTGTTCTGCTGTTTGATGTCATGTTTGTCTCCACACTACTCAAAAGATAGGCCATGTTTATGTGTCTCTATCTCGCTCTCTCTATCTCTCTCGCTCTCTCTATCTCTCTCGCTCTCTCTATCTCTCTCTCTCTCTCTCTCTCTCTCTCTCTCTCTCTCTCTCTCTCTCTCTCTCTCTCTC
>JAOPUI010000030.1:3607947-3621368 GCA_027123135.1 Urophycis floridana
CATAAACACACACACCCCCCCCCCCACATTTTTGGTAGTAACCGACCTCCCCCCGCCCCCCCCCCCCCCCCCACGGTGCAGGACCTGTGTCAGTCACTGCCCGGCGGGGTACTTCCCGGACTCTGTGACCCGCCGCTGCAGGCGCTGCCATAAGGGCTGTGAGCGGTGCTCGGGGCGCGGCGCCGCCCAGTGCCTGGCCTGCAGGCGGGGCTTCTACCTCCACGCGCTCAACTCCACCTGCACCGCGGCGTGCCCCCCCGGTTACTACGGCGATGACGGTAAGGCCTTTACCGGAGCCGGCTTGAGTCGCAGCGGACGAGCAGAGGGGCGAACTGAAGTGAAGTATGTAAAGAGTGTATACACCGAAGGTCTTGTTTTTGGGTGTTACATGTTTTTTAATGAGCCAAGGACAGAGATGGACTTAGAGGTCAAGCCGTCTGGTAGTTACAACATAGTCTCACATATCAGATTCTAGATGAATATTTAAGAGAATAATTCTAAAGTAGGCTGGCGCAGACAGGCTCAGATCTATATGAAGGGAGAACGTTTCACTTTCTTTTGCGTCCTGTTTATTCCTGTCAATCACGCTGCCGGAGGCGGGGATCTGTAAGCTCTTAATTGGCAAAACACAAACTCACTTGAGAAAGCTTCAGCGTGAATGAGCTTCTCTTCAGTAGAATGTCTGCATAACGAAACAGGAAACGAGGCTTAACCCCCGGCCCTGGCCGCTTTGTCTTCAGGCCCCGGCTCTGCATCAACCCCTCCAAGAAGTTCTGCTAGAACATACAATACAACAGTGATAGCTTTGCTGGATTCCAGATTAGCAACAATAGAACAACAATAAAAGACTTGATTCATACAAGCCATATAAATAATACACAATCCCTACCTCCAAATGATTCAAGATTCAAGATTCAGATTCACTTATAGTCATACTGTACAATGAAATGTATTGGACGAGGCCTGTTCCAACATTGAAGGAAAATCAAAGAAAACAGTTAATGGATGAATGGATATTTGGATATTGTTTTGGATTTTCCTATGTTGTCGCCTTGACTGACTGATTCCTTTTTCCACCAGCCACTTCGTTCCTCACTGTGTGTGTCTCATTCCATGCGTGCGTCTCCAGGCCAGGGCCAGTGTCTGAAGTGTCACGAGTCCTGTACGAGTTGTGTGACTGACGCAGACAGGTGCACCGGCTGCAGGAACGGCTACAGGTTGGACATGTTTAAGAAAAACAGAACTATGAGTGTCATGACCAGACGGTGAGTTTGTGACCAGTGCAATACACTGCTGTTTTCTGCAGTCTGGCAGGGATGACGTGTGTCCTGGAATGTGGAAACGGCTCTTTTTTCCACTTGGAGGAGATGCAGTGCAGTCCCTGTCAGCCCTCGTGTGCAACGTGCACAGGTCAGTGTGTTCATCTTAACACAGGTCAGTGTGTTCATCTTAACACAGGTCAGTGTGTTCATCTTAACACAGGTCAGTGTGTTAGGTCAGTGTGTTCATCCTAGCACAGGTCAGTGAGTTCTCCATCCTAGCACAGGTCAGTGTGTTCATCCTAACACAGGTCAGTGTGTTCATCCTAGCACAAGTCAGTGTGTTCTCCATCCTAACACAAGTCAGTGTGTTCTCCATCCTAACACAGGTCAGTGAGTTCATCCTAGCACAGGTAAGTGAGTTCTCCATCCTAGCACAGGTCAGTGTGTTCATCCTAGCACAGGTCAGTGTGTTCTCCATCCTAGCATAGGTCAGTGTGTTCTCCATCCTAACACACGCCAGTGAGTTCTCTATCCTAACACACGCCAGTGAGTTCTCCATCCTAATACACGCCAGTAAGTTCTCCATCCTATCACAGGTCAGTAAGTCCATCCTAACACAGGCCAGTGAGTCCATCCTAACACAGGCCAGTGAGTCCATCCTAACACAGGTCAGTGAGTCCATCCTAACAAAGGTCAGTGAGTTCATCCTAACAAAGGTCAGTGAGTCCATCCTAACACAGTTCAGTGAGTTCTCCATCCTCACGGCACACTGGATCTGCATCGATGCTTCGGCGGGAAACTAGTTTCTGATTCCAAGATTGCTAGGCTGCCCTTAATGGGTGACATGAACAACAAACGTTGTCTCGTGTTGTTCCGTTGAAGGTTTTGTTTTATCATACGTGGTCATCTGCCTCGCCGTGGATGGCTGCGTGGGGATGCGTGTGCGTACCTGGACTCTGAGTTTGGTGGCATGTGCATTGCATGTCAATGCCCTTTCATTTCAAAGCATTTTCAAAGGGTAAGTTCTGGAACAACATATTGCCTTAATGGTTGATGGTTAATTAGGCATTACAAAGGGGCCACATGAGACCGCATGAGGGCCAACACAAGGTCATTTGATTTACCCTGTCGCTTGCAAATGAAATGTGGCAGGAGCGAGACCAGCGTTTGATTGTGCCAGCAATAGTGACAGATGCCCTCCCTATAGACCACAGAGAGGGAGTGAGGGAGAGGGCGGTACAGGGAGAGCGAGAGAGTGAAAGAGAGAGAGAGAGAAAAGGAAAGGGAGGGAGACTAATCGACTAAATTAAAGCATGACTCGATACGTCAAACCAAATAACAGGGTCAGCAGCAAAGACAATTAATCCAAGCTGTTCTTGAGTGCAACAGAAACAACATAACAACATCCCAATGCCCTGCCAGACCAGGCACTCTTGTCAATATTTCCTTTTACTATTTAATTATCACATTAAAAAAAAAAAAACGGCCGTGCCCTATAATCCTTGGCATTGGCTGTGCTGCCGCTGGATGATGAAATGCATTGAATTGAATCCCATGTCTGTCCTTATCTCCCCTGTCCCTCCAAGGGCCGGGCCAGGAGGAGTGCATCCGCTGCGCTGCAGGCTACCTGCAGCAGGAGTGGCTGTGTGTGCAGGGCTGCTCACTGGGCTACTACTTCAGAGAGGCCGCGGGGCTGCGGGAGAAGATGTGTCGCAAGTGAGCGCGTGTGTGTGTGCGCGCGCGCGCGCGTGTGTGTGTGTGTGTAGTTCACCTCTTCCTGCTGGGTTCTCCCAGTAACATTGTCAAATTTATACGACAGAAATGTTCCCAAAAAAACATGTTTTTATGATTTCATTTAGGTCCTTTAAAACAACCTGTGTTTCCCGAAGACCCGTTGCTAAAACGTGCTCCTAAAATACAGGAAATGTGAAGATGAAGTGTATTGCATTAAACACGTTTGGGAGGAGAAACTAAAACACAGTGGTTGAACCAATTTCTTAACCATGTGTCCACATTTCCACGGTGTCCAAGGTGCGAGGAGAACTGTCTGAGCTGTGAAGGTCCAGGGCCCACCTGCACCAGATGCAGAAACGGCTTCAGTCTCATCAGCAAGACGTGCCTCGCTAACGGCACGTGTAACAATGGTGAGCCGGGCGCCGGCCCAACACCACACTAAGCACTTCAACGACACCCTGAATGTGTCTGCATGTACCCACGTCTTACTCATGGTACAACTGTCAGTGTATAACCAGGTCTTACTCACGGTACAACTGTCAGTGTATAACCAGGTCTTACTCACGGTACAACTGTCAGTGTATAACCACGTCTTACTCACGGTACAAACTGTTAGTGTAGGGTCAGCAGCATTTGCCACTGTTCTCACTAAAGTCTTGTCAACTTGATCTAGACAGGGTGAAGACAACATTCTTTTTTCATAATCGCACATTTAAGTGACGGATTTATGAAATGTAATCTTTTTAGACCACAGATCATCACAGCCCTCAATGCCTCTTATCTGTGATCCCATTTATCAGTGCGTACTTCCTACTGTCCTCGGGACGTACGTTCACAGAGAATCACATTCCTTAACCATAGCTAGAACTACAGAGCTTCGCGTTGTGACGAAACCTATTTGATAGTATAAGTTATGATTGTGTCCCACGCAGGGCTCAGTTTGACATTGATGTTTTGAGTGAACGCAGCGCCTTTATCAGTTTATGCTGCTATCGTGTTGGGCATGCTGATGTGCAGCCTCGGTGTCTAGCATTTCAGTTATTTTTCCGCTGGTCTACGTCATTCTCTTGGCAAGAAAGGAAATGGAGATTTTGGCTAGAGTGGAAACAGGCCCAGCAGATGGAATATGCCTTGATATGCTATGCCCACGATTGGAGCAAGCAAGACAAAGACTGATGGCTGTCTGACTTGAAGCACGCTTTAAAGCTTCTGTCTGGGAGATTTGTAGTTATCCAATAGGACGCCTGCAGAGAAACCGTGCTGTGTGTGTGTGGTGTGTGTGTGTGTGTGTGTGTGTGTGTGTGTGTGTGTGTGTGCATGCTTATGTGTGTGCATGCTTTTATGTGTGCATACATGCATGTATGTGTGCTTGTATGTGTGCGTGACTGTGTGTGTTTGTGTGGTGCATGCACGTGCGTGTTTTAGAGACGGTTCAACGTTTGAAGTTCTAGTCCAACTGGCCCCTTGTATTCATACTCTTGCCCCCCCCCCCACCCAGGATTTCTTTATTGCTGTCTTGTGCTTCACATACAGATGTTTACCCCACAAACATTTTTAGCTCCATCACACTAGATTGTTGGAAACCCTGAAGGTGCTGGTCCTCATCTGGGTCCTGGCTGTGGTGAACACCGCTGTGTGGAGACACTGTGGTTTGGTTTTTAAAAAGAACCAGTCCCACTTTAATGTTTTCTGCCAAATGAGTCTAGTCTGATAGAGGCAGAGGGAAGGAGAGGGGGAGGGCGGGGGACAGAGTCTAGGAACACGTCGTCCACAGAGAAGCAGCCATTGTTGGAGGAGAACGCTTCTTGTTTACGTCTCACAAGGCTTCAGCAATGTTATGAACCAGTACAGGACGGTTTAAGATGAGAGCCACTTCACCTTAGGTGGGATGATATATTCAGTGCTATCTGCACAGCGCTACAGCTTTAGCCATATTTTCATGTTTTTATATTACCTTTTCGCAGTTCCACTTTTTATGGAGAGGACTAAAATGTGATAAATTGTATAGTATAAGACAAAATATTCAGTGTCTTCTTCTTCTTCTCCTCTATGCTGTTGCCCTTGGTGACCTGAAACAATTGTGTTGTAAAATCCTTAAATTTGCTGTTCATTTTATAAATATTGACTGCTTGTAAGTATTTGACTATTTTCCAGCTACTATAGCTGTTGAGGAACTTACAATTTGCACACACACACACACACACACACACACACACACACACATTTTTGTATTTACTGGTGCTGTATTAAGTACTTTTCTCCTTTGACGCAAGCTAAAGTCCTGATGTATTTTACAGGGTGTGATAGGTTTACAGGTGTCCAGTCTTCGGTGCCTGTTATTAAATACCGAGTGAGGACCTTTTCCAGTTTGTGTCTGCTTCTGTTTGTCCCTGCCAGCCGATGAGGTGTTCTGTGAGATGGTGAAGTCCAACCGGCTGTGTGAGAAGAAGTTATTCCAACAGTTCTGCTGCCGGACCTGCCTGATGTCTGGCTAGAAGGGCCTTCTGAAACCTGTTGATCGTGAATGCTATAATTCAGTCCTAAAAGATGTATGATTTAAAGGCTTAAGTTGTTTTGTAAGTAAGCACTTTTAACGGACAACAGTGACGGACATCATATTTTGTAAGGAAAATTAATTATTGGAAGGAAGTTTTCTCTCTTAAAGTGGAGACATAGAGTTTCTAATGATATGTGTTATGGAACGGTGTGGCAAAACAGTTTTTTATTTTATGCTCAACACTGCATTAACAGTTGTTTTTTACATGTTTAAAAGTCTCTCAGACCATATCATTGCATCCAGTCCCAGAGCTCTGTAACCTAGCCACTGAGGAGTTCGGTTCTGTTTCACAAAAATACACATAATCAATCTACGCCAAACCTACACTGTAACAGATGTATGCTAATATGCATTTTAATGTTTTTTAATGTTATTATTACTATTGTCCGACCTTTGTATAAGTTCTGTGTTTGGTATGACTAGAATAAAGATGTTATTGATGTGATATGTCTGTTGTAGTCTCTGCAATGTGAGTGTATCGTGGCACCCGTTCAGTACAGGTCATCACAAACCCAAATCAAGTGTGTTCATTTCTACCAGCACTTTACTGTGAGCAGCCTAAGCCCTCAACCCTCTCGCTCTCTCTTCTCTTCAGATGTCCACCAGCAAGTCTGAATGCACCAGAGTTTGGGGAGTGAGCCGAAGCAGACAGTGTCATTCTGTCGGTGAACTTTCCAGCCGGACGGTGAGGAAGCAGATCAGCGATGATGTCATTCCAGCAGATTATCTTAAAGGATTTGGCCAGCAATCAATTGACATCCATTATATCCCCAACAAGTGTTTACACCCGCCACAGCTCGTATCTTTCTTTTATCCAACCTATAAGCGCATACAAACTGCCCTGGCTAGCTAGCTTTCTCCAATAGTGGCCCACAAACCAACAAATCCACAAGATGTGATTCTGTGTTTGCATGCCACTGTGTACGCTCACAGACTTCAGAGAATTGCCGGCATTTTGAATTCTGTGCAAATATAGTGGCTGCAGTGGGCAGTGAGATCATTTGGAGTTTTGAAGGCACAGCAATATTTCAATAAATTGTAACTGTAGGGGAGTATTTTTATTGATTTGACACAAACCTGTGTTGGACAAAACAAGACAATGACAGCTACCGGAGCTGCTAAACATTAATTTGGGATGTAAATGTATGGCCAACAGAGTTTTGGAAGGCGTATACACCGCGGGAGGAGATGAGTTGAAAAGAAATCCTGGCTGACTGACATCTCGACATGCAGAAGATGTAAACAATATGGGGTCTTAACAAACCAGCAAAATCCTCTAAATATTTATTTGCAATACTTTTTTATGAATCATCTGGGCATTCTTAGGAATCACCAAGAAATGTAGGCTAATCATTTGACAAATGTCAGAAGCAGAAAGGTTAAGGGGTTAAAATATAAGATGTGTTTATACTGTTAATTCCCAGATCTGTCAAGTGGGAGCAAATAATGCAGCTGTTCTGGCGAACAACCTAAAGTTCAAGTCTAGAAATAGCAGCAATTTGTTGAGCTGAGCCCCATTCCACATAATTTTTACACGCTATCCGATCCTAATTGACTGTGAGCGATTGTCCTGCATGAACTTGAGGTGGCTAATATTTTCCCACAGGATTTGACGATGTGCTGTTTTGTCTCAGCGGACGTTGTAATGTAACATGCCCTGTCTTTTATCACAAATGATAGGATAGTTGGCATAGATCCATTTTACATCCCATAAACTGTCACCTCATGCTATTCATTTCATGTTCTCCACTCCGTTCATTTGAATTTTATTTCACTGTGAATAACAAACTGCTTATTGGTTCATTTAACCATATGCACAGCTGTCCAGCTGTGATTACTGGGGTTTGAGGGAGTATGAATCTATTTATGTGTGTCCCTTCCTCAGGGACACATTAATGTCCTTGCAAGGGCTTGAAAAAAAATAATCTCTGAAATGACCTGAGATCTAGCTTGGTCAATAATGTTGTAACATAAAATTGCATGTATTGCGAGTCCATATGCCCCTTTCATACCTAATGAAATACATGGCCTCACTCCCTGAAAGCAAAATAGCTGCTCTCTGCTCGGAGACCACGGCGTTCAGAATGTGCTAGTATATGCACGTGGGTATATAACTTATAATGTAACGGTCGCGCTGACGTCGCTACTGCCGCGCGCCACAGCTCCCCACAGTGAGCTGGATGGGCGTTAGAAAGAAACACTGTCCTCGCGACGGTTATTTCAAATGTCAGACCTTCCAGGAAAGTTTGAGAGCCGAAAGAGTTGTGCGTCGACGCACGCACCCTGCGGAGGGTTATCTCGGCACATTTGTTGTACTCCAATCAGATTCTTTGTTGCCTGAGAACAGATTGAGCTCCATCTCCCCCAGGTGAACCTTCAAAGCAGATCCCCCTTTTTGAAGATAGCGGGAGGGTGGAGACCATGGGGGAAGCGTTCTGTTGCGGAGGTGGAATACTAAAGACCGGCAGGCCATTTGATCACAGCGGTCCTGTGCTCCGCATGCGTGGGTACAGATGGTAATCACCGGGGCTGTATCTCCCATTAACCACAGCGGCGCTGGAGCCCGGGCGACTCGGGGCTCAACGGAAGAAGAGTCAAGAACAGCACTAATCGGGAGGAATGGAGGAGGTCCTCCGAGGAAATGGCTGTACTACACATGCGCAATCTCAGCATTGAAATAACTATTGAGGGCTTCAAATCAACTCCACCTTTACTGTAATTTGAGCATGCTAAGCCATTGCTTCTGAGCCAATCCACCACACAACAGTAAGGTTAAAAAAACACAATTTCCCTCTGGTGATGTGAAACAATTGAAAATATTAAAGCCATGGGTCCTGGATACATGCTTATCCAAGCTCCCACTCTTCATCACTTCCAGGACACAAATGTCTATAGTCAAAAACTATGAGAAGCAGATGAGGTTGTCTCATAATGGCTAGACACTGTCTACCTCTCAAATAGCAGGACTATGGTTATAACAGAGGTGGTATCAGCATCTTAAATAGTATGTGCAAAAGACAAGGCTAACACACTAATGACTTCCAGCATGATGAAAGTGTGAGGATGAATGTCGGCGTGTGTAAAACTACAAGTGGAGGATATTAGTAGTGCATGAAGTACATGTGCGTGTGCTCCCTCCGCCCGCTAGGGGGCAACACAGCAGTGAC
This sequence comes from Urophycis floridana, assembly GCA_027123135.1. Lineage (NCBI taxonomy): Eukaryota > Metazoa > Chordata > Actinopteri > Gadiformes > Phycidae > Urophycis > Urophycis floridana. The sequence continues at coordinate 3,616,668 of JAOPUI010000030.1, forward strand.
CGCTCACTTTATTTCAAACCGACTTCCTTCCGGGCGGCAGCGTGTGGCAAGCTGGGGAACGTTTAGTGTATGAATCGAGCAAAGGAACACAATTGATTAAAAAACGTACATTTAGAGATGGTTAAGTTATCCGCAGAACTCATCGAGCAGGCCGCTCAATACACAAATCCTGTGAGAGACAGGGAACTGGACCTTAGAGGTGATTTTCTCAGCTGGCCTTGTGGCCCAGTTAGCGGCAGATGCTACACCGATCTAATTCAGTGTTCGACACCACTAACGTTAATGTCTCTCTTTGCACAGGGTATAAAATTCCAGTCCTTGAAAACCTTGGAGCTACGCTTGACCAGTTCGACACAATTGACTTCTCCGACAATGAGATCAGAAAACTGGACGGGTTTCCACTTCTGAAGAGGCTCAAGACACTGCTGCTGAATAACAACAGAATATGGTAGGCTACTGTTAAGATGTACAACAGTATGGGGTGCTGCAGAGTGACAGTAAGCTACCAAGAGGATGTTTGTATTACCGAATCCTCTAAAACGCCAATATTTCACCTCTACGGACTGCTCGGGTGGACCGCTTTGTGTCGGCAGGACAGATTTTTTTTTACGTGAAACCAAAGCCATGCCGATACAGAGAGGATGACTCAAGCTGTCAATAGAAGTACAATGTTTGATAGTTTAATGGCATTTAACACATGCAGATACAACTTGTGTTTTCATGTATAGGGCTCTCCATGGAAGTAATAGCGAAGTTGTCGTAACTCATGTACTCTTGGTCTGAGTGCAGTTATAGCCTTTTATTACAACTATAGTGTGATGCTTTTAATTCAAGTTCAAGTATCTTTATTGTCAAGTGTGCTACATGGCAGGCATATAGCACAAATGAAATTGCAATCCTCTCAGACCTGCGGTGCAAAATGAACAAGTGGACAATCAGACTGACAACAGACAAACAGACATTTTGCAGACAGCACAGAAACACGGAAAAGTACAAGTAATAAAAAAAAGAAAAGTGAAAAGTTAATCTCTAGCCATTACACCAGAATGTGGTATGCTGCAGAATCCGCTATAGCCTACCATGTATTACAAAAGAATATGGTGTGCTGCAGAGATCAGATTTAGCCTACCATGTATTTAAGCGTGCAACATTTTTCATCTACATTGACTTCCATTCTAGTCGCTTTGGTGAAAACCTTGAACACTCCTTGCCGAGTTTGACGGAACTGATTCTTACAAGCAACAACATACAAGAACTGGTAGGTGATCAGTACTTCCATCTTAACATCAAGATTACTATTGTTCATGGTGGCTAATTTTGGTGTACTATGCATCTTTAATGAGAGTAAATGTAATTGGAACCATCATTTGATGAATGCATGGAGGACCAAAACAACCCAGAAGATAGACATGTTTCAGTTAAATGTGCTTTTTACTGCATCTGAATGTTAAACCATGAGGGTCTATTGTTAACATATTTTATACCAAATTGAACCATTTGTTGATTTACATCAGGGTGATTTGGACCCACTGGCTTCTGTGAAGACGTTGACTCTTCTTAGGTATGTTTGCTTCTACATCTTCTTGTTGACCACTGTTTGGTTGTGGTTGCTTTGTTGCACAGCCTTATTTTCATGTACTTATTTTCAGTCTTCTGAGGAATCCTGTCACAAACAAGAAACACTACAGGCTCTATGTCATCAGCAAAATCCCCCAAATAAGAGTGCTTGATTTCCAGAAAGTCAAGCTGAAGGTAAGTGATGGTCATGGCTTATGATTTGTAGCCATTACGTGTCTGAAACACTGAATACAATAACATTTACAAACTTGAAGCATTAAGGAAAATACTAGTGGTTTAATGCAAATACATGGCTATCAGTGATATTGAATTAATGAGGCCAAATTATCAAAGACTCCAATAATGAAGATAATTACTGCTAATATTTATTGTTTAATGGATTGTAGGCAATTACAAACAGTCCGTGCCAGCTGTACCTCTCCATATTTCATATGAGACTGCTCCAATCTTGTCTTTATTGATTGCTTTTCTAAGCCATGGCCTTTTGGGTTCCATTCAGGTTTTTGAGATTGAGGTTTAATTGTACAGATTTTATGTGATGTGAGTGTAACCCTGCCTGTCTTGTACCAACCCTTGTGTTTTACCCTTTCAGATGAAAATGCTTGCTGTGCTAGTTTGTAAAACCTTTCATGTAACTTGTTGATATATCGCCATAGGAACGACAAGAAGCAGAGAAAATGTTCAAGGGCAAACGCGGTGCCCAGCTTGCAAAGGATATTGCCAAGCGAACGAGAACGTAAGATGAAGTCACGCGGGACAGCAGCTCCTAGCGATCACTGGATTCTGACTGGACTGTGGGGAGGGTGCAACCACGTACTTCCATCAGCAGTAGTGCAATCATTAGTCTCACATTGAGAATAATTATATAATTTCTGGGGGGGGGGGGGTGTCCATCCACTCTACTAAACCTTTCAAAATACAAAGTCACAATGGTGTTGCTTAGGACTGCTGTCTTGTGACGTTCCCTATTGTATCAGATGATATGACTCAGGAAAAGATACTACACTGGTTGAGCGCAAAGAGAAGCAGGTGGCCATGCGTTTCACTACTGACAGGCGTGATGATATGGTTTCAGGTTCACCCCTGGAGCGGCGGTGCCGACTGAAAAGAAAGCTGGGCCGTCCCAGGCCGACGTGGAAGCGATCAAGGTATAGGGGGCGTCAGCCGTGTCCCAGATGTGTCTCTTAAAGGCGTGCCATTCCATATGTACATCGTAATCGGGCATGTTTTATTCATCAATGCGTGTTTGCGTTGTGTTTCAGAACGCCATTGCTAATGCCTCATCTTTGGCGGAGGTGGAGAGGCTGAAGGGGATGCTGCAGGCCGGTCAGATCCCAGGAAGAGATCTTCGACAAGGTGAGATGGAATCACGCTGCCGTCGTCTACAGAATCTGTAGAAATACAATTGCTTGAGACATGAACCAACAACGGGCTGTGAGATTACTGTGGGGGCCAATACTTCTGCAATACTGTTAGCCCTTACTGCCGTCACAAAGCGACAAAGTAAAATGTTTTTCCAATCAAACATAAGTCTTGCATTTTGCAATTGCATTTTGCAATTTCCCAGCTTGGGATCAATAAAGTATTTCTATTTCTATTAATGTTGACCCTGTGAATTGTTTACTTGCAGTATTAATGACATCTGTATCTGTGTGAAAACTTTCTCTTAGGCCCAGATGAAATGGTTGAAGAAGAGGAGGAGGAGGAAGAGGAGAGTGATGTAGTCCAAATGGCACCCCAAGAGCCCATGGGTGATGGGGGAGAGGAGGACATGGAGGACAACGGTGAAGAAGAGGAGGAGGAGGAGGAGGCTAAAGGCGGGGCAGAGGATGATGGCATGGATGAGGATCCACCAGTAAACGGCTCCTGAGCTTCCTATTACTTTTGTTATAGTTTTTAGTTTTTTTTTATATATTTCTGTTGAACATACATGCAATGGTGTTAATAAAATCGGTTTCTTTTGTTAACTTGGCGTTCTTTGTCAGACTGTGAGATACACAACTGCCAATTAAAGCTTACAGCTGAATTGAGTATTTCCTTTTATTGTGATTCATAAAGCATACTTTTTCTAAGCAAACAAGTGTCTGTATTTAATGGCTGAAACTGAAACCATATTTATGCATATCCCAGGTATTGTAATTGAAGTTACTGAGATGTTAATTATATCTTGAATGTGTAATTCTTAAAATGTGACTCATAGTCTATCAATTAAAACTTTTGCTTTTATTTCGCTGGTAATCAACATGAATAGGCGTTTCTAAAGTGCTGCATGTTGTTCTGTGATTTTGCACCAGCTAGTGGCAAACAAAACGTAACACTGAGCACCGTGTATGAAAGTTAATCGAATAGTTCTCTATCGCCTCATGAGAAAATATTTATGATTATCCTACATCAAATCAAATGTGCATCGTACGTACAAATGTGCATCGTACATCAATATAAAATTGGCGTTTATCTATTAAGTCATGAAACAAGGCAATGATAAAATGTTTTCTAAAGCGCACTTTCAAAATAAGCGCGACAGACACGTCGGGGGAACCGAAAGTAGGGACGCAGCTCCACCTCATCTCACGTGGTCGACCAAACGGCCTGATCTGGGTTGCCAACAGCAGCACCAAGTCCTTCCGTTTTGCGTCAGAAGTCAGAAGACATCATTATTCCCATCATCTCATAGTTTGACCACAAAATGGACTACGATGAGGAATGGAGCCCTGCAAACCAGGACCTGAGCTTCTTCAGGTTGGCTGGTACGTGGCTGACAGTAAAGTATAGAAAAGTACCAATGGATACCGCTTAATTGCTTTTAAACAAGTCTAGCATAGTTCAAAGCGTCTGCTAAATGTAAATGTACTGAGGCCTGCTGTGTATTACTTTTTGTTTCGTCAGCATTGATACGGGTTGACTCTACTTTATGCTACTGCGATCGACCCCCTAGAACTCCCGAAAAACGACCTCGCTGAACACGAACTGAACGGTTGTCCAACTGAATTACAGGACTTTTGGGAATAATAAAACCGCAAATGTCTTGTGCGTTTAAGGCCAATTTACACCGGATCCGTTTTAGAAGCGTTTTCTAGTCGGCCGTCAGACGGCCGTCTGCCGCTGGCGATAGAATTCCATTCA
>JAOPUI010000030.1:3637138-3653183 GCA_027123135.1 Urophycis floridana
GGGGGGGTTCGGCGGGGGGCCGTGGGTCTGGTCCCACGTGGTAACCCCCCCCCCCCCCCCCCCCCCCCCCCGGGGGATACTCGGCGCTACGCGAGGACGCCGCGCCACGAAGTGCTGGGGCGTGAGTCATGCGACGTGACTACGCACGCGGTGGTGTCGTCGTGACTTTGTTACATCACGCCTGTCGGCTTTAACTTGATCTCTTTGAGTATTTTTCTTCTTTTTTTTTTTTTGGCAAAAGTCACACATATTTTGTGAGGCACTTGTTAGCTTTTAGCAGGTTGGTGTGTTTTCACGAATAGCCTTTCCCCCCCCCCCCCATCTGTCTACCTGTTGCTGTTATTGTGATGCGGCATAGCAATGCTCAGACAAGTCCACTCTGTCCTGCCTTCGCTGCTGTGATGTTTAACATGACATGTTTCATTTTGTTTAGTCAGCAACACTCTTGGCGACGTCATTTTCCACCAAGTAGCAAGAACACTTAATCACCAACCTATAAACCTTGAAAAAAGAACAGGGATATAGGCCTACTACTAACACATGGTTTTCCACTCAAGTCAAATTAATTCAGGCCTGTAATATCAGGCCTGAGTGTAAATGGAATAAACCATCATCTGCTTGGTTCAAAGGCTGCAGCTAATCGGCTTTGGGCTGCTGGAAGGAGAGAGAACTGGCACCTCTGCTGCCTCTCCAAGGCGCTGGCTCACTACCACCTTTCATGCCTACATCCCAGATCACTCTTTAACTAGCAGTCGATGCAAAGTTGGAGTCGCGCCGCTGAGTGAGCGAGGCCGCAGACAAGGTGAACGTGACGTGATTGAGGCTGGAAGCCGCAGTGCTTGTAGGCTGCTGGTCGGCTAGATGAGACCTTGACTTTTGTTTTGTTTTTCTCTCTCCATTTTTGACGTGTTAAATCAAACACTTCATTATAAGAGCTGGCTTAGTGTGTATTGTGTAAGGTTTTTTTTTTTCCCCAGCTAATGATTTCTGAGTCATGTCTATAGACGACCTTGCCATAGACTTCAGCCATCTCCTCTGGTTATTGTCCACTGGGGATGCAAGCCTAATATGCAGAATAATGTAAGACTGTCAAGCAAACCAATTCAAGATTGCCAAATGATCCCTGTGATTGGTGCAATGGTCCCGTGCCATTTGTGATACTCGTACCTGCGGTGCTTCAGAAAGACACGTTGGCAGACGGAGGGAGGGAGGGAGGGATTTCTCAACTGATGTGGGCAACTATCCACATTGAAACAGAGGAGGCCTTAACTTCTCATAGAGGGCACTAAGATCACGTCTGGCGGTGAATTATAATGGAATAACGTGGCAATTAATTCACCCGATTAAGATGAAAATGAGCATGCCACGGCCTACTTCCCACTCCCATGGAGTCTCTTTGTCCGCATGGGTTTTTTCCCCAGGTTGTGCGTGTGACTATCATATAGAAAGCCACGATCACAGGCTAGCGCTGCCCCATTAAAGCAGAAATCAGGCTGAACCATGATAACGACATGGCGTCTGTGGGGGGGTTCCTCCGCCCATTGCCGGGCTGAAATCATTCAAAAATCTCTCCGCCGCGACTGGAATAGACCGGCGATGGGGCCGCAAGCGGGCCACCCGCCCTGCCCCGAGCATGTGCTGGGCCTATCTGAGCCAGTTGCTATGGCAGCGGAGTCTCTGTGACTGTGGTTGGCTTGTGACGATGGAGAGCTTTTGAAAACCCTTTTTACCATTCGAGAAATGTTCTGCTCTCTAGCACAACAAAGAGCAGCAGATTGGCTTTAAGGAAGGCGCTGCGTGGGGCTCCGTGGCGTCTCGACGCCCCGCCTCATCCAGCCACCCTGGGAGGCCGAGGGGGTGACAGCTCTTAAGGCTTGATACCTGCTTCAGAAGGCTCCCCTAGACACAAGCTGGGAATGGAAATTCCCTGTAAATCTGTCATTTTCCATACATGGATAGATATGTGTGACGATGACCAAACCCAAGTCGGCGTGTAAATATTAGTTTAATGATTACAGTGTGATTGTAAACATTGTGCTTTAAAAAATAAAATAAAAATTTAAACGGATATCGGGTAAACCGAATGATGCGTGTCAGAATGCGTCCGGTGCCATAAATAATAGCGATGACACTTCTCTCTTTGTGGTCGGCTGCTCAAGGTACACAGGCAGCCTATCTAGAACAGACATGCGGACCTGCCGATGCTCTTATCATCACACAGGAAATTGCGCTGCACCGTCACTGTTACTCTTGCGGAAGATGCCTCGATATGCGTTTGTCTCGTTATGGCTCCCTCATATGACCTGTGGCAGTCATTTATAGGTACCTCAGTTCACGGACTGAAGTCAGTGTTACTTGACCATAGCTTTGGCCATCTGACCCTTTTTTGAGCGTGTAGTTATTTTTTGGTCTACTTGTCTGCTACCGCTCTACTCATGTAGTGATGCTAACGATGATCACTGGGTGACTCAATACCATGGCCTTGTTGCACTCGCGGTACCCTCTGGGCAATCTAACCCAATCCCATTTTCACTGGATTTTGACAACACAGGCAATTTATTAATTACACGCCATTATCTTTAAGGATACAAATCCATAACTGGAATACACCGGCTAGAAGTAAGCTTGCAACTGAATAAACCCCTTTTCCATCTCGCACACACGCACACAGTCACACACACATACACACACTCTCGCTCACACTCTCCCCTCTGTGTCTCTCTCTATCTCTATCTCTATCTCTGTCCGTCTCGTCTTTCCTTGGTGTCTGTCGCTCTCCTTGGCCCCAAAGTGCGGTAAACCTCGGAGTATTTTGGGAAGACCTGTTCTCGCCGCTGGATGTATGCTCCTCTCTCTCTCTTTCAGCCAATGCTCTGCACTGTTCTAAAATTAGGGCCTCGATGGGCAAATAAAACTGTACGAGGCTAAATCAAAAATAAACACAAAAAGAAGCTTAAGAGATGGTTTGGCGTGAATTACTGTTCTTAAGCACCAGCTACACGCCTTTCTGTCTGGCTCCAGCAAGTGCAAATGCCGTGCAGGACAGTGACACTTAGAGTGCAAAAAATAAACCCTTGCGTTAATGAGAGATTTTTTGGATTTATGGGTCTGCAGGAAGCCACCGTAGAACTTAGTTCAAAGTGTCGAGATTTCATCAGTCTGGGTGGCCCTGTTTCCAAGCAAGCACTTTTATCTGTTTGTTGGTTTTAAGTAATCCCTTGGTCTGTCTGTGTGCTGAAGATGCTGTCTGCTCACTATAGCTGGCCGATATTGAGAAGCCTAAATATAACATTGTGTTTTGGCCGATATCTGGAAATGGCTGAGATTTTGGTTGCAACATTAATTATTCACTACTCAGAAATTGTAGTAATATCTATCCGTGGTTCTCCTGTCGTAATGTTTTGGTGGATGCTGTCTCAGGCAGTGCAAATTGGTGTATGTGACGGTTGGAATAGATTAGATTTAACAACGAATGTTATTTTAGATCATTAGACAAAATGCTATTATTTGAGGCAGTTGTTCAGAGCTTTGAGAAATGAAGAAGCATTGTGTGATTCATTTATACTTTGGTGCTTTTCCAAGAGCCAAATTCAAGAAATGTGATGGTGTATATAAGGAAGAATGCATCGATTTTTGAAAAGCAAGGACACCTGCCACGCCATATTCCCAGCCAGGAAAAACCCTGGATCGGCTGACTTCAGTGTTCCCCTGTCCTAATGGTGTTTTATTTGCTCGACTGGTGAGTCCAGGTGGTGCCCTGCACACCAGTAGACTCTGGGCATTCTGTCAGAAATCTTCACCGGTCTCCAGTGGGCGTCTGATTCAGCAACGTGTGTGCTCTTGGTGTCCCTTTGTGAAAACCCAAGCGCACCTTCCTTTAGCACGCGTGCCAAGGTTGGCTGGCCTGCTGCGGGCTGGGCCACATGTTCTACCGTGTGCCGAAAAGAGACATTTAGGAGACGCGTTTGGAGTCCGCCCTGGTTCTGCTCGTGGTAGAATATACTTTGAGAAATAATAGCTGCTTGTTTGTACTACTTGTTTGTACTCCTGTGTGCCCCAGACACCCAGGTGTAATGCTCGCCTTGCCGTTTTGTTTTCTCCTGTGTTTGTAGTTTCCAAACGGGCCAGTGACGGTCCTTTTTTTTTTTTTTTTTTTTTTTTTCCTACGGTTTGCAGACCGGTACGGTTCGGGCTTGGAATTTAATGACCAAGACTGGGTCGGGTGTGGTCAGAAAAAATAACCTTACCGGACGCCACTTCACATTTCCAGTTCAGTCTTGTCTTCCTGGGACGGCGGCGGAGGAGTGCAGGGCCCTTCTATTCAGGCCGTGAGGTTGGCTTCTGAAGTCGTTTTTCCTCTTGTCACTGCCGGCACTCGCTTTTTTTTTTGTTTTTTTTGTTTTTTGTTTCACTTTGTTCGACGGTGTGCTTTGACTGTTGCCACAAGCATCAGTGCGGTAAGCCTTCACGCCACTTCCTCTGAATGCCTGACTCATAAACAAACTCCAACAAAAGGTAATGGGAGTCACAAGCCCGCACTGCCGACTAGTATGAGTGCACGGCCTAATCCTAATTTCTTCTGAGTGACCTGCATGCCTGCCAAAACCTGTGGGCTCACACAGTGGCGGCGCTCTACAGCGTGCGCTCTATACCCCTGCGAACAAGAGTACCGTTGTGCACAGGGCTCACTGGGCCTTTTCTTCAAGGCCAACTGTAGTCCTCGCCCAGCCCATCCACATTCAAATGTGTCTAATATGAGTTGTGCCCAGCATGTAATATTCTTTCATCTTCTAATTGTGGTTTGCCTTTCTGCTTCGACATGTAGTGGATGTCAAGTTTGGTGGAAGAAAACTATTAGGGAGGCTAATAAGGCATTCTCAATGTCACTCAACTGTAATAATATTGCATTATTACACTTGAGTGAGGTTGAGATGTAACAATTTAAATCGATCAAATGTGCTATTTGCCTTTAAAAAGAAAAGCACCCTTGCCATCTTGAACTGGATAGGTGCTTAAGAACGTGTTAAAAATAGACCAGGGTAAAAGGTACGGTGGTTACCATCAGTACCATTGGAGATGTTGGCTCTGTGTGTCACCTGGTCAGGCTGAATCGCACTCTTACTGAACCGTAGGAACGGCAGCATACCTGTAGCCTGGAACTCTAAGCCTAGGTGCTGATTAGCGCAGGCTAATCTGTTTGGGTGGTTGCTCCAAACCAGCCTTCTATTTCCGCTGTGTGGTTTGCCGGGCTCTCCGGGAGCTGCTTGTGTAAGTGGATCAACACCACGAAACAACCAGGCACAGCAAGGACACAAAGCAAGCTCATTCATGTGAAGGGTGAAGGCAGTGCTCAAGAGTGAACTGTGACGCGGTCATTTTGGAAGATATGGAGAGAAAGGCTTTTTTTTTTTTTTTTTTTTTTTTTTTTTTTTGCAATCGGATCAAACGTTTTTCTTTCTTCCTGTGTGTTGTTGATGTCTGATGTAATATCAGTGGATCTGATTTGTGGTGAAGCCAGGTAGACCCTCTGAGCTGGCCTAGTGGAACATACTGATGCCAACACTGGTATACTCCCATATATCCCAGTCTATCTGTATCTCTACCTGACTCGTGTGTGATAATGTGGTACAAGACTTTCCCCAGGCAGCCTTTTGATGGTATCATTTGGATGAGAACATAGGCACATAATTAATGCTGGACATTGGTTGTATGTAGATGCACCAAAGGATATGTATTGGTCAAATGCAACCTCACAACCATTTTTTATCATTTTCCCATACGCGTAAACTGATCAATTGCATTGCTGCTTTCTGGTGACAGAAGGGCTTTGACACGATCATTTAAGAAAATATAAAGACATCTATGAAAGGCTTTGAGTATGTCTCAAATAAATCTGGGTCTAATACTACAGTGCGATAACAAGCCAGAGGGTTGAAAGTGAGATTGGACTTCAAAAAGAAAATCATATTAAATTGTCAAATAAAAAAGAAAAAAGGTACTTTGTAGGCTGAAAAATAACAAGACTATAAGCCCAAGAACAAATGGATGATGCATAACCTGATACCTTGACCAATGTTTCCATGCCATTGGCTAGGTTACATTCAGGACTCATTGGCCACCAGGTTAGCTTACTGAGCCAACGTCACTAAACTGACCTCAGCAGAGCCTGGCATCGTTATTAAGTGGCTTCCTCGGCTATCACATTCCTGATCAGCGAGATGAGAATGCGCTATTGGCTAACCGTTTTGTTGGTTTGGCAGGATCACTCTGCCACATCTGTCTTTGAGATGAATGGCCGTCACCCACGTGTTCTACACTGGCAAAAACTGTATCGTTTTATATTGGTTACTCTTGGTCTCAATTTATTAATTTTTCTTTGTGATCTGCTGAATATCAATTAATTCGTCCTCCGGGGCTGGTGATGACATTCCAATACTTTCTGCAAGACAATGACAGTAATGATTGCAATTTTTCTTTATGAACCTAGCTTACTTTACCTTTTCTTTATTAGAATTGTTCCGCCATTTGTTCAGCTTTCAGTTTGTTCTTTTTTCTCCCTGAAACGTTTGACGTCATCAGATCCTAATCTATCACTTTGCGATGAGAGCCAACATCAAATTGTGACGCTAACCCCAACTGTCAGCACTGCTCCATCCCATATTACACAGCTCCTGCCCGTGCACATCCATGACCAACAGTTCTGTATCTGTTTCTCACGTTTTTCCCCAGACTGTCTGTGCCTCCCACACTCTTAACTCCCAACTTGGGTGTTATTCAAAAATTAACTCCCCTCCCATACAGAACTATTGCGTGAGTCTTGCTTTTGATGTCAACTCAGGCCGGTCCATTTGTCATTTATTCTGAATAGTTTTTTTTTTTTTTTTATCACAACAGACACTTCCCAGACAGACAGTGGGATCTTAACGGTAGCCGAGTTGCTAGATAAACATTGGAACACGAGCGAAGCCACGTATATGCGCTTCAAAGTGATTTTTGGTTATTTTCTGCAGTTTTATTGAGAGGGAACAGGTTAAAAAACGAGTAGTGGGCTGCCTGGCTCGCTCATTTGTGTTAACATCTTTATAAAAATGTCGACATAATATGTTACCATTTCACCATGAAAATACAGTACAAGCTCAGGTTGATTCATTAGCCTTAATTAGCGGCGCATACATATAGAACTGAATCTAATCCATTCATTTGTGTTCAGCCCATGTTTGCCTCAAAGGGATAAGCCGAGATGCAAATTGGTGTTTGCCAGTTTTACCCATATTCAGAGGAGATGTTCAGTTCCAGATTATTCCTGCTGGTGCAATTAGGAAACCAGCTGTTTCTGGCTGGGTAGCCTACCTGTCAGCGGTGCATCACGGGAAGCCTGAGAATGTCAGCGCTGAGTATAGGACCGAGTTATCTGTGTGTTTATAGACAAACTGCAGTCTTGTTATGTTGTTACTGGCACTCGTTTGAATAAGCGACTATTCCGGGGCTGCATTGGAAGGTAAATCAAAGTGAATTCCTCTCTCGTGAACAGAAGTGAGGCTACTGTCACTCCGCAAGTCAATGGAAGCGGCTTGCGGAAAGCAATAGCTTACCTAGCTCCCTTCTGGACGCGCAGTGATGAATTTTGCAATCCAACAACTCGTCTTGTGTCCGTGTAAAACAGGCAAACGCCAATGTACAGACATCTCATCGTCTCTTGAATGTAGCAGACGTTCACTTGATTTGTACTCGCCACCTCAAACAGCAGCGCACGGATATTCATCTAGACTAAATTATACTCTCTGACTTCGACTGTATAAATGAATGTTGAGATTTGTTGCATGTAATACAAATATGAATTGGTAAATTGCCAAAGATTTCTTGCCAACCTTAGAGGGCTTTTAAAATACCGGCTTGGCTTGTAGTAGAGCTTAATTCCTTTAACATGACGTGGAAGTTTGATTTCCATTTCCGTGTGCTGCTCCTGTATGTAATCAGAGCAGCCATACCCTAACCACTGCCTGTGCTTGTGTTAGCCCGTTTCAAGTATTTATTCATATTCAAATTTTCCACATCAGTGATGGAGAGAAATGTTTTCCACAGCTGTTGTGGGAGCCTCTCGACTCTGTGATGCACCTATTTTGAATAGTGGCTGCAGTGGTGATATTACAGTCAATTCATCCAACATAAAAACAGTGGCTCACACATGTTAATGAAGATAAAGTGCTATTCTGATGAACACAACAGTAAGTCCACTGTTATGAACATTCAACTTTCCACTACATACATGTTGCACAGGACAAATAAGCTAACACTATTTACAGCAGCAGAAGGCACATAAAAGATGTCTATGGGTCCCCCTTGTTTTCATTCAGTGCTGTACCGGACAGGGGGACAAAAGGGCGTTATTGAGCAGGCAGTGTGGGACTCTGAGCGCTCCAGCCTTTAGGAAGACATTCAGAGTGGAGGACTGGCAAGGCCCTTAATTTATTTAGTCATTGGCAAGACGCAACTCAGCTGATGATGACGGTGTTCCACTCCACCATTTTTTTTATTTTGCAGTCAAAGTTGGGATACAGTTTTCAATTCATTGCGGTGAATAAGATAGAACCACTTTCACGGGGCGAAAAAGATTTATTTTTTTTGTTAGTTTTTACAGCCTCAAGGAATATAGCCGTATACTTTTAAGGAAAACAATTGTTCTGCATTGATTCGTTTTGTTGTGGAAAACCGAACCCAGTGGGTTTGATCGATTACTGTATGGCCTTGTTGTCTGAAGTAGGTTACTAGACTGATGAGGATTGCCATTTAAATGCATAAACGGAACGGCACGGCAATATTAGCAGGAAATGAACGCAAAAAAAAAAAAAAACGGTTCATCTGCTCTGACGTTGCCTCCAGCTTACTGATCCAGGATAATTATAGAATTGTCCTGAATTATCTTTGATTGTCTTGCGGTATCATGCACACGCTGGAAGAAGATGGAGACATCCCAAAAGCATGAAGCATTTAGAACTCTCGGCTGCTGACTTTTTTTTTTCAGGTCCCTTTTTCTTTTGGCCTCTTGGAAGGCTGAGCTGCAGACCAGCAGCTCCCAGGCTGAGGCTGGGTAAACCCAGTGGCCTATCCCTGGCCAGGCCCCTGCCAGCCCTCCTCTACCCAGTCAGAGTCTGGTGTTCCAGCCATAGAGAGGCTCCACCCTCTCCACCCTGGTACTCTGCTGTTTGCCCACTGCCAGCTCACACCATTTCTTTTTCAGGTTTTTTTTTCTTTCTTTCTTTCTTTCTTTCTTTCTTTCTTTCTTTCTTTCTTTCTTTCTTTCTTTCTTTCTAATTCTTTTTGGCGTCACCTTTTTTTCTCTCTCCCTCTCTAATTGTGTCTTTTCCTCCAGCTGCTCTGCCAGATTTCCGGTAGCAGAATACAGCAGCCCTATCCCTTTTCCTCTGTCTATCAGGTTTTTTTTTCTTTCTCTCTCTCCTTCGCTCCCTCTCTCCTCTCCACACTGCCTCCCCTGAGCGAGTCAGACTACCGCTCTCTGGGCCTGCTGTCTGTCTGCCAGTCCGTCTGTCTGCCTTGTGGCGTGGCCCCCTTCCCATTCATCTTTTCACGGACTAAGCCCCGGGCTCTGCCTTGTCGTGGTGCTGTCTATCCCACGTGTTGGCAGCGGCCCTGCGTCTTCTGGCCTTCATGCTTTTCACTGCCTTCTCCCTCATTACTCTTCCATTTTATTTCTCCTTCCCCACCTTTCGCTCTCTCTCGCTCGCTCCCTCTTTATTTTCTTCTCTCTCTCTCTCCCTCTCTCCCTCTCTCTCCCTCTCTCTCCCCCTCTTGCTGTCCTTTCTGGGCCCACTCAGATACTGCGGTCCCTCTGCGCTCTGGTTGGGAACGATGGCACCTCTTTGCTGTAAACCATCAAATGAAGCTCGGTCCCTCCTGGCCACACAGCATTTAGATTAATGGGAGCATGATCCTGAACACCTAGGTTATATGCTGAGCATAGCTTTATTCAAGTGCCTTGTTTATGTGTGTTTATGCGTATCCATGTGGTGTATGTGTGCATGTGTGTGTGTGTGGATGCAGTTGCAAAAAGTGCTGAGATATCCCCAAGGTGAAGTTAAATAAGGGTTGTTAAGCGTCTGGCCGGCAGCCCAGTGTGTGTCCAACCCTCCTCTGTCCTGTGCCATCTCACTGGCTGACTGAAGTCAGGCGGTGTGCCTAACTAGGAGAGATGAAGAATGCAATGCGTCCAAAGTAAACAAATGGAGCCCCGGTCCCAGTGGAAGATAGATTCCCCCTTTCTTTGTGTTTGCTCAAGACATTTTTAAAGACCGAAAGGGACGTTTTCTCTACCACCTCGTTTGTTTTGGTGTATACCCAGATTCTGTCTGTCTGTCTGCACTGGCAACGAGCCGCTCATTCTTTTGATGAGTATTTGTTCGACTAGCCAGCGTTTCCTCAAAGAATCAAAGTGAAATGTGACTTGCCCACGGTCTGCAGTTATTAAGTGTTGTCATGCCGTATTAGGTGCCTCGCATTGCCACGGCCGCTGGCTATTGTCTTTCATTACGTCGCCGTCTCAGTTAATTTCTCCCCTCCGTTGCGTGTTCCCCTGGCCCTCAGATGAACACTACACCCCCATCTCTCCACGCTCGTCGACGGCGGAGGCTGTTGTGTTTACGAAGCCTCTTTGTTTACAGTGCGCAAAAAAACCAACCCTGCAGAATCCGGCTGAGCCAGACGGTGGCTGAGCCATGCCGAGATGCCTTCTCGACAGTCCGGTTGGGTCTGGTGTTGAAGGTGTAGACGAGCAAAGGGGAGCTACTCAAACCACTTGGGAAAGATGGCTGACCTGTGCAAGAAGCAGTTGTGAAATGGGAAGAGTAACGTTTTTCCGGTGTCTAGATATGGCAGCTTGTGTTAATTAAACGTGTCACATTTGATTTTTTTTTTGTGATAACTGCGAATTGTATTTATTGCAGCTGGGGAGTGTTAATAAAAACATGCCATAAATATGTTAATAAATACCGGAATGTGCAATGACAAATGCAAGCAGCTTGCATTCGAGGAGGTCTGCTGAGGGAAACATGGAAAGGGTTAAATCTGAGATGGGCTCATCCAGATGGCTACAGCTGGTCTCTGTGGGAATTGTGTGTGTGTGTGTGTGTGTGTGTGTAAGAGAGCTTGGAGTGGGGGACAAAGTGATGCCCACCAGAATAACAGACCGTGTGTTGTGTGTGTGTGTGTGTGTGTGTGTGTGGACCGCAGGCCAAAGCTCTCTTTCTTGTGCTTTATATTAATGTCTTGTTATGAGAAGTTTGTTTTGCTTGAATCAGTTATCTCCCTGGAGGATGAGGTATCATCCATCCTGATTGGGTGATTAAAACAACCTACCAATCATAATCCCCCAAATTTGGTTACATGACCGAACTCCAAGGAGACCACAGAAGGCTCTAGATCACTTCCTGCTCTGAGAGGATGCTGGCCTTGCCTATCAATGTATCTCTCCCCCTCTGTAAAGAATGAAATACCTTGGGAAGTATCAATCTTTCTGCTCTATAGACCTACCGTCTCTACCTGGAGAGATCGTCAATCAGATACGCTACCATGTTATGCTGAAGACTATGCTCACAAGTTATGCTAACATGTAATGCTAACACGTTATGTTAACAAGTTATGCTAACATGTAATGCTAACAGTTTTTGCTCACAGGCTATGCTAACAGGTTACATGACTAGTCTATGCTCACAGGCTATGTTCACATGTTATGGTAACATGTTATGCTAATAGGCTATATGGTCACAGGCTTTGCTAACAGGATAATCAATTACATTGTGAAGCAAGAACTTCCCTTGATGCTAAAGGACCAAAAAGTATACTACTACTAATAATAATAATAATAATAATGATAATAATAATAATAACAATAACAATAGTAATAATAATGATGGGTTAAACAAGCTCTAGGCTCTAGGCTCTCTGCATATGTCTGGTGCTCTGTTCCACGTTTACTTACTGCCTTTGTGACCTCCAGATGTTTTAATCTAGATGTTTTCAACCAGATGTTTTAAACCAGATGTTTTAATCCAGATGTTTTATCCAGTTGTAATCTCAGAGATTTAGTTCTATACAAAGACCCAAGAAACCTCCCAACAGCCATAGAACACCCAAGTACCAAAGCTGCCCACTAGTTAGTTATATAAATAGTAATAATACCAAATGAGTTCTACGGGACAGTCGGATAATCACAACATCGTATATATCCTGTTTCAATCCAAAACCTTTTTTTTTCTACAATCACCTGGATGTGCTCTGTCTCCCTGGACCGGACTGTGGTGATGGGAACTGGCATTAGTTTAGCCATGCTAATCTCTCAGCTAGTAGAAAGCCTATACTTCCATTTTGCTGCTGAGTTGAAAGGTTAGTTGCCATGGAGACATGGATCTGATCATGTGGACATGAAGACTCATACACTGCCTATCTCAAATGTGTGTGTTTGGTGTGTGCGCGCACAGGTGTGTATACGGTATATTATACATTGTGGGCTGTATGTCTGTATTTTTGTTGTCTGTGATTTGCAGTGTGCGCTTGTCAGTATGGTTTGTGCCGTGTGTGTGTGTGTGTGTGTGTGTGTGTGTGCGTGAGAGTGAGTTAGTGTGTGTCTATGCGTAGGTTGTTAATCAATATGGCTTAAGACTTTATAGGTCGTTCTCGTCTGGCTCTGTATATTCACTTCACCTTGACTGTCAGATGACCTTTGACCTTGGGCTGATCCCCAGTAACCTCACAGGTTTACCGTATGTACAGGCTGGTCGCGTGACATCATAATATTTATCGCGAAGGTCTTCGGTTATTGTTTCTAAGACTCCATGATGTGACCATATTTCACCGCTAGCTTTAAGAAATAAACCTTATTTGGATGACATCAGCAAGACACGTCAATTTTAATATCCATTGTGATGTTTATCAAAGCATTAAAGTTTTCTGATTCAATCAGATAATCTGTCTCGTGTTTTGTGTTCCCGTGATTGTGAGAGAATGAATGTGATTAACCTATTGGTCAGGCAATGTCAGACCAAAGGGTTAAGCATGTACAAAATACAAAATACACTCTTTCTGTCTGGTGTGTGGTGTTCAACTGCAACGGCTATTTTTAAAATAAGGCGTAACCCAGAGGATGTGTAGTTTCATATTCTATGTTACTGCACTAATCTACAGTGGGCCTATTCTATTGTTTTACATTATCCTATGTAAAACAAGGCTTATGATTGTGGAGTAGAGATCTAAGAGTTTTAATGTAACTTCACCGATACTAAATAAAGTCTAGTGTCTAATGTGCTGATGCAGGCCGGTTATGTCATTGCCACCTTAGTTTATACGTAGATATTGTTATTAGTCATCTAGTTGAACTGATTTCTTTTTATGGTACGGGATGGCGGTGTGACGCTGCAGAGGGGGCGGGGCCTCCGCTCGCGCGAGGACCAGTGCCGCGAGCTGCCACCAGCACACGCGCAGCTTCTCTGCATCCCACCAGCGCGAGCATCACTGCGCACGGGCTCGGCGGCAGCGCGCTCCACCGACGGAACGGAGAGGATTTTAACACCCGAGCGAAGTCATCTTTTCAAGGATCTTTTCGTGGTGTTCGTCGCCTCTCTATGGATGTTAAGTAGGGCCGGTGACTGAAGCCTACACACTCCCATCTGTCAGTTTTCAGGGTCGCATCCTACACCGAGTCACAAAATGGCTGAGATCACCGAACTACGAGCCGCCTATGGTGAGAAACAGGGCCTTCTGTTTGTTTGTCGTTTTTTTTGTAACCTGTTTTACCAC
The DNA here is from genome assembly GCA_027123135.1 of Urophycis floridana. Taxonomy (NCBI): domain Eukaryota; kingdom Metazoa; phylum Chordata; class Actinopteri; order Gadiformes; family Phycidae; genus Urophycis; species Urophycis floridana. The sequence goes on from JAOPUI010000030.1 coordinate 3,650,945, forward strand.
CCAACACTAAGAATGATAGGCCGACCTTGACATGGTTCTAAGTGCCATAGGCTTAGATGTATTATTGGGAAAGGTGTTAGAATGTGTGTATTATTTTGTGTCACTGGTGCATGTAGGCTTTTATTTGAGATTCACACTCATATAACACTGTAAAACCTTAGAACATTTGATCTAATAATATTTACAGATATTAGACAGACCATATGCCCATATTTATTTTTTCAAATGAAGGGATGGGTTCTGGTCGATTGGGCCAAATAGCCGCATGATGTTGTTTATCTACCATCGATATAACCGTTTAATCATACGAATCAGTCGTTTCCAATACATCGGTGTTGGTCAATAATGATTAGGTTACACTTTATTTTAAATAAATATATTAGAATACAACATCAAAGAAAAGGCAAACATGGGCGTACTCCGCTCCTACGCATCTCTCTCGTGGCCCTTCGGTGTGTGCGCGCATTGGGTTGGGTGGGGGTGGGGTGGGGGGGGTGACGTCATGTCTATGGCAGCAGCCCCTCGCTGTGACAGCCACCGGTCCTTTGTTTTTTCGACTCGCTGAGGTAATCGGTAACCGGAACACGGGGGTGCTCGGGGCCAATTCTAAACCGTAGCCTCGAACACCCCCGTGTTCCGGTCACCGAGGTATCGGGGACGGGCCCATGATTTCAACTGAGGGTGGGTGGGGGGTGGGGGTGGGATGGGGGGCTACTCTGAACGCTTACGTTTAAGGACACGGTTTAAATCTTATCAGACGCAGCCGTGCTTTTGTAGACCACAGCAGCACGGTCTTGTCTTTCAGGCTCACTTTACTAAATACAAAGACTGAAATACAAAGTCATTAATAATAGGCCTACAATGAATGATGACATCTAAAGGGGACATAATTAATCTCTAATATTCGAGGCAACTCTATTGTTCCCTTTTGAAATACTTGCATAATTAGACCTAGGCCTATGTTATTATTTTATATAGCGTTATTATTACTTATGTATGGAAAATCATATTTTCCTTTGAACAATCTGCTTGAAAGGCACATTTGGGGAAATATATCACATATTCTCACGTTACATTGGTGAGGGGTGGAACCGTTTTTTAAGGGCATCCATTTTGGCTTTGCTGCAGCCAGTGGTGCCCATGGCAGGGGAAGTGTCTGTTTGACTTCCTGTCAGGGAAATGCACTTCCTGACTCTGGCTTCTAGGTTAAGATATAGTGGAGATGTGTATCGCTAATGGAATCAATCAGGGCTGCTGACACACCAAGTTTTACCAGCTCGCCGTCACTTCTTGATCGACTGATGCAAGAGACATGAGACCGCCTGGCCGCTTTTATCTCTGGTTGTTCGCCTGAGTGTCCGATATGTTTGGTAGACTAGTAGATTAGACCTAATGGAGGACAAGTCCGGTCCATTTAATCGGCATAGGCCTTTATCACAGTGGCCGTCTCAAGGTATTCACAGGCTAACCCTAAGCCCTCTAACGGACACAATCACCCAAACCCAGGTGACAGAACACAGGAGAGGGGTCCAGCCTAAATCCACATGAAGTTCTTTGGAAATAGAAGATTAGTAATGACAACAATATTGATCAATACATCGGTCAATCATCTATCATCATGGTACAATAACAAGGAGACAGCTGAAGCTGCTAACAAACCCTTTTTCAGGGATAAATAAAGTTCTATCTATCTATCTATCTTAAGACACGGGAGTTATAGTCATTATTATTGATCACAAAGGCAGAAAGCAAGGCCATTCAATTTGATAATTTCAGAATGAAAGGATTGTGCATTGACCGTTAACAAGAAAAACTGCAACATTTAAATACAAAACAAATAACTAACATGTTAACAGCCGAGTTTGAGAGAGTATTTTGTCCTTTTCCCACTTCCTGGATCCCAGCCAATAGGAAGGTGTTTGTGTGCTAATGCAGTTAGCTGACAGCAAACATTCATGTAGCTGGTACATAGTGTCGTCGCGAGGGGTCACGATGCGCGTCGCAGTGCCGTGGTGATGCCAGGAAGTTGTTGCGTCACGGTGAAGTCATTAGAATGCCCTCGATATGATGTCATGCTGGTATATAATCCACCACACCCCCAGCCCCAAAAGAGATATATATGGATGGATGGATGGATGGATGGATGGATGGATGGATGGATGGATGGATAGATGGATAGATAGATAGATAGATAGATAGATAGATAGATAGATAGATAGATAGATAGATAGATAGATAG
>JAOPUI010000030.1:4180285-4192518 GCA_027123135.1 Urophycis floridana
TCTCTCTCTCTCTCTCTCTCTCTCTCTCTCTCTCTCTCTCTCTCTCTCGACGGCCGGTGATTGTAGCGCGGCCTTGCAGCGAGCCATTGATCGCGCGCTCGTGTTTTATTGCGGCGGGGCACGGCGATGACATCGTGGCCGTGATGTCACCGGGGCCGAGCCCAGGAGGGCCGTGGTGTTTCGGTCCGCGCTGATGGAGATGCTGGTGTGAGGCGGTGAATCACACGCGTGGCGGCGAGGCCCGGGCGAGCGGCGGCGGCGGCGGCGGCCATTACACACGCCCTGAATCAAGCACAGGTGTGAAATAAGAATGGAGACAACACACGTGGCGTGTTTACGGTGCGTCACGCAACGCGTTGTGGCGCTCACGTCTAAAAGGTGCTTCTGTCAAATGTTCTGTACTGACTTTGGGGATAATAAAGACAAGGGCACAAGAGTCCACCTTATAAAGTTGGTAACATGTCTTGAGTAGACCTGTGACATAGTAAGGAATGCAAAAAACTGTTTATATCAACTTACCTGTCTGATTTTGTTTCCAATCACTCCTTAAAGGTGGAAACTCCGGTCTCCACCTTTAAATCACACCTAAAAACACACTTATTCTGAGTGGCGTACTCACACAGAGACAGAGGACGCCACTGTTACCTGTTACTGAACTTGTCTGTAAGGTGTCCTTGAGTGCTTTGAAAGGCGCCTCTAAATAAAATGCATTATTATTTATTATTTTCTCAGAGGTGTCATCATAGGAAAGCATTGTTGCTCATCAAACTAATTATGAGTCTGCTGTTCATGAAGCAGGGCAGTAGGCCAAACTAGTGAAGATAACCACAGGTTGACCATTGACCAGCACACGCTGGTAACTTAAACACCTGCCTAGCTACACAATCAGTACGTTTACATGCAGCAAGAAATTCGAATTTCTAGTCGTATAAGACATCGTTCTGACTTTTACAGTGCATGTAAACACCTTAATCCGACTTACTTCTGACATCTCAAAATCGAATAACAACACCTAGATAATTCGTTCATTGTCGGACTTTTAATGGCATGTATACTCAGCAATCGGATCTGAATCGGATTTTGCATTCTGCGCATGCGCAGCGCCACATAGCGTCCAGAGTCAGCCCATGCTCCGGCTGTTAATCCGATTCTCTGAACGGCATGTATACTCGGACAAGTGATCCAGTCTTACGCATGTCATTATCTGATCAGAAATTCAAATTTCTTGCTGCATGTAAACGTGCTGAGTGTGAAAACTAATTATGCCCTGTAATTCTTACTCCCCCCTCCCCAATTGTATGTATTTGTATATATGGTCTACTGGTTTTTGTAACATGAATGTCTGAATTTGGGTTACCACGCCATTTCAGTTAGGAGAAGAATCAGATGTACTTTGTATCCCAAAAATGTTTTCTCCAAAATGTTTTCCATTACTAATATGGTAAACGGTTACATACAAAACAATTGCATCGCTTGAGGGTTGTTTAAAGGGAGATGATGTCTAACAGGAGACACTGCGTTGTGTTGACACAGTAGGTCCTCTGGTGCACGTCACCCTGAACAACACTGCCGGAGGGGTGGGCTTCAGTCTGGAAGGAGGGAAAGGCTCCATCAGAGGAGACAGACCACTGCTCATTAACCGGATCTTCACGGGTAAATTTGTTTAGATTAAAATCTGAACTGGTCAGAACTGGAATTGAATCAGATGATTAGGTAGAACAGCAGACACGCATAACCACCTCCAAATAAATGAGGCATCCATCGTAAATAACCGGTTCTAGATTTAGATATAATGCTTTGTAGTATTTCATGTGAGTTAAATGGATGCATTTTATAAAAGCACTCAGCTATGTTGTGAACACATCCCTCAGGCGGTGTAGCTGAGCAGAGCGGCCTGCAGTGTGGTGACGAGGTTCTGGAGGTCCAGGGAACCAGTCTCCAGGACATGGCGCGCTTCGAGGCCTGGAACATCATCAAGGCCTTGCCGCAAGAACCTATCACAGTGGTGATCAGACGAAGGGCTGATGCCGAATGACCAGCAAGATCTTTAACAGTAAATCCAGCAAGCATCATTTCACACATGGACGCGTGAGAGACACATTTTGCACTTATTTCCCCATGACTTGTGCCTCGATAATGAACCAAAGATCCAAGCCATCGTGGCAACACGGTACTCCAGAGAGGACAGCGATGAAGTGAGCTGTACTGCTGACTGATTTAGATGGTTCTGCTTTTCTTCTGCCACACCAGCAGTGCTTTGGGCTACCTTGTTTACTCTGGTTTCTATTTCAGCTGAGATTTGGCAATTGCACAAAGCTCAAAACATAAAATACCCTTTTTTCAACCAGGTGTGTTCAAACCAAATCAAATGTAGAATAGTATGAACTGAAAGAAAAACATGGTACCATTTTATTTTTATCAGAGTTGAAATTTTCAAGATTTCAGTCAGTGTCACTGGTTGCCATTGACCAACGAGAAAACTGTTAAGCACTTTCCAGTTGTGGCCTCCTTGGGTGCATGCATTATCTATCAGGTACAGTTAAGCCTGCATGCTTTACCTCTTTCACTGCAACCACTGGCTTTTGTTCAAAACAACAATTGTCAAAATTTTCTTCAAAGGCCAAATTGACTTAAACACATTGGACAGATACCTGGGTTACCTCAGCCATGGGTGGATTCTTTTTTTCTTTTTTTTTTAACTTAATCCAAATAATTAGTGGCTGCAGAGACAAGAGTTCAACATGCCGGTTTAAAATGGTTGTAATATCAAAGTATGGATGTAAATAAGATAAAGCTGCTTTATGATCAAACTACTTCTATAAAAAAAAAATAAACAACCCATATTTCAACCTTCAAGAAGCAACGGTTTTTACTATTCATTCCAGATAGAAGCACATCTTGGTGGTTTGAATGTCGTTTTAATGAGAAAAGTTCAAACACAAGTATATTCTTGGTAATTTAATGATAATGCTGGTGCTTTACAAAAACAGAAGAACAAATTATTTTGGTACAGTGTGGTACTAGGTAAACAGTCTATCTTATGTGCTGAATATACAAGTAAAACTAAACATGGGCCACTCTCTTTAGCAGCAGTTGTTTTCCATGGGATGAAAACATCACAAAATGTCGTCGATATAACGGTAAAATTTTCGTTCTTGCATAAATGGCCAAAAAACATACTCTTTTTGACTTTGTGACTTTGTCAAAAATGTACCCAAGATCACACGCAGCAGACTACCAAAATATAAGAAACACAGACTAAGTGTCAGAAATTGGTCAGACCAAGTGATCTGCCTGTCAGCATGGGACTGCACTCTGCATGCTGGGTTAGCAGCAGTGCTTTGGACCTTCAATCGCCATTTTAAAAAAGGACAATATTTTCATATTGGAACAATGCCACAAGTTATTTTGTATTGTATTTTGCAGTAAAAATTGTCTATGTCCACAAGGTAAAATTCACTGCCTAGGTCATGATAATTCTCTGGTTATTATACCCTCATACACTTGTGTGGGGTTTTATTAAGTTTAGCAGCCACCTGTATTTACCCTTTCAAGTCAAAAACATCTTCAAGCTTGTACAGACCTCAGAGCTACAAGAAAGAAAATACTACATGTAGTCTATTTTCTGTTACCTTGAGCAGAGATATTGAAACAGAAACAATTTCCCTCGGGATTAATAAAGTAATCTGAATCTGGGAAGCATCAACGGGGAGGCAAGCACACAAAACACATGACAGCAGAATTTACTTCTAATGGTTGTCATTATCATTAAGAATATCCTTACGGGATACCATGAAATAAAGGGGACTTTTAGTTTGAAAATAAATACTTGACGATACAATAATGATTAAAAAAGTTGTTACCTTATATGGCTTATCATACATGTAAAAGGAAAAACTAAGCATGCAAGTCAGACCACCAGCGTCTTATTGCCGGTAGGCTACCAGTCAACCAGAACACTCATCTTCACCTTAGCTCAAATCGTACCACCATCCCCATTGTCTGACATACTGACTATCTTAAATCACAAGGCCTCTGATTTAGTCATTTTGATAAGCACTTGACCTGAACTCTCTTGAACCCTTGAACCTGAACGCTAACTGGGCCTGACCTTTTTTTTTTTTTTTGGGAGCCAAACATTTGTTACATTTTGGAATTATAAAGTGCTTCTAAGACAATTTAGAAGAAATTGGCTTTTTGGCCAGTTTAAATAAGATTTAACAACGCAAAACATATGCTTAGTTTTTTTTAAAAGGATTCAGTAAACACAAGGGAAGCCTTCACAGTGTCTTTGAGACAGGAGTAAAGACGATCTCAGTCACCTCTCACTATTGAAAAAAGTTCAGCTCAATGTGTGCACAGCAAACACACAGACAAGCCCGTGGACATCGAGTAGTAAAGGGAATGTACAACACCCAGTATAGCAATGTGGTGTCGAGTGGTTTTCCGTTGTTTAAAACAAAAGCTTGCACCTTTTGGGACGGATCACCTATCCATCCATGTCTTTGTTGTTGTTGTTGTTGTATTCCTAGACGCAAACCACATGTAATAGATGTGCCTTGATCTGCTTGGATATTAAAGTACTCTATACTGGATGGGAGGGGCAGATGTCCTTGGGACAAAGTGGAATGTAGAGTATAGCTGACAGAATAACCATTAAAACCTCTTCAAGTGCAAGGCAAAACAACAGAAAAATGAGGTATCACTCACTGCCCTGCCGTGGAATCTGATTCCACGTCCCAGGGTTAGTATCAAGGTCACATGCAACATGCATGTTTTTTTTTTACTGTAGAACGACTATGCAGTCAACAGGCAGGGGAAAAAAAGTAGAAGTGGAATGCCACGGTGACAGCACAAAGAGAACACTGCATATACCTTTTTAGGACACAAAGGCGGGGGGATCAACGAAACAAACCGGAGCTAAATAATAATCTACCGGAATCAGCGCTTAGGCGTGACCTGTTAGCTGGGGCGGCGGCGGCGGGGCGGCCGGTCTCAGTGGTCCTTAAGGGACTTCACAGCCTTGGCCAGGTTGCTGTAGAACTCCGCCATGCTGGAGGGGAAGAAGGAGTCGACCACGGAGCGGGGGAGCAGACCGCCCAGGTCTGTCTGGAAGAAGCTGAACACCTGCGTCTTGTTGGGCTCTCTGGAGAAAAACAGCGGAGGGGAGGGGAAGCGGGGCGGGACCAGCCAGGGATATGAGGAGTCAGAGGAGAGAGCAAGCGGTGAGAGACAGAAGGCCGAGGCTGTGGGAGGCGTGGCTCAATGCTGCCCCACTGTGGGGAGTCTGGAAGGCCACGTGATGTTTTTTTTTTAATGTACATAAAAAAACTCCATTAAAAAATTGGGAACCTGGATTGATTTAGAGCAAAGCAAAAAGTGTCAAAGTGAATTTATTACCAATCGCACAGTACACAACAGGGTAATTCTGGACCGTGATACCGCTGAGGAAAAGTCAGCCGCTTGTTCCCTACCGATTGCATTGGGCCCCAGATATTTCCTCCTATTCCTTCCCTCATTATCCTCGTGAACGTTTCTCTGTCACACTTCACAAAGCAAGAGGGCGAGCAGGACCCGGCACGCCACCCACCCCAGGGGGGCCCCCCGGACTCACCCTGAGATGGGGACACAGATGCAGCCACAGGTGTGGTTGAAGCCCCTCACAAAGCCTGACTGCGGGGGGCAGCTAGGGTGAACCACGTTGGTGGCTGAAGGGTGTTTCACGTCGGAGGCAGAGGAAAAAAGACAAAAAAGACATTCAGACATCAGACATGATAATGTGTGTACCACGCTTTTAAATCAGGGGGAACGTTAAGGACAGTCAGTTTATGTGGCTCAATGATACATCACTGTGAGGCACATCCAACCCAAACATTTGTACAGTTATAATGAGGAAAAAAAAAACTGTATAATATATTATACTATATGACATCTATCAAATATATAACACAATTTTAGGAGGATTCCAAAACATAGTGGAGGTTTTTCCACCTCTGCAAAGATACATTTCATCTTGGACATGTTGGCTAAAGGTGGTGGATTACAACCCTTGGGGGGGAAGAAATAACATAAGTGGTCAGTAGCCGACCTTGTACACTCACTGTACAGTGTGCCTCAGCAAAGCCCGTGTGCAACCTAATGCAGTTACAAACAAGGAAGGGACTCTATTAGCCCCCTGGCTAAGGGTGGCCGTTGTACTGCGGGAGAAACATCCACAGCCTCACGCCGACGCGCGACACATAGCGATAGCGGTGACGTATGCTGCTGCAGGTGTACCGGTCAGAGGCACTGTAAAAGCAGGTCATGGCGCGCACAGAGCCGGGAGGAGGCTAGCAGTACCGTTTGACGAGATGGTGCCGTCCTCGTATTGCTTTATCTGAATGACGTCCACAAAGTCCCGCGGAGCGATGATGCCCATGGCCGCCGAGGGCGTGACCGTCCGGCACACCGAGATGATCTGGGAGGGTGGAGGGGACGGGGGAGGGGACAGGGAGGACAAAGTCATCATCTCACCAATCCAAAGAAATCTTCCTGTGGGCCTCCTTGACTCAGTGCCTTTTGAACGACGGCGTTCTGTGCACAGCGTGGGTGTATGTGTGGCAAATCTTTTTTTTTGGGGAGGGGGGCGGGCCCTTTAGAAATTAAGCACTGGATTAGGGTCAGACATCAAAGAAAACATGGACCAAAAACAACAAATCCACGCAACCACAACGCGGGGCCTGTAACCCGTTCCACCCGACTTCAACGCACCTCTGTCACTTGTTCCAGGAGCTCAAACTTCTTGACGTTGTTGTCCCACTTCACTCTCAGTCCGCCCGGCACTGGCTCAAGACACTCCCACACCTTCTGGGTGCTGCCGTTGACCACCCCCTCCCCCTTATAGCTGCAGTCACACAGGACACGCCGTCAGGGAAGTAGGACAGATATAAAAGGAAAAAAAAGTACACGCTCGTCTCCATTAGTGCACAACCAGCATTTATGCTAGCAAGCGTGCCCTAATTATCCATGCTATTACATAATTATAAACAAATAGACGTCATCCCAGGAGAACAACAAAAAACAATATTCAGACCAGTTCATCATTTAGGGGGTGGATCAAAAACTCACACATTTCCTGGGAACTCGGTGGAGGGACGCCAGGAAACGATGACATCATTCTATAAAGGAGATAGGAGATGTTGGTGGTGGTTGTTAGTACAGATACCGTGAGTACAGTAGGAGGGGGTATGCTTATGAAGTTTTAAATCTGTTATTTTTGGTTTAATTTAACAGCTCAGTGTTCAACTCAGTGACCCATCATCTATTTGTGTCACAACTTAAGACATATATGCGGCCATGGAGACTGGAGTGGTTCATTTTCACCAGCAGCTTGGTCTCATGAAATACTGGAGTGAGGAACAATGATTACCCATTGAAGCATAGGGTTGGACGTTCTGCACAGCATAGGCTGTAAGCGGCTATAAGCTTAATTTACTCGCCGTTACCACTCATTGATAAAGCACAGAAGCAGACGTGGCAGCCACACAGTCCGTCCTCCTTCATGATGATGGGTGTGCTTGATGTGGCCTGATGGGGTGAACTGAATGACTAACGTGACATTGGGTATGTCACGACCACAGAACGTGAAACATGTTGGTCTATTTAATGCACAGGCTGATGTTTTCAAAGGTCATTTCTTATTATTAGTTATTTTTACTGATCCTGGTTTGCGACAATTGATAAGATGTTTTGGTGGGTGGTAGAAATAGTGTTTTGATTGAAAACTTTTATCAACGTCCCAAGTCCACATGCCTGGGTGTTGCATAATAATGTGCACACCGGTTTGCGTATTGTGATCAGCTTTCTGAACTGGGGATCGATGATCATTGATCACGACTTCGTCCTTCGTTGAACTAGGATTGGTAGTGATCAAATATAAAAACACATGGTACACAATGATGTCATTTATAAGATCAGATCAAACAAGATACGACGTGCTTTATTTATCCAGACGAGAAATAAGTGTGTCACAGTACGGGAATAATGCGTTTTTACAAAGATTAAGATGAGAATACAAAACCATCATCATTTACCGACTTCTTGCAGGTCTTCCAGCCGGACTCGTCCTTCTTGAAGCCCAGCAGGCAGTCAGCCACAGTGTTGGCTTTATGTACAAAATCCATGGATCACTGTGGTTTTAAAACGTGTTTTAAAAAAAAATGTGGCTAACACAGCTGTGATGCACAATCTACAGGGATAATGAAGACACTAGGCTCCGTGTCACTAGCATGGAGCTAACAAGCCATTCAAGCTGAAAGGTGAGGCTAGCAGGCTAACACAGCTGGGCGGTACAAACGTGCCGATCCACTTTTGCACATTCAATCATCGCATCGGTAGCTTCCAGCGAGCGCCAATATCAGGGTTAGAAGTTAAAATAATCCATGAACGTGATGACTGTAAGTGAGAGAAATACTGGTTTGAATGAGCGACTCACCTACAGCCCATAAACCCGAGTCACTCAAAGCAGGGAGCGAGATAAATATGACTCACTAGCACCTCGCGTGGTTCAAGGAGGAACTGCATGGGTTTGTAGTTAAAATGCACCAGAAATCAAACTCTTTGGGTCAATATACAGGACAAATACATGTAAATGTTCTGAAGACAAACAAAGTACACGCAACATAAAAACATATGCAAATACACCCACCTACTCACACAAAGACATCATTACTGTATGCAATGGCAAACTGCGACACTTGACACTTGGCCTCAACAGTACTTTTGACACAAAAAGCAGCAATAATAAGGGTCGAATGCTGATTAAAGTGCTCAAAGCAGTTGTATCATCATATGCAAAGATAGACACTGAATGTGGCTGTTTATCTCCAAACTGCCCTGCCGGTTGTCTATGCCACGTGTAATAAATATTTTCTATAGCCTATCTTCCGATACCTCATCTGAGTCCCCACCCGCCTTTACACTGAAGTGGCAAATCGATCCGTTGTCAAGTCATTCAGCATTCTCAACCTAATTTCACCAGTCCATAGCAACCTTGATTAATATTTAATAGTTTGATATACAGATAAACTAAGCCAGCACACATCTTAGGTGAAAACATGTAATGTATTTATAAAATATGATATGACTAGCATTCTCTGACACACTACACATAAGTTAAAATGTTACAAATATATACTTTGCGGTCTGATAATTACTTCTTTGTAACACAATTTGTTGGTCAGCAAATGCTATTGCAAAGATTATTGCCTCCCCTTACCCCAACCCTCACACGTTAGAGCAAACCATTTCATTTGACCGAGAGACGTTGAGATCGATGCTGGCTTTCGACTTCTTCTTGGCCAGCTTGCCTTGCCTGGCGTCGGACTTGAGGTGGCGCTCCTTGTTGTGGATGACCTGGATGTACTGGTCGGTGCTGCTGTTCTGCTGGTCGCTGCTGGAGCCCAGGGAGGCCGAGTCGGACTCCGTCAGCGAGGGCTCCAGCTTGGACCGGCTCTTGGGCTTGACCTGGGGCTCCCCCAGCCGCGCCGCCGCGCCGGAGGGCTGGCCGTAGCGCCCCGGCGAGTGGGCGTGGCGGCGGGGGTGCCCCGCCGCAGCCGGCTCCGCCCTCCTACCGCCAGCATGGGAGCAGGCGTACGCCTCCAGCCCCTCCCAGTCTATTTCATCCTCCTCCTCCTCTTCCTCTTCCTCCTCCCTGGCGTTGGCCGCCGCCTGGCCTCCGCCCCCCCGGCGGCCCCGGGCCACGTGGGCGTCCTTCCCCATGGACGCCTGGCTCTGCACGCGCTCGCCGATGTAGAAGCGCGCCGGCTGGTACAGGTCCGAGAGGGAGCGCGGGCGCCGGCCGTCCTGCCCGAACAAGCCCTTCCTCGGGCCCTTCCTCCTGCCCTCCAACCCCCGCCCTTCCTCGCCCCCGGCCTCCTCCTCCCCCTCCTCCTCCTCCTCCTCCTCCTCCTCCTCCTCGTTCAGGTGGGGCTGCGAGGCCAGCGACCTCTGCGACTGGAGCGGGTGGTGCGGGTTGCGGGGGGCGTAGCGCTTGCCGCTGCGGGGGTAGAGGTCCGAGGGCCCGTCGGCGCAGTAGTGGCGCGGGATGCGCGTGGTGGAGCGCATCAGCTTCTTGCGCGCCTCGTGCTCGTTGAGGATGACGTAGCGCGTGGCCACGTGCGGCCGCCGGCCGGCGTAGCTGTGAGCCGTGATGACGCCCGCCGCCTCGGCCGGCCGCAGGGGCCGCGCCGTCTTCCGGTACAGCGGGTCCGAGTAGTGGACGTCGTCGGGGAAACAGGGCGCCGGGTTGTACGCCACGTGGCGGTAGGACTTGGCGCGGCAGGAGCCGTTGGGGCCGCCGAGGAACGGCGCCGACTGCTGCCTGCTGGGAAAAAAAAATGAGTGAGTGAGGTGATGGTGGGATGCTGTCGTCCAAGACGGCTTCCTCTCTTATACCCGTCATTGGGGAGCAGGAGTCGGGGCATCAACGGTGGCCTGCAGGTGCCCTGCAGGTGTTGCGTGGTGCGTTTCCGCTGCGACACTAGCTTGGCTCGCCAATGTGAGATTGAAGCTACATAATGTATTTAGTCCATTGCTGTGATAAATAACTCTGCACTGTTGAGCTTGATGCCATCGTGCGGTTAAATGAGGTTTAGTGACATCGTTCTGCTTCTCTAAAATTAACGGATGTGGGTGTTCTGTCAATGTCCATGGACAAAACAGCTTTGTTTGTATCACAGAGCAGCAGGCTCCTCAATGAAACAAAACAAACACACACACACACACACATGAGAAAACAGGTTGTTTTACACTACGACATACCGGTTTCCCTTTTCTCAATAGAGAAACATGTGATTCAAAGAGCATTGCGGCATTGTCAGATTAGTATGTTGAAGAGGCATTGTATTCTGAATATAATGACTCGTGTCTACGTGGAGAGATGGTGAGCAGTGCGGAGGAACACCATACCTGGTGGGTATGTGCTCCAGCCTGTGCCTGTGTAACATGGGCACGGGTGGGCTCTTGGAAGATCCGGCCACGCCTCCCGCATTGACGTCCACCCTGGACGCCGACTGGGTGATGGTGCGGATGCTGTTGCCACGGCGAACGGGGGACTGAAAGTTGGTGACGCTGCCGTTGTGCTGTGGCGACGACGAGTGGATGGACGACTCGTGGCTGGTGACGTCGCTCTCCTGCTGGTCTGTCTTCTTGTCCACGGCCACCTCGGGGGCTTGGAGCCTGGCTGGTCAGGTCATAGGTCATAAGTCAGCCGCAACCACGCTTACGTAATGTCAATCATAAAAGTGACTTTGTCCTTTGTCCCTGTGGCCAAAGGCAGTTCCCAGAGGCGAGAGCAGTGTCAATGAATGTCTGAAGCCAAGGTTTTTTTTTTTTACCTTTAGCCCACATTCCCACAAGTGCTATCAATCCATATAGACTGTATCTCCACAAAATATTGCGTCATTACAAGTTTACTTTTTTTCAGTTTTTCTGGATTTGGTATTCCCTATAAGAAGTGACTATCCTCGTAATGTGATGATATACTTACATTATACATGACTGTCTCGCACTTGAGTTCCTCAAAGTACATCCATGCCAGGTACTAAGACACTGGCTCTATAAGCGGCAACGTGAAACTTAGCCATCTTCTGTTTCTGACATGAGTCATGAGCAAGCCCTACCTGCAGCCAGCTGGAAAACTTTCTTCTTGTCATCTGACCGTTCCTAGCATCCCAGAGACCGCAAGGTAAATACACACAGCAAATATCTGTCTTCAAAGATGCATCCAAGTCTCAAATCATGTTTTACACACTCACCGTCTGGAGCTGCTGCCTCAGCTGGTTGTTGGTGAACTTGAGAGATCTGGCAATGGCCTGGAGGTAGTATATCAGCATGCTGGAATACACATTCAACAGTAGCCCAAAGCACACTAAATAAGGGGTTTTTCGTTTGTCTTTGTAGAGTCCAAGCCTTTGTTTCTGTGTCTATATATATCCCTTGATTGAATAATAATGAAGACTGATCATAATAAACACTGTGTGCGTGTGCAAGTGTTTGTGTGTGCAAACCTGAGCATATATTTGTGTATGTGCAAGTGTCTATGCGTGTGCAGGTGGGTGTGCATATCTTTGAATGTGCGCAACTGTGCAAGTTAATGTATGTGCGAGCATATATTAATGTGTGTGTGTGTGTGTGTGTGTGTGTGTGTGTGTGTGTGTGTGTGTGTGTGTGCGTGTGTGTGTGTGTGTGTGTGT
>JAOPUI010000030.1:4476324-4489496 GCA_027123135.1 Urophycis floridana
AACACCTGTCCACCCCACCCCCTGCCCCCCCCTCCTCTTCCTCCTCCTCTTCCTCCTCGTCCCCAACCCCCGCCCTCTCACCCTCCTCCTCTCCCCCATCAACACAAATGGCTCTCATTGTTCGAAACTTATTTCCCTTCTGATGGTCCCCTGTGTGCCACTCTCGTGGATGTAAATCAAGCAAGGACAGTCAAACATGGGAAACGGCAGAGGGAAACACAGAAGAGGGTGGAAGAGTGAGGAGGAGGGGAGAGGAATGACAGGAGAGGGAGAGGAGAGGATGTGAGAGGAGAGGAGATGGAGAGGAAAGGGAGAGTAGGGGAGAGGAGAGGATGTGAGGGGAGAGGAGAGGAGAGGAGGATTCAATTACATCAGGCAAACAGGCGAACACGAACAAGATAGTACTGGTGGTTGCTGCTTGCTTGCTGAACATACTTTGTTGTTCCAGTGTGTGCACATAGATTGATACCACGGTCTGTTGCAAGGTTTTGAGTTTCTTTTTAAAAAATATTTAATGAAAAATAAAAAAAAAGCATCCACCCCCTTGTCTGTTAAGCTTTGATGGAAGCCAGTTGAATGTGCATGTCCAATCAAAACTATGTCAAAGCATCTGTCAATCAAAACATTTAAACACATAAAACGTGTGTTTTCTTCTGTCTACGTTGGCTTGCACTGAATTTCAACACACCCTGTTGTTCTCTCGCACAGCACGGAAGACAGAACCTGACTCCGACGCAGAAGACTTTTGCAATTGCTTCACCAACGGAGCGACTGCCAAATCAACACATTGAAATCCAGCTCCATTTCCCCAACGTCACGAGCAGCTTGACCCACGCAAATCAATAAAGGTTTAGCAAGAGACAAAAGACAAAAAAAAGACCTGAGACAAATTCTAATTTCACACAAGCCCCTTGATGAGGACATTTGTAAACCATAACACAGGTTTATCAAATTAAACCCATGGTGAAGGAATAAACAAAGGGAAAACACATCTTGTACACTGGACCTTAACCATATGAGAATATATTGGGACATCCTGTGTCACCATATATGGATTCAGATGTTTAGCTGTGCAACAACGATTATGTGACAACCAGCCATTCGTCAGCGCAGCTGCCCACCGATCCATCCTCCTGAAATCTATCATCTGTCCGTCCATCCATCCTTTACCTACCTGGACAAGGGGGAGGAGAAGCGAGAGGGCTATGGCAGTCTTCCAGGCGAGAGAGACGAAGTTTGAAGTCTCCATCATTCCCCAGGTTACGGTGGTTTTATCACAAGGTTGGCTTCAACCTGTAAAACAGATTATGGTTTCAACAATTGGTGGATATATTGGTTGTTCGCTAAACGCCCATTAAGTCAGCTCTTAAGCATTGGCATTACAATTCCCCTGCTAATACCTCATAAAGGAGAACGAACACTGAACATAAATATGTTACGTTCACGTTCCCTGTGGTCAAGTTTTTTTAGTTTCCAAATGCAAACCGACAACCGCTACTTAACCATCTCGCTGAACCAAGAATTATGCGCATCATCCGCGTCAAGGGGTGCCACACTTGTGAGATAATCCTACTGAATAGATTTTTTTTTAATAAGCCAACAACAAATCGCTGAATAAAACACGTTTGCTGAACGAGATACAGCACATTATATCCTTTACCGGTGGGGGGGGGGCTGCCTGGGCATTTTGGTAACTGCTTCGGGAGAAATAGATAGGCTCACCTACCTTATGGGAAGTGCAATGCGCTCATTGAGGTGATCCACATCGGTGATTACTCCGAAGGAAAAAAAAAAGCGGGGGAAAAAAAACTGGTGTGTCACTTGCCACGAATCCCTGCCCTTTGCGCGAAGCTCACGAGAGACGAATGTGTCGCCGTGGAAAGTGAACGACTGTGTGGTCAGCTGTGCGGTGGCGGAGGGGCTGGCTCTGAGAGCGGTGCTCCTCCGGTGAAGTCTGCGCTCTGCTGTGTAGCGCAGAGCTCATCTAGGAGCGATGTGAGGCGACACAAGTTGGGCGCGCTACGCAGGAGGGAGAAAAGCAAAGGAAAGGCAGCCGTCCGGTCCTATACAGTAAATTAAAAAAATAAATAAAAAATCAACAAAGTTATGTCAACCTCTTTTCTGCCATGGGCCTATCTTTAGCAACGCTCCAACGCCATGATTTGTTTATGGTGGTTTGAATAAGGCTGTACAAACTCATACTTTAGAAGTGGGTTTTTTTTAATATATGATTTTAGGCTGGCCCTGCACCTTCTATGGTAACTTAAACATATGTTTTGAGATTGACGTTGTCATTTGCTATGCATAGTCTGAATATTTATTTTATTTGGTCACATGGTTTGCAGCAATTCGTGCATTAGCTGATTTCCAGAACCCTGACTTATGTTACAATAACAACCCATGCTGCATAGTTGCAGTATGAGTTGTTATTGTAATATCGTTGCACTGTCCACTTTTCATAGAGGCTGTGGTTTCGGTCGGGACCAGGGTCGGAGAAGGGAAGTGGAAGGGGGTGGATATCACTCGCCATGCCCTGTGTGGCCAAGAGGTGGGTGAGAGGATCAAAGTGCGCATCGCTCTCTGCCAAAGGGCACGGCGCGCCCCCGTCATAATTGTGAGGTGAGGAATAAAAGCTGGCAGCGAATGAAGGAACTCTGTTTTTCTACTTGTACTAATGGGGACATGATAACTCCTTGCCGAGCCCAGTTGGACAGTGCGTAACCCCTGTTGGTGTGTTCTTTGCCTTATACAGTAAATACTACGTATTTATAGTTTTTGGGGGATTGGTGGGTGAAATTAGGGAGGGGGTCGATGGTGGGTGGATGAGTACAGACAAATAATAGCCTATCATGTCAAATTAAATTGCTGAAAAAATAAATTGTCAATGAAGCAAGGCATGGATGAACGCCAAGACCGCAATTTGTGGTTTTGCGTGGGAATGTGTCTCCCTCTTGTGTTAACATGTTGCAAACAACCCCTGCAACCATGTGTTGTTCTCCCTAGACTAGTAGGCTACTAGTGGTGTAAAAGCTACGGCATTAACTATGGCATTAACTTAATTTAAAAAAAATCAAATACCCTGAAGGTTTTTCCTCAAAAGAGACGAGACGACCCAATAAATATTTACATTCCCACGGAATGTTTCCCACAGGATGTTTTTTGAACACACACGTTATCTACATCGACATGTGTGATAGGGTGCAGAACGCGTTGTACATACAAGACACCTGGCCAATCCAGTGAAGCCAAATGTTTCCTTTGGACGATTGCGCTACTGTAGCCTTAAATAACCCCAGTGCGTAACGCACGTAAGCCTGATGGTGGTGACATCAGCTGCGTCTTTTTATTTCTGGCGAGTCATCATCACGCACATCAGCTGACACAACGTGCTGGGGAGTTGTGCACAATGGTTGTGCACACAGCGTCGGTCCACATTGTTGTGCGTAAAGTTGTATTGGTTTCACGTGTGTCTTAATGAAGAGCCTTTCCCGTCGTTCGCCTCCAACACATACCTTTCCGAGTGTCGCTACAGTGGAGTGTTTGATGTGCGCAAGAGGTAGGGGTTGTCATCGAAGTATTAATTTCTGGTTTTTTAGAACGTGTGAAGTTTGACACGGTTTTGTTTGGGGGCTATTCGGATGCTTTGACTTTAGCATTAGATGTATTCAACATTTCGATTTCTCTGTAGCGCAATTCCACCACCACCACCACCACCTTCGTCATCATCATCATCATGGCTTCTGCCACCTCCACCCCGGCCACGTCCTCCTCCACTAGCCGGGCCACGCGCTCCATGGGCCGGCGCGGCACCCCCGGGGACGGCCTGTCGCCGTCCGGCACCAGTCCCACACGCATCTCCCGCATCCAGGAGAAAGATGACCTTCGACACCTGAACGATCGCCTCGCCAATTACATCCAGCGTGTGCAAGAGTTGGAGAATGAGAGGTCTTCAATGCTGCTTCTGCTGGAGGAGAAGGAGGACTCTACGTCCCGGGAGATGGGCAATGTCCGGCGGTTGTACGACGTGGAGCTGGCCGACGTCCGGAAGTCTCTGGACGAATTGGCAAACGAGAGGGCCCGCTGGCAAATCGAGTGTGGAGGTCTGAAGGAAGAACATAGGAAACTACAAGTCAGGTGATGCCGCTAATGGCTTTTGTACAACCGTCCCTACTGACAAGAAGCAGTTGACAATGCATGTTCGGAATTTCGTGATATTATTAAAGCTAAAACTGCAGGTGTCTACGGACACGTGGTACAGGGAGACGTATGCACATGCATACATCTGGGTGGGTCCACCATCTTTCTCAGTTAATCCAAAGGCAGTTTCAATTCCATGTAGGACAATAACAAACGTTAAAAAAGAAAATAAGTAATGTAATTGAATGGCACTGTGTGTGTGTGTGTGTGGATCAAGTGGATTCATGTATTTTAATCCAAACATAATGTATTTTTTTGTGGTTCCCCAGGAACCAGAAGAAGGAGGCTGACCTGGCCCACGCTGTGGCCCAGTGGAGGAGTGTGGAGGCGGCCCTCCGCTCCAAGGACACGGAGTACACCAGGCTGCTGGTGGACAACAAGACCCTGACCGGCGAAGTCGCAGAACTTCAAGAACAACTGGACAACGTAGGCGCTCTCCTGTTGGATTCCTCTACCTTCACGTTTGGTTGTGACGTTGTGAGCCTAGACTTGAATCTGAAGTCCAGTGTGGAGCGGTAGAGACCGCAGATACCTTCACCACCAGTTGATGGACTGGTCTAGTGTTGAGGTTCTGGTCCACAGTCTACCTGTTGGTATTGCTGAGTAAGATGCCAAAGCCATACCTGCTCTGTATTTTTTAAAATGATGACAAAAACACCCTGAAAAGTAGTTTTAAGAGTTGGGTAACCAGTTTTCAAGTCATAAATGAGGTCCATTATGCTGTGTTCCTATGGATGGCCAACATGTATTGTGACATATTTCCATATCTTAAAGCATTCTCTCGCCGTCCTGGTGTGGACGGCGTGGTGGTGGGTGGTGTGTGATGGTGTTCCTCATTACCTGGTCTCCCCCCAGGTGGAGACGGTGCTCCAGGAGACCCAGACCCAGCTGAGCTCAGAGGTTCTGAGGAGGGTGGACCTGGAGAACCGCATGCAGACCCTCAAGGAGCAGCTCGACCTGCAGAGGAACATCAGTGAGCAGGTAACATGCACGCATTCACACACACACACACACACACACACCACAATTAAGCAATTATTTTATAATTTTTTTTAGGGAGTGGCCTACCCTATCTTTAACTTTCTTGCTTGTCAAATATTTTTTAAAAATGTGACTGAGAATCTGTGTTCTCCTCAGTTACATCCATCTTTACGCAAGGTGCAACAATCACACACCTTCTTTGTAGCTTCTCCCGATGTAGCTCTTCTGCTCTGATTGGTTCTCAGCCTCGCTCGTTAAGTCACGTCGCATACAGATGTCTGCTGCATGTCCGCCGCAGGAGATCCAGGACGTCCGGAGCAGACACGAGAGCCGCATCGTGGAGGTGGAGTCGGGCCGGAGGAGGGAGTATGAGAGCAAGCTGGCCGAGACCATGCAGCGGCTCCGCGAGGACCACGACCTCCAGGTCCGACAGTACAAGGAGGAGCTGGAGCGCAACTTCAGCACCAAGGTGATCGCAGGCAGGCACGCGAGGTCAACCAAAGTGTTGGCAAGATGTATCTTTTCATGACAATTCAGTCAGAGGTTTGAAACATGGCATGCAGTTACTTCATTCACTTTCAAAATGGTCAGATCAGATGCTTGACCCTAAGGGGAAAAACACACCTACACATGTTGGCTCTAAAGTGTGTGTGTGTGTGTCTCAGCTGGAGAACGCCCAGCAGTCGATGCTGGAGAAGGACGACGTAGCGTCCTCCACCCGGGACGAGCTGACCTCCACCAAGCTCCGCATGGAGACCCTGGGCACCCAGCTCAGGCAGTACCAGAAGGAGGTAGGCACAGGAGCCGCTGGTACAGCTCAGAGCACGTTGTCCACCACCCTTCATTTTAGAAGGAATTGCTAAGGGTGGGGAAAAATGCCACATCTCTTCGAATACCTCAGAATACTTACTTACTTCAATTTATTTCTGATGCGTCTCGGAAGCGTTGGCGCGCCTGGTTTTTGGACAGGTGCGAGCGTAGAGGTTGACGACATGTCAAACGGTCAACGACCTCTGCCCGGGTTTGTGTTGCAGAAAAGCCAGCTGGAGGGCCGCGTGCAGGAGCTGGAGCGCACCCTGGACACGGAGCGCGGCGCCTGGCACCAGCGGCTGAGCCAGAAGGAGCAGGAGCTGGCGGCCCTGCGCGGCCAGCTCCTCCACCAGCTGGAGGAGTACGAGAGCCTGCTGGACGTTAAGCTGGCCCTGGACATGGAGATCAACGCCTACCGCAAGATGCTGGAGGTGGAGGAGCAGAGGTGAGGGGATGGTGGTGGCAAGACATGGTGATGGTGGTAGTGGTGGAGGGGGCAGAGGAAGGTGGTGGTAGGAGCAGAGGTAAGGGGATGGTGGTGGTAAGATATGATGATGATGGTGGTGGAGAGGGCAGAGGTAGGTGGAAGGAGGTGATGGTTGAGGAGCAGTGGTGGTAAAGTGGGCATTTAGCAGACCCTTTTCTCCAAAGTGACTTGCAATCAGTGCATTTGTGGGGTTCGACATGTGGACAGTCGGGAGGAGGAGGAGGGGGATTGAACCATCGAACTCTACGGTTAATGGACAACCCGCGCGGTCCACCTGCTGAGCAACTGCGGTGGTGGTGGTGGTGGTGGTGGCGGCGGCGGTGGTGGTGGTCAGAGATGACGGAGGAGACTGTCTTACGGTTTCTCTCCCCCAGGCTCCACCTGTCGCCCAGCCCCTCTCAGCACGGGGCGGCGTCTCAGACCCGGGAGCACGCCTCCCGCCGCGTCCGGGGCAAGAAGCGCAAACACGAGGGCCCGTCGGGCAGCTCGCCGGCCTACAAGATGTCCACGCACGCCGCCTCGCGCGGCAGCATGAGCGTGGCCGAGGTGGACCTGGAGGGCAACTACGTGGTGCTGAAGAACGACTCGGAGGAGGTTCTCAAAGCTCTCTCGCTCTCTCTCGCTCTCTCTCGCTCTCTCTCTCTGCTCCATTGTGTTTGTTGTAACCATGGCTGCCTTCATGATAGGATGGAGAGGAAGACAGTGAAATGCTTAAAAAAAAAAGTATGTGAGTGTATGAAAACAAAGGAGGTTTGTTTTTGGGATGTTAATTGTTATCCTTTTGTTTAATTGGTACAATACTACAGCGGGTAGGATCTGCATGCCTTATTTTTGTTGTTGTAGTGAAATGTTTGTTCTCCTTTCCCCCTCTGCTGTTCCAGGAGCAGCCACTAGGGGGCTGGGTAGTTCGTAGAACTGACCCAGACTCTGGGGACATCTCCTTCCATATCCCTCCTGACTATGTGCTGCCTGGGGGCCACACACTCACCGTAAGTGGCTTTTAATGAACCCCCGACCCCATGGGGCTCATACACACACTGACGTCACATCGCGATAATCGCCTCCATTTTGGAAGCATAGCAGCGTTGGAATGCTAGATGGGTTTTTTTTTGTGGTAATTGTTGAAAATAATGGTGAAATCATTTATCATAATGAATACGTTGTGTTTTGAAAGTGCCACAGTGTTTCTCATGCAAGACGAGGCAAAGCTAATGTTGTTTTCATAAGCATACACGCCCCATAAAACACTGTCATTTTAAGGGTCAGGACACTGTTGACCACGGCCTGTCGTCCACGTGTTGAGCCGAAGGTAACGAGGCGTTCTGTGTGTTCCTGTAGATCTGGGCCACAGGGGTGGAAGCCGGCCTGGAAGACCTGATTCTACCGGGCCACCGGAGCTGGGGCCCCGTCAACAACACCAGAGTGATCCTGCTCAACCCGGAACAAGAGGTAACCGGCCGGTCCACTTCCACCGGGCCCGAACGGCACGGCTCGGTTCAGAACCACTGCCGGCCGGTCTTGTCGGCAGTGTGGCTACAACACACTTCGAGACCATCGAGAGAAAAAAATCATTTTGTTAATCTTCAGTGGAATTTGTTCACAGCCAGCCATGCGTAATGGGGTCACGGCCCTACAACAATGCAGAAATGAACCCGTATCGAGGTCATATTTTTCAGAACCAGACACATTGTACTTCTCTGCACACTCGATCCTACACAAAAGAAAGTAGCCGTGCACGCATCTGATAGAATTCCCACCAAGGACAAAACCCACAATAATGTTGCCTCCCAAGTTAAAGAAGCGCATTGCACCGGCGACGGTGAAGCCCTGGTGTTTGGGCTGCCGGCGGAAGATGAACCCCAGGTGCCGTCACTAACGTCTGCTGAAATGGGCCCCCGGGGGTGAGCAGGAGATGGCGGAGCGCAGGCTGGTGTGTGCGCAGGGCCGCGGGGAGGAGGAGCGCGAGCTGGACTTTGACGAGGAGTGCGTGGCTGGAAGCAACATCCAGCATTTCAGGAGACAGGTATGTGAAGGCTGTGTGTTTGTTGGACCGCGTGTTGGCTTCCTTTTGTCTCGCATATCAAGTACTTCACGGTGTACTTTTTTTTTTTTTTTTTTTTCTCCAAATCTGGTCCTAATCCCAGACGGGGAATTTGGGAGGAATGATACACTTGGCAAAAACAATACTTAGTAGGAATCAGTAATTGGGGGGGGGGGAAGGTGTGTGCACAGTGAGTTGTGTGTGTGCACCCAAACAGGTTGAAGAGGTATTCACACACTTTCCTGTATCGCATTGTGATTCTAGCGACTGACATCAAGAGCTACTGTGTTTCACCGCTCGTCTTTAAGTAAACACCAAAAACAAGTTTACACCTCTACGATTTTGTTTCTGTTGTTAAACGGTTTAAACATTGTTTAACGCCATTTTCTCTCTTCATGCCTGCCTACCGCGAAGCCGAAGCGGAAAAAAAAGAAATGTTGCTCTGTGTCTTGAGAGTGACGGTGCGTTGTTGTAGGTGAGGAGTGGTCGTAGGTGCTTCCCCCTGCTAGCATGCTGTTAGCATGCTTTAGCTCCCACCCGCCTGGCTTGTGTTTTGCAGTTAGCATGGCCCTACGTGAGGCTCGGGGAAAAGCCATCCATGCGCACACGTTTCTGCCCTTTTCATCCAAATTTTGAGTCCTTCCCTGGACTCATTGCGGTATGACCAGTGGTCCCCAAACTACTTTTGGCCTAGCTTGGTTGGTTGAAAGGTCAGTGGCTAAATGAAGTGCATCCAGTCATGCTTTGTACCCAGCATGGGTGTTTTGGTTTTTTGTTTTTTCTCCCCCCAGCATGCATCCTGGTCACTGTACTTGCATAAAAGGCCCCATTGTGACTGCCTGCATTTACACAAGTCTGTGCAAAACACAACATAAAAGTAATGGCTTGTGCACTCGTCCCGTATACACGACTTACCATGCATTAAATTATAACAAATCACAAACCCCAAACAAAAGCGGCTTAAACAGTGAATGCTTAACGCTGTCTAACTCCATACTAATTTGCCTCGGACGTACAAATTGGCTATATGTAAATGTTGGAAATCTATAGATATACAAAGGATTGAAATTCCTGTTGCTGACGGCAAATTGGTATTTACCAAAGAGATTCTAAATCTGTAGATTTACGGACCTTGGTAATCTGGGGAATCTCTCATGGGAACGATGAGCTATTGACAAAAGGCAAAAGGTGTCTTCCAAGCGCCATCTTAATGACAACAGCTGTCCGTATGGTCCGTGTATCATACAGATTTACCGTATGGTAATGCAGACCTTTTTTTTTTTTACCAGCGAATCCATAGAATTCCTGCCATCTCTGCATCATGGAATGGCTGTTTGTGAGTGGCACTAACCTCACTGTCCTGTTGCTGTTTCCAGGATCTCTCCAAGGAGGCCAGCTGTGCTGTAATGTGAGGATCGAGGGCCTGGCCTACCTCCTTTGAGTCTAGTTAGTATCCTTCTGCTCCACCCTGGATCTGACTCTGTCGACACCATGGCCGGGACAAACAGGCAGGGTGTCTTCAGTGAGACGGGGGGGGTCTCTTGTTAAATGTATTCCTTGTCCTGTCCACGTAGTGTCTAGCGCACATGTGAACCTTCTGTTGTACTCTAAGGTGTCAATAAAGCATTTAAAAGAAGAAAAAAAAGAAAATGCTCCAGCTGGCCAAGGGAGATGGAGAAGGACGGTGCTTTGTTGCTATGTAGACTTATTTGAAAGTACTGTAGACGGATGAGATATTTTGAGAAGTTGCAACATATTTATACTCAAAGGTATTGCACGTGGTAGCTGCTACATTTGTAATGGCAAATTAGCTGCGTTTGCGTCAGCATTCTGTAGGATGTCTGCTTACAAATGTAATTTACTTCCCGAACGTTACCTTTTTTATTTATTTTTCTACAGTTCAAAAAGGGTCCCATTTGCCTTCTGGACATACAAAGGTCAACTCTCTTCTCACTCACTGTATTCTGGATATTTTACAGGAATCACATGTTGAATCTAGCAAACAATATTTTTAGCTAGTTCTTTTCCCACATTGTCTTTTCGTTTAAATAAATTGCCTTTGTGTGTGCGCATCTAAAGGTTTGAACCCCAGTGGAAGTTACAGGAAGCTACAGAACATGTAAATAATTAATTGCATAATAAAGTTTTCTAAACAAAAAGTAAAGGTAAACTGAGTGCTTCTTGCCAATGCTCACTCTCTGGTACTTTGGATACGAATGCACATTTGGATGTGTTGTGCTTGTATTTGGTACAATGGGTGGTGCTTGTATTTGGTACAGTTTCCTCTTGACATTAAATCATGTGACCCGCCACATAAAAGTAGCAGGACGTTCTACTCCACGATGGAACTCATTGCTTCATTGGCGTCCATAGGAGTTATTGCAAACATGAAGGACTTCTCATTGATTGTCACTAGGCTGCAAGCTGTTTCCATGACGACATTCCCAAAAGTCCAGGCTTGTCAACGGAACAATTGTCTTAATTAATCCCCCTCACAGCTTCTAGCGGTTTGCTTTTTTTTCTGAAATGTTGAACCTTAACATTTTTTTTTTAAAGATTAATCTGAGGTTGAGGTTTTAACGGTTGAAAAAAAAAAAAAAAACGACTAAATCCAGTTTCTTTGGTCCCCAGAAGAATATACCGAAAGAGGTTTCCTTCGCTGCACTTGTGTCCGCACAGGGCCCTTTGAATGTGCTGGTTAAAGTCCTGCAGCATCACACCATAGTCTCTTTGCTGGTGTCCTTGCTGAAGGGGCTGACGTTGACGGCTATGTGGCCGTGTTTGCTGCCCGACTGCGGTGGGATCTGCAATCGAACCCTCTGGTCGGTTTGTTTCCATGTCTGGAAGAGGTGGATGTGGTAACGCACAGACACCTGCAGAAGGGGGTAGACATAACGGAGGATATGTACACAGAAGTTTAAAGACACCTTTTACGATACTTTTACAGGAGGGGAACACTGGCATTAACTGGCCACTTTCACTCATAAATGATATTCTTTGTCCATTGATTGTTCTACAAGGTGCCACAGGGCACATCACATGGTTTGTGACATGCCCCGTGGAGCACAGTGAACTGAATTGACCAAACACGGCATGTTCAGTGGAGCCCTGGGTTTAGGATTAGGATTTGGCCAAATAAATGGTATGTGTTTTTAGGTTGGATTGGTATGAATTTGTTTGTGTTCCTGTTGGAGCTTCATTACTGAGCTCTTGCACAGGCAACTGTAATATAAAGACCCAGACTTGCTCTTCACCGACTGTGAATCGCTATAATGCTGGTGGGAAACATTTGGGGCAATATCAATTTGTTCCAACCCAACGGTTGGAGCCCTACCATGGTCCAGAAGATGTAGATGGTGAAGAGGGCCAGGGTCAGGACCAGCAGCCCCAGGGCCTCATAGCCATTGGTGTAGTGGAGGTCCAGGGCTCCCTGGACACACAGCCAGCCTGACAGGCTGGCCAGGGGGGTGATGAAGAGGAAGCACACAGCATCGCCACACAGCGTTCTTCGCTGGTGACTCATGGACGGAGTGCACAGCCACTAGGAAGCAGAGGGGACAGGGTGAGGGTTTGAACAGTATGGAGTCAGAGCTGTGATGTATACATATGTTCATCATCGAGAGGTTGCTTCCTTGGATGACATTTTATGACATCAATCAATCGCATCAATGTCGACACATCTGGGAGTCGCCTAGCTCGGTGGGTAGAGTGGGTCGTCCACTAACCAGAGGGTTGGCGGTTCAATTCCCACCTGTCCCTGACCCAACTGTCCACATGTCAAACCCCACAAATGTATCGATGGTAAGTTGCTTTGGACAAGCGCGTCTGTTAAATGCCCTTCTTATCTGGATTTGTTTTGATGAATTGCTTTAATGATATTATCAAAAAGGTTTGAGGACAAAAAACGTATTAGAAAACATTTGACCATGTGTTCTTTATGAAATACTATGCACTCATTAAACATTTAACATAGGACCAGGAGTGAAAGTAAGCCGGTACTGGCCAGTACGGCGTGCCACTCAAAGATTTGGAGGGGGTGCGCCGTACCGGAAAGAAAAATATACCGTCTCAGAAAAAAATTGCACTTTCAGCATGACAACACACCTGCTAACGTCAAATGACCAGAAGCAACACGTGTTCCCCAACATACATTGCATACAACTCGTTCTGAACTGTCTCTAAATTGTGTCTGAACCTTCCGTGCCGTGTTTCACTCAGAAAACGAGGGAGATAGCGTGCGCACTGCTTAACCATCTTGGGCCAACGTGCGCAGTAGGTACCCAAAGTGTTTAAGCAGAGAGACGTTTGTTGCAAAGTCTCCCAAATAAAAAAGCAAACTGTGAGGGGTTATAGTATAGAAACAAACTGACAAGAAATGCAGCAAACCTCCTCTTCATCAAGTGTTTTACCTAAACGTTCACTTTTCTGTTCTGTTCCACTGTCCAAAATGAAAAGTCAAAATAGTTTTTAACTAGTCAGCTAAAAAAAATACAGTATAGGCCTATATATTAAAATTATTGTGTTGACATTAAGATAAGATGAGATAGATAAGATATTCCTTTATTACTCCCACTTAGGAGGTCAATTCTGCTGGTCAATGTACTGCTGTACTGCTGGTCAATTCACATTGACCAGCAGTACAAGGGGATAGAGGAG
>JAOPUI010000030.1:5181311-5188811 GCA_027123135.1 Urophycis floridana
CCCACACCCCCCCTCCCGCCCCCCCCCCCCCCGGCCCGCCCCCGCCCCCGCCGCGGCCGCCCCCCCCCCCGCGGCCCCGCGCCCCCCGCCCCCCCCCGGATCGGAGACTCTGATTTGAGGGTTGAGAACCACCTGAAGGGGAGGGGGATCGCGGGGGGGGCGGGGATTCTAGAGGGGATGATGTCATCAAGGCTCAACGAGCAGCAGAGTGAAGCTGTGGCGTTCTGAAAGCGCTCCGGGTTTGGGTGAGGACAGACACGTGGTTTTGGCCTTTGATTAAGATGAATGGGACGGTGCCCCCTCTTATTTCCCATGAGGCTTTTCAACGGGCGACTTCCCGCGATGTGTTGAACATTGTGGTCTCGGGTTTTGGAGCGGGCGCTAGCTTCTGATTGCAGTGCTTATGTAATATTCTCCTGAGGTCATGTGTTTAGCTCCTGGCTACCCAGGAAACAACCCCCCTCCCCCCCCCAGACATCACAGGAATGTGTCTGAATCAAGTCTCTTATTTGGACCAGAAGTGGAGCAATCAGGACCCAGGATGTATTCAACAGATTAAAACCACATTGAGGGCTGTGAGGCTCGCCAGGGGCTAATGACTGGAGACGGGTTCGACTTTGTGGCTCAAAGGCACAACGTACACACACTGGTGGCGAATGATGCACAGTTAATGCCATTGTTGCCAAGTTGTTATCCTCACATGTACGTCCGGTGTCCCGCATTGACCTCCGCCCCCCCCCTCCCCCTCCTCCCTCGCCCACACAGCGGAGGTCCAGAGCGAGATCGAGAGGATCTTCGAGTTGGCCCGCACGCTGCAGCTGGTGGTGCTGGACGCGGACACCATCAACCACCCCTCCCAGCTGGGGAAGACCTCCCTGGCCCCCATCCTCATCTACGTCAAGATCAACTCCACCAAGGTGGGGATCACTGGTGGGGGCGTGGGGGGGGCGGTATCGGCAGGGCTGTCCCCCCGCCTTAACCCTCTCACCCTAACCCTCAGCCGCCCTCTCGTGTCCCAGATTAGACGGGAGTCCTCCGGTCTCTTCACATCCGCCCCAGCTGGGCGCGTCGCTGCCACCGCCGCCGTGGCCAGGAGTGCGGGAAGACATCCAACCCGACAAATTAAACCCTAACAATCTCCCGGCAGTAGACAATAATCCTGCCAAGCCGGAGCTGTCTAAATCTGGGACACCTCTCTGATAGGTTCACATCGGAACACATCGTAGCGTTTGGTGCCCGTTGTTTGGTTACGGCGAGCGGTGGCACACGGCGGAGCCTGTTTCCCTGCTCGCCTACCGCCGCAGAGCTGTTTCCGTGACGGGGGTTTTAAATTGCATCGCCTGTCACATTTCACTCTCATCTCATTAGCGATCGATGGAAACGCCGGCGTTCCAGGAGCACGGCGCGAAGACCGATGACAAGTTTTAAATCAAAGAGCTCTCTCTCTCTCTCTCTCTCTCTCTCTCTCTCTCTGTCTCTCTCTCTCTCTCTCTCTCTCTGTCTCTCTCTCTCTCTCTCTCTCTCTCTCTCTCTCTCTCTCTCTCTCTCTCTCTCTGTCTCTCGCTCTCGCTCTCTCTCTTCTCTCACCTCTCCTGTCTCGCTCTTCTAGCGCTGTCCACTCCACTTACCACCTGCCTCGTCTTGGTGTTACCACGGTTGCGCAATAGCTGCCCTCGTCGCGTGTCACAACACTTGTTCGCGCTGAGGTGTTGACTGTCCCTTGACCTTGACCCTGTCCCCCCCCCCTCAAGGTCCTCACCAGGTTGATAAAGTCCAGGGGGAAGTCCCAGGCCAAGCACCTCAACGTCCAGATGGTCGCGGCCGATAAGCTATCGCAGTGCACTCCGGTGAGTATGGCGGCTAAGTCAAAAGTCAAAGTTGCTTTATTGTCAATTCCTTCATATGGCAAGACATACAAAGTGAGAGGAGAGGACGTTTCTCACCCTCCCACGGTGAAACAGATAAAGTGCACAGGCACAAAATGCAGGACAAGACAATCCTAATACTAAAACTAAAGCAAACATTCCTACAGATAAGACAAAAGATAAACAAAGACAATTTAAAAAAAAATGCAATGTGCAATATCGGAATCTACTGTTATATGAGGTAGGAATAGCAGCATAAGTAAGCATAAAGATAGTGCAAACAGTAGTGAGTATTGAAGAGGAGTAGGCCTACGGACAATAAGGAATTTAATGGTGATGGGTATTTACTGGTAGTACTGATAATAGTAATAGTGGTAATAATAATAAGTGCAAAGGGACAAAAGGACAATAGTGCAAGAGACAGATGACAGATTTGTCCATGGTCCAGATGGGGGGGGGCAGTCTAGAGGATGTGGCTGGGGGGAGTGAGGGGAGAGAAGTTAACCTCCTGACAGCTTCATGCATGAAGCTTCTGGTCATCCTGGTGGTGCGACCACGGAGGCTCCTGTACCTTCTGCTGGAAGGCAGCAGGCTGGACAGACTGTGTGCGGGGTGGCTGGTGTCGCTCACCATGGAGGTCGCTCTCCGGGTGAGGCGGGTGGTGTACGTGTCCTTCAAGGAAGGGGAGTGGGGCACCAATGATCTTACCAGCTGTGTTCACTATGCGTTGCAGGGTTTTCCTGCTGTGTTCGGTGCAGCCACCGCCCCACACAGTAATGCAGCTGGACAGGATGCTTTCAATGGTGCCCGCGTAGAATGTTTTCAGCATGGGTATGGGTGTGGGTATGCTCCTGTATGTTGTACGTCTTGGCACTTTATAGTTGCTCTTTGTAACTTGGTGCTTAGCCAGAGATGTTGTATACTTGCAATGGTTAACCTAGCAATTGAAATGCTTGAAACTTGTTCTGGTGACTTTCTTACTGTATAAGCAGCAATGAAATGTTTCACTTAATGTACTCTTTGTCGCTTTGGATAAAAGTGTCTGCTAAATGCCCTGAATGTAAATATTATGTAAATTAATTTCCTCAGCTGCCTCAGGAAGCTTTGAGCTTTGTTGGTGATGGAGCTGATGTTTATCTCTCACTTTAGGTCCTGGGAGATGATGGAGAAGGACTCTCCAATCGACGATATGGAGTCTCTTATAGTGATGGGGTGAGTTGGGCTGTGTTCTTCTCATAGTCCACAACCATCTCCACTGTCTTCACAGCATTGAGCTCTGAGATGTACTGACTGCACCAGGTCTCCACATCTCCCAGCTTGGCAGATTGATGACTGGAGGTGCAGCTGTTAGTGTATAGGGAAAAGAGCAGAGGGTCTTGAGGGGAACTGGTGCAGATGGACAGGCAGATTTTTGTGTCTTCCCAGTTAAACGTCCTGCCTCCTATCAGACAGGAAGTCTGTGATCCACCTCCAGGTGTAATCAGGAAAGCTCAGATGAGAGAGAATCATTTTCACCAGAATGGCTGGTACAATATCCCAGTGGCTGTAGAGAGTTTGCATTTGGCTTTTGTGAGATCATCTTTAACTCTTGTGTGGTGTTCATATTTCAGTTATTCAGTCAGTGTTCAAGGGTCTGGTGGACCCGCTGCATTTTGGGGGTTTTAATGGTTTTGAATTCCTGCCAAAGTTGATCTTTTTTTTTTCTCTCCTACTTTTCAACTTGGAATGTCCCACTCTTATGTGCACAATTTTCCGACACAGTATAAAGATGACGTTGACTAAATAGCTTTCTATCAAAGATTTCCATCATCAAAGATTAGCGATCACCCTACACAAGGGCTAAAACTAAAACAAATAGAATGCACATTTCAGAGGAGAACATGGCTGTAGCTTTCATGTCGGAGAAGGCAGTATTTCGACTTGCATGTTTCCTTAATCTCTGACATATCATAGTCATTGGATGACTTAGTACAGTACATTGGCTACATATTGTACCTTTAAGTAGTATCTGTTCCATTTCTGATAAGGAATTCCTAAAGCTTGCAATAAGCTTTTTTGTAAGGCTTCTAAATAGAGTGATCTTTAGTTTGGTAGCCACTGCCAAGTCTGCTATATTCCCACCAGTCAGTTGTATCAGCTTTTTCCATCGGACCTCACCATATCTCTATAGTTTCAAGTTGCCAAGGAACCTTGACATGCATCTTTTAGGGTTTGCTCTAGATTTGATTTAGAAGCCAGTGAAAGGAAGGATTAGAGTCCAATCCAGATTGTTCATCATATTCCACATTTTAGAAACATTTACACATAACATTCACAAACATCATAATGGCTTCAAACATTTAAGATTACAGTTAGATGAGACAAGAGTACAAAGTTCCCTACCAAAGTAAAAATGACCAACTTGTATGTAAAATAATTACCCTATAATTAATGTCACACTACAATTTACCTTTGAGGATAAGATTTTGCGATAGTGCACAACAATGTGCAATTTGCACTATCCTGCCTTATCTAAAATAACATAATCTGCATAAACACAGAGACATCAGACACCATCAGCTACCATGACCCTGCTCAACTCTTCCCTACGAAATACCCCTACCAATGTTAAATGGGGCATTTAAGCCACCATTGATTTTCAGCACACATTCAACTTCACTATAGAATAAGACTATACTACAAGAGAAGTTTTGATTTTCCACGTGATGAAACGCCTTTCTCTTCAGCCATTTAATTAAAGACCAAGCTGGACATCCAAATAGTCCCAAATTAAGGCCGCTATCATTAATTGATATTGTGTCATGATTGATCTTGTATCATGGATACAATATGATATATGATACAATATAGCTGTGCCCACAGCCTGATCCATCACATCTCTCAGATGATTAGCCAACGCTATTGAGATTATGTTGTAGTCCGCACAAAGCAAATGTACTGGCCTCCAGTATTTAACCTCACAGAGGTCACCTTTTTGGTAGTAGAGTGAGGACAGCTCTCCTACTGCTAAGAGGAAGACAGCCTTTCTCCAGTGTCATTAAAGCCAGCCAAAAGGTCTTCCCCTTGAGAGGTGCAAAAGACTTTGTAGAACTCCACCGAAATGCCATCAATCCCTGGTGCTGTGCCATTTGTCATGCCTTCTTTTGTGACTTTTACATCTTTCAGTGTTATAAGTTGTTCTACCTCAGGTCTTTTGTCTGTCTGATGTTTCAAGCAAATCACTGAGAAAGTGGGTTAATACTGCTGGGTTGTCATTGTATTCACAGGTGTACAGTTTAGAGAAGAACTCTACAGCCCTTCTCCTGATGTCAGGTGATTATCTGAGTTAAAGTCTCTCAGTCGTTCTGAGACAGTGAATTCTGAAGTGGAAAAAATACCTAGAGGGAACACTAATCTCTGCTATGTTCTGGATTCTAGACCGGATTAAAGCTTCCCTTATTCTGCCCCACCAGAATATCCCACAGTATTAGCTATGAGTGCCTGGATATAGCCTCAATCTCATGTGGATCCACTTGTTGTCTTTAGTGAGTTGAAAGTTTACTGAATACTACATTGTTGGATTCAAATTTTGTCAATATACCACCATTGTTGCAGAAATGTTTGTTGGTCTTTTCCCAACTTCCAGTTGTTCCATAAATAAATGAAATGTTTTTTTTTTTTTTTTCAAATTAGCTACCATAATTTAATAAAATGTTAAAAAAGCCAGTATGCGTTTTAGGTTTGACCCCATGAATATCATTGACAATTAATATAGTGATGAAATGCCTACTGGTGACATCAACCACAAGTTAAAATTCTGG
This sequence comes from Urophycis floridana, assembly GCA_027123135.1. Taxonomy (NCBI): domain Eukaryota; kingdom Metazoa; phylum Chordata; class Actinopteri; order Gadiformes; family Phycidae; genus Urophycis; species Urophycis floridana. The sequence continues at coordinate 5,186,977 of JAOPUI010000030.1, forward strand.
AGGAGTCTCTGTAATGAGATCAGGAATATTGTTATCAGTACTGTGTTTGGAATGCAAGGCATCTTCCAAATTATCAGTCTCAACAATACTCAATACTTCAAAACTCTCTTTTTGTGGTTCAATAGGATTCCTGTCCAAATTGCTAATAGTGCAGTTGAATTTATCCCCCGTTATAAAAAAGTAAATCTGTTTTAATAGCCATCTTCTAAGGTGCTCGATAATTCATCTAAAAACAAGCATCTAGCCCTCAGCAAACCTTGTGATGAAATATAATATAAAAAAATCAGTTTTTCATATTTTGCCACAATTTGTGCCTTTAACAATCTTTCCCTTATGCAATTTACCTCAGGGATCATTAAAATATGTTTATTTGTCTGCCTGATACTGAACTCAATTGGCTACAAACCTCCTGACCAACCCACTTTTTTGCATTTAGCCTGAATATGACCTTCGCCCCTCTGTCTCATAAATTTTCAAACAATATCAATAAACAACAAATGATTAGGAAAATAACCATAGACAACAAGATTGTTTTTTTACTTTAGTTGTTTCCAAAAACATACTTGTTGCAGGAGGATTCCATCTCTGTTGACCATGCTGTCGTTTTTGTTTTTTTTCTGTCCCCTTTTCTGAAGGACACGTCCCAACTTTGTTTTTGACAAGCATATTGGTTCTCTGACTTGGTAAAACTTTAAAAAGCATCCCATCCTCATAGACCATCATATGACCATATGACCAACTGCAGTTGAGGGATTGTGCGCGGGAGTCGGATCGACACATTTGCGTGATTGACAAATCGCCATTCGATTCAAACAGGTCCAACATTCCTGTTGAATTTTGGCTGCCCTGCCCCGCCACTTTGGGCCAAGCATACAAGCTTTGGACCAATCACGACACACAATTATCTTTCTAAAATATCATCGCCAACAAAAGTACGCTCATTGGACAGAGTAACACTTCCAGCGGGATTAGCTAAGTGTGTGTGCTTTATACACTTTGTCAGTCGAGTCCAGCAACAGAATCATAGCACAATTCATTGTGGATGCTGCTTCGGCACTATCATCGGCACTAGCGAGTTACTAACCCATAGTCCTTCATAGAGAACTTTAGAAGCAGGAGGGCATTTGGCAGATCCTTTTGTCCAAAGCGACTTACAATGGGCACATTTGTGGGGTTCGTCATGTGGACAGTTGGAGGCGGGCATCGAACCGCCAATCCTCCGGTTAGTAGACGACCCGCTCTACCCACTGAGCTATGCCACCCCATTTTACACTGACAGGCACCTTCCCCATGTGAGAGATTTCTCAAACTTGGTCCTTTTTTAGGCACGATAACCAGCTTTCCCCTGGCTGCCGAACAAAACAGTGCTCAACAGTGCTGGTGACAGTGATAAAAAAGTTGAATTAAAAACACCAGTGAAATTTAATTTTGAAAAAGTAAAAACCTCAGTCCATCTCCAACTTACTCCCCACAACCTCCGCAAATGCTCCAAATGTGCATGAGAGAGAGGGAGATATAGAGGGAGAGGGAGAGAATCAATGGCAAGGTCAGAACCGTGGAGAGGAGCCCGAGGACCTGAAGGCGTCCTGGAGAAGAGTCATATTTAACCTGAGGCGAGAGAATAAATTCACTTTCCCTCTGATCAGTTTAAAAAATCTCTTGCTGTCAGAGTCCAGCAGATTTATACAAATGAATGGCCGTTAGTTGAAGATCTCCCAGCGTGTGGGTTATTAATTGTTAAAGTGCATACATTAAACAAAATGAGCAAAAAGTCATTTTCATAAATTATCTCCTACCTCCTGAAAAAAAGTAATAATAAAAAAAAGTATAATGAA
>JAOPUI010000030.1:5191311-5193786 GCA_027123135.1 Urophycis floridana
TTGTCATTCAGCAGACACTTCGACGGACAGTCACTTCAGATAATGCCATAAATGAGCAGCCATCTTGCTCTCGGACACCTTGATGCTGCTCGAACCCGGTATTTGCTGGGGGTCGAAAACCTTAGCCAATACACTTCCATGCCCCCTACGAGTCTGTGTGTGTGTGTGTGTGTGTGTGTGTGTGTGTGTGTGTTGATGCTTGGGCCTTGTTTCTGAAGCAAGGTTTTCAAAGCTCATGTGAAAACCTCATATTTGACTGCAGTTAATCAAGCATTTTTTTTTTGTATGTTGGTTCCAAAGCAACAAATTGCTTTTTGATGGGGCGAAATCCAGCTTCTACCAAAAAATGAAAAGCAAACCTCATTCAAATGCAGGACATGTGATTGAATAAGGATTGGGACCATGATAATATCTGATCAAAGTCTTATGAACCTGGAGCAAGGCCACGTCGGCCTTGCTCCAGAGCCAATGTGGCCGAGGCACGAGCTGGAAGCAGGCCTGTTGGAGGTGCAGACAAAGCTGTAAGATATGAACATGATTAGCAGAGTTATTCTAGAGGCTGTTTGATGTGAGGCCTGTTTAATGTAGGCCGACGATGAGGAAATAGCGCAGAGAAAAGCCTGTCCGTTTTCCCTCCATCACACAGCAAAAGCTGCCAACTCTCCACGCATCGAGCGTGAGACCCGCGGAAATGATTGTGCCGTTGCGCTAATCTTGCTTTTGATTGTACTAATGATGCACCATTTTGCCGCAAAACTCGCTGCCTGCTTTGAAGACATTTTGGACGGACCCCCTTGGTTTTCTGCGCCGGAGGCCCCACAATGGAAGCGCAGTCTGACAGGTGGTGAGCATTAGCCTCACAAACCCAAGACACAAGCGAATACCATCAGGCGGACATCATGGCCGGATAGTCCAAAACGGAGCGGAATGATTGACGTTTCACGATACGCCTGTCTGTGGCGATGCGAACAAGGCGGAGGTGGGCGCCAACGAAGCTGAGAGCGTTGCCCTCACTGATCGCCAGCCCGAGATCAGCTTTACAGTGAGCCCCTTCCCTGGGCCAGACGACGGCTGAGAGGGAAGTGGACTGTTTTGGTTTGATTTTATCCTTTGCTTGAACACAAGTGATGAGTTTGACTGCTTTTCTTTGAGCAAATGGTGTGTGTTTGTGTGTGTGTGTGTGTGCGTTTCCCTTTGTTCTCCGACAGATTCCTGTTTGTGATATTAACGACTGCTTTGAGCACACCGTACTCAAACACGAACAACGGTTTGATAGAATCTCATTACGACTGAACCTACCGTGGGTGTGGGCGGGTTCAAACTCAAACATAGACTGCTTTTTTTTTTGCAGGTTCGCTTCAGAGCAAGCCGTCACGGTTTCTGAAATGGATTTTCTCTCTGCTCTCTCACCCTGCTTCTCATATAGTCAGCTTTTAGGTTTTGCGTTTCACCAAACGTGCTCTTGGTAAAAAATAACTGTCCCGTTTTCTAGTTATTTGGGGTTTTTTCTGGGTTGTTTATGCCAGGTAAAAAAGTGTGAAAATATTTTGCGAGCATAACCAAACACCTGCCTGGTAGTTTCTCTTGGCTTCCTGAGGCAAGTCGCCTGTAAGTGGCTTGCGTGTGTCTTTATGTATTTGTCTATTTATGTGTTTTTTAAGCAACAACAGATTTGCAGTTTAGTAGGATCAAAAAGCACAAACGGATAAGTGAAAGTCTGGCAAAAAATGTAAGCAATCTGGAGATGAAGTGTTACATTATGCCTCTGTCTGCATTTTCAGATTCAGCGAGATGCCGTGAAACAAAATGACGGCCGATTTATTGACTTGGTGGGTGGTAGGATATCTTTGCTGCTGTAGAGCATTTTTGTTTGCTGTCTATTTTAAAATTTAGTTGTGTAAAAATACTTGTGTGGATGCAAACTTGAAAGGCCTCTGGGAGCAAGCTTTTTAAATCATCACCATTAAAACTTTCACTTTTACTTAGAAAATGACTGATCAATGTTGTTTTGGGTACTTTGCTGTACTTTAAACCTGTGTAATGATATGATCCTGTGAGTGATGCCTTTAAATGAGGTAATCCTTTGTTCAAAGATGTACTAATTTGACTCAATATGTCGCTATAGTCACTTATCAAATTCTTCATCAAAGTGTAAACTGCATACATATTTAAATTGCAGAACTCTGCTGTATTCAGACAAATTGTTCTTATATTATTGTATCAAAATGTGCATACTAGTATGAGTAGTATTATCAGTTATATTACTTTGCAATTCGACTCTGATCAGCTCTTTAGACAGGGTGACAGTAAAACCATGTCACATGATTCAATATTGGCGAATATTTTGAAAAACATATTTCTTCAGATGTTGTAATATGAATGAGCTATGGGATTGTAGGGTGATGTGTGTGTGTGTGTGTGTGTGTGTGTGTGTGTGTGTGTGTGTGTGTGTGTGTGTGTGTGTGTGTGTGTGTG
>JAOPUI010000030.1:5625423-5636803 GCA_027123135.1 Urophycis floridana
AAGGACTGATAAGGAATCTATTACTATTATATATTATTAAGTTAATCATTATAATCTGAAATACACTAAGCAGCACATTGTGACAAACACAAAGTTGTGTGACCATATTTGGATTACTAGGACATTTAAAACCTCTGATCTTTGAATGGTGTGACAGCTTCATTTTTAAACTAATGTGGGCAGCACAACCTGTTCCATGTGTGATCATGTAAGCCTGGCTGTACCCACAGTGAGACACTCGGACGTAGCTTGCCTGCGTCAAAGTCTCAGTGTCCTTGCAACTTTCCAAGCTAATTTGGGCCTCGGTATTGCTATTTAAAGCACGCCCACCGACCCACCCTGTCAAAATACTGTTTATTTTCAGATAAACATCCAGCAAGACAAAGACACACAGGCACGGGTTGAGGGCTGAATTCAAATGACAGTTTGAAGGACGTCAGCTTGTATAAAGTCCAAGGTTGTCTGGGTGCATGTTTGTTGAAACTTAAAAAAAAAAAAAAAAAGCCACATCCTGTGCATGAGTGTTGCATTATGTCTGGCTATAGCTAGCCGATGCTGTTTTGGACAATACATGGTGGCATATGTGTTGGGCTGCAAGGATCCTCAGCTGATTGGAATGCTTGTGATTTGAAGTGGTGTTTATCTCTGTGGCTGTTGTTAAATGAGCCATATCCTGGCAGGGGCCCTGTCTGGCAGAGTGGCCCTGCCTAGGGTCTTTGTGGCTGAAGGGGCTGCAGAGGGCAAAGGCCCCCCCTGGACAGTGGATGTGACAGCTGCTTTATTCTGTTTTTAGTGTGCGTCCATGGGAACGACTTGTAAACACTGTACACCATTTAAAACTGCGGTAGCAGGAACATATTTGCTCGTAGCATAGTTGTTCAAAATAATTGTGTAATGGCAAAGAAATAACATCATCAGACGTAAGATCAAATACAGAATAAAAAAACAAAGCATGCAAAAATATGCAAGCACATACATGCAAAATTATATTTCATAAACAATATGTTTGTCTTTTTGTATTGCTGCTTTCTAGCCGTTGCCCAGTGTGTGAACATCCCAGTGCTGATTGGCTCAGGAGTGACCTACGACAACGTGGATCAGTACATGGACGCCAACGCCATGATCATTGGCTCTCATTTCAAGAAGGGCGGCCACTGGGCCAATCCCGTTGACCCGGAGAGAGTCAAGAGCTTCATGGGCAAGGTCCAGCACCTTCGGGGATAAGGTGTTAGGCCTGTGTGGTACAAACATCTTACTCCACCAGGGTGAAATATGCCCCAGTGCTTTCTTGTTTGTGGTTTTTGCCCTCCCGCGCCTTCATTACTGTGAATTCACTGCAAGATGCTGTTTTGTTTATTTTGCTTCACGTTTTCTCAATAAAGTGACATCCAAGCCACAATTTAAAAAAACAAGATTTATTCACTTTTTTTTGTACATTTTTATAAATATTCACAAATACAAAAAAGCCGTACACAATAAAATATCATACCATATGTACAAGCATCAATGATGTAACATGTTAAAAATAAGAATCCATTGAAAAGTATAAAATGGTATACATTTTGTAATCCTTAAACAGCATTCCTTTGTCCAAAGGACATTTGTATCAAAAAACAACTGTAAAATTACATGTTAAGTTTCTTCAAAGAACATAACTGATGAAATATGAAAGGTGCCTTAAACACATGTTCTAATCACAATATCTAAATGTAAGGCACACAATATGACACACATTAAAGATAATGAAGAACTATCATTGTTCAACTTCTTAATTGAAACAAAACATTTTCACCAGTGTTGTGCACCATAATAATAAAGATACCTTTCACACATGTTTTTTTCCTACAGACTAGTATTACCACTACTTAATCCGAACAGCTATACAATAATTTGATACTGTAGCAGAATTTATACTGAAAAGCAATTTTTTTGCTTCCACTTCTCAGACCTGAGCAGGTGACTGGTGGCTTTCATGGCTGAAGTGAGGAGACCAAGCACCTCTGATCTCTTCCTCTTCATGCAGAAAGTCGAGGGTTTTCTTTGTGGCTTGGCTCATACAATGTTCCCGATAACATTTTATACATACGGAGAAACAGTGAACCTGCTGTTCACTCACAAGAGGAAAACGCATGTTCATACATACACAAAGAACGTCATTTTAAACTTTGGTAACCATAACCAATCGCGGTTTTTAGATGTAATCTGGTTAGACAATGGGGACCTAAGTTTGTTGATAGAATAAAATTAATTATCCAGCAATTCAGTGAGTGATTTGCCCCCTTGTCAAAGGTCAAAGCACTGTGCGGCGGTGCAGTAAATCAACACATCAGGCAGGTAACCCACACAAACCCATCAGGCCAAGGGTCGGGCCTCTAGTAATTGTAGAGGCGCTGGCCCGGCTGCTTGAATTGTCCGTAGCGTTTCTCGGCGGCGCAGAAGCGTGTCTTGGCCAGGTTCTGCCTGTGGAGGCTGCCACGGCTCATCTTGTGCCGCTGCCCCTGGCTGTGGGCCTTCAGGGCCAGCAGCTGGAGGTTGCCCGTGAGGGGGATGCCCCAGGCTGCCAGACGCCATGAAATGTGTCGGCGCACCGCCACTGACCTGAGGAGGGGGGGGGGGCACACACCAGGAGGGGGAGGTAGTGGGCAGTAGTGAGCAGTGCATAACATTGTAAGGACTTGAGGAGGACTGGACTGTCGTTGGACATCATGCGACAGGAGAAGATTTTACTGTATAAAGAAACCATGCCACTCTCTGTGTTGTATCAAATTCAGAAATTAATCAAAAATAGACGGCAAGAGTGGTCGGTAAAAAATTGCCGAACATTGCTGCATCAGTCAAATTGAGAACACATGCGGTCGATTATTTTATTTGGAGGTATACAAACCTGGCCGTGTCCTCTTCCTCTTCGTCGGAGGCCAGATCCTCTTCTTCGGCGGTCTCACCTCTCCTCTGGTATACGGACATGCTGGGGTGTTCAATCAGCAGGTTCTCCAGGGGATCCACCAGGGGCACGCCCAGCGTCACGTCCTCTGGGCAGGTGATGAAAACAAGTGCATTACACATCACATTCGGCATTTCTGTAATGGGTTGGTTGTTACAAGATGACACATCTGTCTGCAGATTAAAGCACTGTATGGTAGATGGGTTTAAAAAAAAAAACATCTCCACAGGGATGTATTCTCTCTAAATCAATGCCGGCCGCAGTGAAGATGAATCATATTTCCAGATGATTGTGTGGATTTTCTAACCGGAGACTGTGACTATCACCCAGCCTCCCTCCTCGAACTCCATCAGCTGCTCATAACCGTCGTCGTCAGCTTCAACGTCTTCCGCTGCACTTCCAAGGAGCTGAGAAAGAATCTTTCCAATCATCTTTTCACCTGTCACAACCTGAAAGCACAAAGTAGTTCAAACGCGATGGTACGAGGATTGATTAATAGTCGTATGGTAAAACTATATCAATATATATAAATAAATATGACTCAAGTAAATGCGTTCTCATCACATAATTTTGATATTTGCTTATGGTCTTTACGGTCTATGATTATTAGGCGAATTGGCGCCCCTAGCGGTCATCCCGAGAGATGCTTCGAACGAAAACATTTTGCCACTCCCTTCAGCCCTATGGCCAACATTTCGCCACAGTCAAATGCTTGAGTAACATCAGCTGGGAAACCCGAGTCGTTACCAAGCAGACAGATTGGCAGAATTGCTAGAGGCTGGGGGACTGGAAGTAAACAAACTTCCGTCTCATGAAACTGCAGTTGCCCTCGGATCAGCTGTCCCAAGTTAATGAGGGAACACAGCATGGAAAGTTACAAGAGAGGTTGGTTAAGGCTGTTATGGCATCACCCCAGTTGTATACTTTAATACTTCATATTTATTCGGTTGTTTTGACGAGGTGGTTGATATCATCACGATTTGAAAGCCATTAGATGTATCCGACATGTAGCTGCATGCTCGTAGATGTCCAGAAGGGAAACAAACATAATTCAAAACTATCAACGTAAACAAGTAAATGATGACACCTAACATGACAATGACAATATTGCATTTCCATTAGTAGGCTATGCAGCATAGATGTATACATAAATATTTACATCATCATTGGTTAGGTAGTGTTCAGATGATTATACATAGACTACAGGTCTATGTGTGTTTTTATAACTTAGTAGTGACATATTAGGGCACATGAAAGTCAACCAATACGTCATTTTGATTTCCCCTCACAAATAGCAACGGTTGGAACATGTAACATTTTAGTGTTATCTATCGTCAAAAGCTCTGCCAGGATACAGAACTAGGATTATGCTTGTAATCTATTTGCAGACACAAAGACCAAGCTTTGAGGATATATAGGCTGTAATGTATCCGTGCACTGATACATTACAGCTCAACAGACGCATACAATCTAAATATGATTTTTTTCTATGTTGAAAAAAACCCGACTTAAAATCGCCTTGAATCCGTCAAAGGCTTTGATGCACAGATGGATAGAGAACAATAGGCAGACTACATCAAGTCAAACCACAGGCCGACCACCAAATACCCAATGCACATACAACGGGCTATGCGTGAAGAAAACTGAAGCTCATACCTTACCTTTGAAATGAAACCAAAAAATATATCTGTTATTTCTGTAAACGTAGACTGTAAACCGGGCGAACGTTTAGCGCAGTCTTCGGAGATTGTTTGGAGCTTAAAGTTGTTTATGTGCCCGGGTTCCTCCCCATATACCGTAGCCGTCAGTAAGCCCCGCCCCCAGCGCTCGGTCCTGATGTGTCTCTGATAGTGTTTACATCCAACACTCACATACACATGTCCCAAAATGACGCATTGTCGCATTACATAATACCGTACATATCTCCCCAACGGGTGTAACAATGACAAACATGTTTTCATCTCATCCTTAGTATGCGAGTCAAATAGTACTTTTTTTGTTATTTGTATTATTTATTTGTCTTTTCAAATCATCGATACTTATTTGTATTGTCATCTGTTGATCGAACTGTTCATCTGTGTAGTTGTAGCCATTGCTTAATCTGGACCCATATGTCGTGCTTGGGCGATCCATAGAAATCTTAACAAACATATGTAACTTTTAAAAAACCTCAAACGATTCAGGTCAGCTTCACGGAGTATGTCGCCGCAGAAACAGACTCAGAGTTTTAAGATGAACTGGCTTTGTGAAACCGAAAACCCCGAGTTTCCCTCAACTCTGACTCAACTAACTCGGAGTTTTCACTAAACCCGCGTCCTAAACAGGCCCCTGATCGCTATGGTATATTTATTTGAGGAGGTGATTGCGTGATGTGTGTTCTTGCTACCAAATGTGTGATATTTGATATGGGTAAGTGTGCAGTATTTAACAGCACCAATAGGTGCGCCCTGGAGCCCCCCGATCCCATCATGCATTGCTGCTGAACACGCTCAACTTTCCAGCCAAAGTCCTGTTGAAGAAGGTGAGACACATTAGTATGTATTCAATATTGTTCTTCTTTTGTACACTGTCAATGCAAATGTAAAGTGTTCCGTATCATTATGAACGCGCCATTGCCATTTCTACTAACGTACGTGCATCTCACCACTGCCTGAGTAGACCAACCGTGTACGAGATGGTATCTAGCTTTATATGGGACGTTTTATTAAAGGATCGCGACTCAGGATATTCAGAGTGTGAACTCGGTTTGGCACGACCAGGCACGACAGACTGTCTAGGCGGGAGTCGAGTCAACATATTGTCCCACTTGTAACTTAACTCAGCCTTGGACAACATGCGGCTTTGTCAACACTGTGTTAAAGGTGGACCATAGTTTTTAATACTCAACATACAACAACACTCATAGTCATGTTACGCTGTATTGAACGTGTCATTCGAGTAAGAGTTATTTGGGATTGTTTAGTAAACAAAGTTTCGTTTCGTTTTGTAACTAACTGAACTTGAAAATGGACCCTTACCAGCAGATGGCAGTGTGCAACCAAAAACACAGACAGATCGAGCTGCTCATCACTAAACACACTGTTTACACTTTAACGATAATGTCAATACATAATTTACAAGTAGCCTCTTCCCAATATCTATGCCAAATGTTTATTTGTCGCTTTTCTTTGTCTTCTGTTATTCCAGATACCTATATTACCGGTGAACTGGGAAAAGAATAGTCATTGGTGATGGAGTTTCTTATTATTCTGACAGATGCTTTGGATATTAAAGCAGATGTGTGGGTGTTCCACAGATATTCGTACCACATTTAATATTTTCTAGCAAATCTTGCATTGTTTCTTATTCGGGTAAAGGCGTTCTTGATACTGTAAAAGAGGATACAGTTGTACTTTCTTTGTTACGAGTGATTTTTTTTAAACCCACTATGATCAAATTGTATTAAACTGTGATCCTAAATCAGAAGTGATTCAGTCACCGCACTGTAAAATATCCCCCATCAGCAGCACAGGTTAATCAGTACATTCATCAGTGGGACACATCCCTAAAATGTCGGCTATCTTGTATTTCCTCTCCCCCCACACCCCCATGCAGGGATGCCTCCACGGATGGAAGATGTCATGCGTCTGTGCTGTGACGTGTCGGCGCAGCAGAACATCAACATTACCTTCCGGCAGTCTGCCAAAGGAGCCATGGTGGCGGGAGGGTGTGCCTTTGTGGGAGGGCTGCTGGCCGGGCCCCCGGGACTCGCCGTCGGTGAGAATTGTCCTCATAAAACCCACAAAGCACAATAACAACATTCAGAAAGATGGCAGTGGTGCTGGAATTGACCTCATTTCTCAGCATTACCTTGAATGACCTTTTGGGATGAAGGATGTTTGTGTGCAAACATGCATCAACTGGAATAAATACCTTTTTGAGTCTAGAGCCACCGACGGTAAATTACCCGTCAAGTCACTCGCGTACACATCATAATGCATGACTCGTATGCTGTTTGTCTTTTTCACGTTGTCCTTGTTTGGACCTGGCTGCTCTCTTACATTACATTCACATTACATTCACATGACTCTCAAGGCGAATGAATTGAACACGATTCCTGCCGTAGGTGGCGCGGTGGGGGGCCTGATGGGCTGCTGGGCCACGGCGGGCCAGTTCAGGCCTCTGCCTCAGGTCCTGATGGAGCTGCCCCCCGGCCAGCAGAAGAAGCTCTACGCCTCCGTCATGGCCATCCTGAGCAACCTGGACTGGACGGATGTCGCGCAAGTCGTCGCCTTGGTGATGGGCAACGCCACGCTCCAGCAACAGGTGACGGCGGCGCTGCTCAACTACGTCACCAAGGAGCTCAGAGGGGAGGTCCGGTACGGAAGCTGAGAGCAGAAAGGATTGTGGGCGCCGTTGCTTAGTCCTCTGGCCCTGCATCCCGGATGGACAGATGTTTTCAACAAGACTGTACTATGCAGCTATCTTCACAGGGTATAGCTGCTTATAGCCGCTTGTTGAATATGCCTAACACGGGGTTGGTGGGATTTAGGTGACCCTAGTTCACCACCAGATGAGATGTTGATGTTGATTGCTTTTTGGTGACACCACACACGAGGGGGGTGTCCCCCCAGATGTATCGTCAACCTACCAGCCCAGTGTATCTCCTGGTAGGCTGATCTATCCAGCTTGCATCAGGATATTACACAGGATGTTCCCTTGGGCAAACCTCCAAAAACCTAACTGGGCCGGCTGGCACTAGCACGGTATTGGCTTGCTGGATGAAAAAAGTTAATAAAGCGCAATTCAATAATCCACAGACAACGGTGGCTTTTCTGAGGCTAGATTTGTGTCAGGGGTTGTTGTTGTATTTAGTTTGTATCAGACTGATGTCGCAAGTGTTCTTGAACTAGCCTAGGGATAATTATTGCATGTTCAATGCTGCCTCTTTCACCTCTGCGGGAGCCTTACCATTGGTAGCTACTTGTAAAGGAATAGTGATAGCTGAGTAGCACCCCTACTAATAGGGGTGTGAACCCTTATTGGTAGTGATCCCTATTAGTAATAGGGGTCAATAATAAGGGTTCACATGGATGAGTTTATATATGACCATGTTATTCTATATTGTTCTTTTCAAGTGCATTTCATACATTTAGTACCATTTGATCATATATCCTTCAGTACCATTCTCCCTGGCCATTTAGTTGACGCATTTTGAATTACATTGAGTTTGTAGCAACGATAGCAAAACAGGGACAGTTTTTAAGTAAAGGAGAAGTTCTTCCGAAATTCTGCATTCGGCATTTTGACCACACTAATGATGCAATGGGGATCATTTCTGATTGCTTTTCATTTCCTTCCCTTTTTCTTGAAGACTTGAATCATATTATAATAAATACAATTCCTCAAAACTCAAAACATTGTCTTTCCTTTAACCTATTCATCCAAAGTTGAATACGGAAGTTAGGCTGAGATTGATTATACGTACACAAGTATCAAATCAACATTTGAGTTTGTAAAGAAAATACCACATGCTTTCCAAAATCCACAACAGCCGCTCAACAATGATGAATTAATTTAATTTATTGTAGATTCCATGAGCATGGAGATATGAAAGTGGAGATAATGGAGACAAGAAAATATATGTCCACTGCAATATCTTGCTCTCATTCAAAATGTTAAACATGATACACCGCTGACTAGAGCTCCACTTTATAAAGTTGATAATAGCCAGTGCCACAAAGCCCTTGGCAAAGCGGTTTAAAGGCTGAGTTAAGAGATAACTAGTATGAGATAGTATAAGAGATGACTGGTATGTATACACAAATAGTACAAAAACAAACACCACCCATTAAGGGTGATAGATTTCTAGTAATTTAGCTCTTAGGCATTCCATGTGTTGAAAGAAAAGGGTAAAGGGGCATTAAGCAGACGCTTTTCTCCAAAGTGACTTACAATCAGTACATTTGTGGGCTTTGACATGTGGACAGTTGGAAGAGGGGGGGGATCAAGGGGATCAAACTGCAAACCCTACGGTTAGTGGAGGACCCGCTCTGTCCACTGCGCTGACTGAATAGGTTCCTGGAGTAGTATATGGTATTCACAGAAGTGGCTGAAAAGTGTTCTAAAGACTATTGTTGTATGTTGGTGATGTCATGTGTGGTGATCTAATGTGTGACCAAAGGTTACTAGAGTGATGAGAGATGGTTTCATGTTGGTATAGAGTGAATTCTCTGTTACCAGAGTATATGGTTTCATGTTGGTATGGTGTGAATTGTATGTTACTGTAGTTTACGGCCTCATTAAAATCAATATTGGCTCAATGAGACCATAACATATGGACACCACACAAGTTTAAAGTTTGCAAAAAGATTATTGAAAAAAATAAGCAATCATTTGCAGGGGCCATCGCACCCTGCACCTCCCCACTAACTAGAAACACACGGCTAATCCAATAAAAAAACGCCAAACAGGACTACTGGAGATCTCCAACTCAAACTAAAATAAGAAAACTCTGCCATGATGGACCACAAACCTTCCCCTGCTGCTGCTGTGTGTGTGAGGGGGAGCTCAGCATCCCTCCTCCTCCTCTTTAACCCCTCCCTGATTACCAAATTGACTACCACCTGTGGAGAAAGGAGCAACAATGGAGGACAGGTGGGAGACCAGCAGCCCCAAAAAGAAAAGACAACACACTCCCAGGAGTACAACACCCCCACTACGTGGCCACACACAACACTGTAGTTTATGGTTTCAAGTAACCTTTGTGTGGTGTGAATTTGTTATTGTATTATATTACTTATTATGTTACTGTAGTATATGGTTTTGTGTTGGTGTAACACCTATGAATTGGGCCAATACACTATAGCAGAGGTAGAGTAGTCTACACAAGTGACCATACTATAGCATCAATAATGTTTCTATGTTTCTAATAATTTTTCTGTGTTTCTAGCAATTGGATAACCTACGTACGCTCTAGGAGGATAAAAAAATAATGAGCAACGGACACAAGGTTTGGTTTTTTAGAAAAATTTAAATGTAGGAGAATTTATTTACCTTCACAGTGTTCTCTTATGGAACTCTTATTCACTGTATGTGAACTAATCAATATTCTCTTTTCTCCTGGATAACAGGTAAGTATTTATAAACAGGTAAACTTCTCTTTCAACAACAGGTAAGTATTTATTACATAGGCAAACTAATGAGGGTTACATTGACATAGTGTGAATTTTATGTTACTGTAGTATATGGTTTTGTGTTGGTATTGTCTGAATTTTAGTTTACTATAGTATATGGTTTTATGTGAGTGACCTATTAACTCAGTCGCATAAAAGTATATAATACAGTAAGCTATTTACTTACATTAAAGCAAAGTAAAGCATGATTTTGTGTAAGGGAGTAAATGGGTGATAAAATAATGTAGGCCAACTTGACGATATGGATTAATGCCAGACCACTTTCACTATATCACATTTATTCATAGTCGGCACAACACAAAAAACCTGCCTGGCTGAGCTGCCTTGCCCAAGGGCAGGGTGCGCAGCTGATACACCCCTGGAATACAACAACATGATAATGCCATGACTATTTGCCTAACAAACATGGTCATGTAGCTATACATGCAAATAAATCAAGGTTGTACACGCGTGTTATATACCGAGGCTGGGTGGATGGTCGGTTAATGTGCAGCTGGGCCTTGCATATAAATAAAACATAGACATATAAATAACATAAGATGTAGCCTGGGTAATGTTTCACCGTAGATTCAAATGAAACATCCCAAATGTACACTTGACACAGAGTCAGGTAATGTTCACGTCGTTACATCAGGCTCAGTTTAAAGTGCATTCTACATACATTTTGCAAACAACAATCACTATTTATGCTTCTTGTGAAAAACGTTGTGAAGCAACTTCCTCAGCCACTTCCATTCAAAATTGTTTACATTTTTAGAGACACTTTTTTTCCCCAAACCCACTTAGAATCAGTACATTTGTGGGGTTCAACATGTGGACTCAATGTCCCCTCCGTTTGATAAATACGTAAAAAAAATTTAAAAAAAAAGGAAAAAGAGAAATAATCACCAAAGAAAGTCTCCAGACGCATGTACAGGGCCCAGGACTCTGGGACTCCCGTCATCCCCTCAACCTTGTCCTGCTGCTGCGGCCTCCGTCACAACCGCTCACCTCCAGGTCCCCCCCCCCCGCCCGGCCTCCGTTGTCCCTGGAGGAGGAGGAGGCGGGCGTGGCACTGGCGGCACACCCTCTGGGGCTCACTGTGGTGGATGTGGCCCAGCACGGCCCGCTGCCCCGAGCACGCCGCACACACCAGCAGGCCGCAGCTCCTGCAGTGGTGGCGGCGATGCGTGACGCTGAACCGGCCGGAACAGCGCATGCACCGCGCCGACTCCTTGTCGGGGACCCAGGGGGGCGCCACGGCGGGCGCCGGGGGGGCGGCGCC
>JAOPUI010000030.1:5651954-5664918 GCA_027123135.1 Urophycis floridana
CACACACACACACACACACACACACACACACACACACACACACACACAAACACACACACACAAACACACACACACACCAGTAGGAGCGGTTTTGACATGAAAGTGCAGTCAAACTTCTTCTGTGAACAAAGTAAATGCTGTCTGGCTGCTGTGAGTTAAAGTCAAATCTCTAGCTTGAGCAGTGTTATTAATCAACCAATGATTACCATTATGTTACATTACATTGTTTGACATATAATGGTAATATATTTCCATAATTCTATTCAGATCCTGAACCTGAATCTGTATGAAGGTATGCATGTATAAATTTAAAAGGCAGACTCTTTATTTAAAGAAAGATAACGGCACTGTGTTGATATTGTTGAATTCTGTTGAGTACCCATGATGGGTATCGAACATAAGTCTGCTTGTTGGCCGCACACACAACGGTAAATGAACTCCCGCAGGTTGCTCAAACAACCAAAGTGATGGCGGATGAGGACGGTGAGTAAACGGTAGTGGCAGCCCTACATGTATGGCGTCCTCAATGAAGACAACGGCCTGCTGCATGTAGAGAGCCTCGTCCCCTGTGGAGACCAGCAGAGAACAGGCAGGAGGTGAACCAGGCAGTCACTCTGGGCAACCACATGATAGCAATACATGACCGAGGAATGTCGCTCAACGTGTCCCCAACATCTGTAGAGCAGCATCAAAGGCGGACGCTTGAATTTGCCATGGGGGTAGGAGAAGGTCAGGGTAGGCTGTCAGTGTTTCTGATTCTGATGACTGTGGGTTTTTTTTTTTTCCAATCCAGTGTGCTACTTACTAACAGTGTGACTAAGTCTTGACTTGAGTTTCCCTTCATGTGTACTATTTTGAGTCACACCATGAAACGTCTCTTTTTCACACAGAATGTATGGGGAGGTTCTTGCGGCTTCGTATGTATGCGTGTGTGGGGGGGGGCGTTTGTTGCAGACAAGTGGTTTGTGGTATAGCACTGGGACTTCTTCCTATGCACATGATGAGAAAACTATACACTTTGCAAAATTTTCGAAAACAAAACCCATTCCTAATAAGTAACGGTCAAAAATGACCATCCAATGTCGGATAGAGCTGGACATTTGGCAGGTAAAAAAAAATCCAGGGGTAAGTTTGACATTAAAAAAAGAAAAGATTGGCGGGCAAACTACACAGGGGAGGGATGAAGACAACATTTTCAAAGTTAATTTTGGACCGTCTGCCTTCTATGATTAGGCAATAGGTTATGGAAATAATATCACTACAAACACACTGCATTGACAAACAGCATGCTCTAGGGGAGTAGTAAGGCACTGACATCTGGTTTACCTTGTCGTTTCAAAATGACTTTAAGAAACAAAACAAAACATAAGCCTCACAAAGTGCCAACCTGCGAACTACTCAAAAGTCAGACTGCCACACAGTACCGTACGTGTTTCGGTGCCTCAGGAAGCGCCCGTAGGGAAAAACAGAACCAAAACAGAGGAGGGGATACGAAGTCCAGGGAAGCAGACAGTCAACTTCTACTCACCTCCGTTCACCGGACACGACTCGTCATCGCCGTCCGACTGAGGGCTTCTGGATCGTGACCTGTGGGACCCATTATGGGGGTCCCCATGCTCCGCCGAACCCAAGTTGGCGCCGTAATCCTGCGAGACGACGTTAACGCTGCCAGCCAGCAGGCGATCCGTTTCCATCCAGGAAACGTGGTTGGACGTATACCCTTAGTTAGATCACAAGAAGTTTCTGATCGGGTGGAGTTATCATGCATTCAGCGTTCTTTAAAAATAAAAATACAAATAAAAGTCCACTAGAAAACTCGTGACCACCAAAACTAGGAACGGGGGAAAAAGTGTTGTTTAGGAAGCGTCGCTGCTGGTCTACCACTCCTCCCACCTCTGGCTGCTCTGCTGCAGCAGCGCTTCGCTTCTTCTCCCCGCGGGCGACAGCGCAGAAGCGGCCAATTAAAAACAAGGCACCTTTAGCTCGGCCCCGAAAGCGCTGTCTGAAGGTAGCGTTCGTTAAAGTAGGCCTAATAGATGCGTGTTGAGAGACTGTGGGCTGTGAAGAGTATAACAGAGGAGAAGTAAAGTGTTTTTGACAATGATGAAAATTGAAAAAAAACAAGTACCCCCCACCACGCTGTCAATGCAAGATCAGGCCGATCCATTTTGACAATGTAATAGCTGAAATGAGTTCTTGGGAGTCCGGGGTGCAGACGTAGTGTTGAGTGCAGGTGCCGCCACGTCTTGGCGGAGGTTGTTAAGCCTAACGCGTGTGACTTACTGGGTTAGTGCAAGGATGGCAAATAAAGCCATTTATTAAAGCATTTTAATTCAACACTTTTTAAGGGTCTGAGTCTCCTTTGGTCTCTCTAGCTCTACTGCTTCTATTTTTTTTTTCGGATACGCAACATGTAATGACCTCGCCGGTGACATAAGGATATCCACGTCATTCATGCTTGTACCAACTTTTTTCTGCCAACACCAGGTCACTGAAAACACGTAACCAACCGCATCAACCCCCCCCCCCAAAAAAAAAACACGACAAACCGGTAACCCGGGCCACGCCCCCGTAACCCCCCCTGGCCCTTCAACGCACAAGCCCCTCCAACTCTGATCGAAGTAGCACATTACTGCACATGTGCCCAGAACTGGCACAACGGACAACAAAACACAACGCAACAAACCACCCAAACGTCCCAGGGTCGCAACAATAACAATTAAATCAATTGTTAAAAAAAAAAACTAAAACAAAAAAAACAATTAAACATTTGATGATTGGAAATGACCATTTGCATTATTCTTTTATTATTAAATGAAACAATTTACAAATATGGTCTACATTTCATATTCCTATATGATTTATATGTGCAACTCCCCATGTATCACGTTCCATTGGTGCAAATCAAGCTGGCACTTTTGGTATTTTGGCCCACAGGCTGGCAGGGCATCAATGGTTAGGCCTGTCCTTCCTCCATCTTAGACACCTAAGACAGGAAAACAATTCATTAGGTAACATATGTAAAACATTTGAAGTCATAAATAAATAAATAAATAAATAAATAAGTCAGTATACAGTACACTAAAACATCCAGCCCAATAACAGCGTGAAACAGGGACATCCGGTTGAAAGGTGTCCAGGTTTCAAAACCCAGACTGAACTTGAGCAAGATTCCCCCCTACCTGCTATTGAATGAGGTGCATCTCAAAACAAACGCCACGAAAGTGGCCAACATTAACCAACCATACCACCAACACCTGAAACAACGGCGGCACACCGCCCAGCGTTGCCGTGGCCGCGGCTCGATCCCCCCACCTGGTCGTCGATGCAGCGGAACTGCCAGGCCCAGCGCGTGTTGTAGAGGAAGGGCCGCAGGTCGAAGCGGTTGTCGTCGGGGCTGTAGCTCTCGGCGTGGTAGGACGGCGTGATGGTGGTCATCTTGTGGCGGTTCACCGAGTACCTCCGGAAGAAGTGCTTCACGGTCAGCGCCACCTAGGAGCACCAAGCATGCATGCGCGCGCATGTCAGTCGGAGCCTACCTCTTGGCCTGCACAGGTTGCAGAAAGCACCTTTGGTCGTACGAGCACCTTGATTTGAGTTGTAGCCAAGACCGGCCTAAACGGTGACCAAGACATGTGAACAATGGCGCAGCCTTTAGGAAAATATATACAATGTAACGTATTTGGCGCGTAGTGTACGAGTGCCGTGTCAAATATAAGGTTTTGTGATGAGCATGAGCTCGCTGCTTGGTTTATGCACAAACCCCCTAGAGATGTCTGAGACCAAGACAAGACCGAGACCACATAAGAGTGGTCTCGAAAGCGTTCTCGAGTACTACAACTCTAACCTTGAATGCTTTTAAAATCACGGGGGAGGTCATAGTGCAGTGGCTAAGTTGTTCAACTCCTGGATAAAAGTTACTGGAATGGATCCCCCATCTCTATATTTTTGCATGTAGACGTTCTTGTCAAAGACGCCAACTCCTACCTGCGCCTTAATGACAAAGTATCTGAGTTCATTGCAAGCCATAGATGAAGGTGTCTGTTAAATGACGTGATAGTAATGAAGCAGTATGCATTTCAACGGTGGTTCCATTGTGGGCAGATTGAATGTCGATGCGATGGAGCAGGTCAAAATATGTTTGCGGCACTGCGTGCAAATCTAATGCGGTCGGCCAGTTTCTAACCTTCATGGTCGGTACAAGCTCTCCTTACGTGTCCACTTTGTGGTGCATCTGAACTGAAGTGCTCATGGGAATGCAGCAGTCAGCTGACAGTAGCATTATGATTACACAATGTGCCACAATGATCTAATCTAGAAATGTGATCCCTCCCCACCCTTACAGTGTCTCCATTCAGTGGGGAAAAAAAGCAACCCAGATCGGAGTAATTTAGCCCCGGAAAGGCTGTTTACAGTAGTAGGCAGGTGAAAGTTACTGACGTAGCACTTCAAATCAATACCAGATATAAAAACATGTTGTACATATTATTACTACTGTTGTTGTTATTTATAAATGTCTTGTGTGAGTGCTTTGAAAGGCGCTTTTAATTAAAATCCATTATTATTATAATAATAATTATTATTATTATTATTACTGCTCTGGGTGTTCATTGGACATAATGACAATAATTACAATAAAAATAGGGAATAACACAAATGACAAAACCAATCCAATCAGAAAACGGCTTCAAAAGACAACCCTTGCTTTTGCTTCCGTCACAAAGCACAAACAGACACAAGAGTCCGCAGGCAGCGGCCAAGCTCCGGACAGCCAGGGACCCACCTGGATGGGGCTCAGGCTCTCCCTCCAGGTGTGGATGAGCTTACAGAACATGCTGTACGGACCGCACTTGGAGATCTTCCTCAGCCGGCCCATCACCGACAGCTCCGCGTAGGTCATCCCCATGTCCGTCTGGGGGAGGCGTGGAGGGGGGCGGGGGCGGGGAACGGAGAGTCCACGGCGGTTAGGTTTTGGACGAACGGAAAAGGGCGAAAACCGACGAGTCAGATGGGTTGGTCAGATCAGTTGAGTTAAAGTAAAAGCAATTTTAACACAATGATTTACTATCAACAGCAACACTCGGTCAAGAACTATGAGAAATAAAACTGAATTTGCCATAACATCTTCTGGTATTGATTCTTGACTTAATTATGTCCCCTGTAATGGTTCACATTGAGTCATCTTTCCATGACTGTAATTACCTCATCCGTCTGTGACACCTGTCCTTCTGTCAGTGGCTCCAGTTCAGCAGTGGGTGGGGCAGCCAGAATGCTATGGCAGACCAAAACAATGTCAGCCTCTAAAAGACTGTTTGGGATGACAAGCCAACTGAAAACAAATATGGAATACAGACACTTTTCTTGAACCAAAGACTGGTTCCTGGTTCCTAAACTGTTGCAATGGTTGCATATTGTAAATGTACCATAAATGGGGAAAAGCTTTTCAGAAGACAACTGCTAAAGCTACACAAAAAAAGTGTGGCAATGTGTAACTAAATGTGTTGCGTGTAATCCTTCATGAGCAGTAGATTTAGTAGTCATTAATTAGTAAAACTTGTAAGAAGGAAAAACACAAAAATTAGTTTTGATTTGTTGATGCTCTTTACAGATCCTGCAGAGATTTTTTTTATGAATTTTAAGTGTGTGCTTCACCTCACTGTGTGCTTCACCATCACTGTGTTCTGAGTGTGTCACTAATTCACGATTGGGTTAAATGCAGACCAAATTTCCCTCACGGGATCAAATGAGTAATTCTTCTTCTTCTTCTTTATGCATTATACTCTATGTGATGAGAACTTGAACACACAGGAAGTTACAAAAGATCTGCAATGCAGGACCAGACACTATCACACATACCTCCTTTCAGTTCACACATCCAAGAGCTGACACCTCATCAATTTAGTGCACAAGAAGAACAAAACAATGTACATAGTGCAGCGGGTATAAAAAGGACAGACATCTAAAAGGTCAGACTTGTTTCCACCGATCTCAGTTCCTCTACTTTTCTGGTATCAAATGTATATATATATACAATTTGTATCTAAATGTGTATATATATATACAGTATATACTGTATATATACATTTAGATGATACCAGAAAAGTAGAGTCCAAGATATTAAACAATATATTATATACACACACAGTGTGTGTGTATATATATATATATATATACACTGTGATAAATTCACTTGTATAAAAAAAAAATCAAAAAGCAAATGTATCTCTCCATCAAAAAGTTAACTTCATTGTCAAATGATTACTCTGTATTTGGCATTTTAAATGCATTATATTTGGACACAGACCCTCGGAGCGAGTGGAGCTGGAAGTGCTCAGCGCAGTAGTGAAGGAAGCGCTTCAGGTCCTGCTTGCTGATCCCTCCTATGGGGTTGATGTCAGCACTGGAACAGTCGTACTTGGTAAAGTACCCTGTCAGACTTGCACGCACACACACGCACACGCACACACACACCAGTTGTAAGACACAGACACAATGACCTTATTAATTGTTTCCTCTCTACATGCTCCTTATTTAAAACAATGCCATAGTTTCGTTCTCATATTGTCCAATTTCCTTACTTTATAATTTGTATGGATGTTTCAACCGTGCAATGTTCTTACAAATGTCTATTGAGACATTCTAATGCATAAATAAACTAAACTAAGTACCTCTCATCTACATTGGCTGAGCCCAACACCAGCAGACCTCCAGGCTTGCCCTTCGCCCAGAGACTCAGTTGGGCAAACAGGTAGGCCAGCACCATCCTGATACGGGCCTACACACACACACACACACAAACACGCAGACAATTATACACACACACACACTTTATGTGTGACATATATTTGACAATTGTGTGCCCCTACTGCAGCTGAGGTGTGTAACAGTGTGAACAATGTGGTTGAACCTGTAGAATGACTTCTAAAAGTGTGAACACATAGTGGCATATAAAATAAACTAACCATTTAAAAGACACAAGCAATGGAAATTATGAGGAAATGGTGAGGAATGACAGAGAGAGAGAGTAATAGTGAGAGCAAGTGAGAATCCCAGCATGAAGGGGAAAAACAAGACAGTGTGCAAATATGGAGAGTGTGCAAATATGAACCAAACCCAGAAACCCAATTTCCCTTCGGGGATTAATAAAGTCTCATCTATCTATTTATCTCAACGGTCTGAAAAGTGAAGACTGAAACTGTCTGACACACCTGAATGTTCTGCAACGCGAGGTTCTCTCGGGCACTGCCGCCGTTGGCTCGAAACGACGGCCATTTCCCTGTGACCATGGAGAAAATACCCAGCATGCCCTTCACCGCCAGCTCTATGTTGATAGTCATGTGAGTGCTGTAAAGACATAAATTGGACAGAAATGTATCATGATATCTATATATCTATGATAAAGAGGAAAGAGAGGGGACTAAACAAAGACATCTAAATAACAAAATAAAGAAGTCCTTTGCAATTTCCCTCAGGGATCATGAAAGCATTTCTGTCTGTCTGTCTGTCTGTCTGTCTGATAGTCACCTGCCGATCTGATTGGCCAGCTCCTTGGCCCTGTTGTGAGTGTCTTCGGAGGAGTTCTCGCTGTCCATGTAGCAGGTGGTGAACAGGCGGCCGCACAGGTCCCTGGGCTCCTGGGGACGGTAGGACGGGTCTCCCACCACCCTGCGCAGGTCCTCCAGCACCTGGCTGTCTGGGCATGGAGCAGAACGCAGGGGGATTAAACACGCAGCGCTCAGGTGCGTGCGGGCGTCCCTTCCCGTTGAGGCACAAGCTGGGTCAAGTCCGATTCGGTTTGTTCGTCAGGATACCCGTTCACATATCAACAGCGCCTGAACGTTTATTGAGAGGTTGAGACCCCTGGGGTGTTGTGACAATCAGTGACAATCAATGTATAAGACACGTGTCATGTACATTGAATCTGGCATAAACGCAATCAACCTATGTAAGCAAAGGTTTTATTCGGGCGAAATACCGGCTGGGGAGTTTGACTCCCGGGATGAAAAGATACCGTGTTTGATTCCCCAATGTCGGCAGCTTATCTGTATTCCGTATGCATCATTGAGCAGGAAGCCAAACTCCCTACATGCACCTTACTCACCTGTATCAGAATTTACTGTAAGTCACCGAATAAAATCCAAATGACTAAATCAATATTGTTTACTAGTTTACTAGCGTTTACTAGTACTTACTGCCATCTTGGACTGCCCGGCAGATGAGAACACACATGGAGTAGACTATGCAGGCAGTGGAAGAGCTGTCCACCCCGCCACTCAGGGGTACCAGGAAGCCAGCCTGGGGCCAGACAGACACAGACACAGACAGACAGACAGACAGACAGACAGACAGACAGACAGACAGACAGACACTTTGCTATAGCCATGACATTGCAGTTTGATACTGCCGTATCCATCCTGATGACGCCGTCATTAGCCTACGTTACATATATTTACAATATTTTCCTTTTTTGAATTTAGCAGTACTACAAGTCCTCTCGATATGTTGGTGTATCTGACATACATAAAAACCCATGGTGCATTGTGATGTACAAGCCCTATTGACTACTGAGCCCTATTATAGTTTAATTTAGCTTGGCCTCACCTGCCCACTTCTCCTGAGGTAGTCCCACAGCCAGCAGGCCGGACCAAGACTGGAGGACACGGTACCAATCAACAAAGAAGACATTTTGACACATTATGACACAGTATTGGTATGACAGATCTGGATACAATTATATATGCATGTATTTCATAGTTGTTTATACCCGTTTATACATACATTTCTATACTTCTATACAAAATCAAGGGTAGAACCTTTATTTTCGAAGCATTTTTGTCATTAGGTTGAAATTGGCTTTACATCCCAACAGAAAATAAATCAATCAAATGCTGTCAAAACTTTGAATGAATCCGGTATTTGTGGCTATTTGCGGCCCAAATGTAATCATTGGATGGCCTGACTCACATACCTACCTACCTCGCTGCGTGCGCTCTGCCAGTGCACGCAGGTACTCACTGTGCACGACCGGAGCCTTCCACAAGACCCATTTCTCAACCTAGCCAGCTAGTCGTGTGTTTTACGGGAGTGGCTTTGAGGGAAGGCCTGAGGGAGGGGTGGGATTTGTTTTCTTTTCTTCTTTTTTCCAGTTTACTCTGGCTGGTTTTTCAAAAGTTGCCTTGCCTTGTTTTTCAAAAGCTGCCTTGCTTTCATCCAAATTTCCATTTTGGACAAGGTAGGCATGGTTATACATTGTCTGGGTTATGCAATTATTGGTGGAGCAAATAGTAAAAGGTGGAACCTGATCTCTTCCTCTGCGGTGTGGAACTCCCACGTGATTGGTTGGTGGGTGGTTAGGTAGACGTCGTCTCCGGACAAGCTGAAGTCCACTTTCACTCTGTGGCACGGTCTGGACTCCGGGTCCTACAGGAGTGTATATAGAGACTGTACATGCTGAGCATGACAAGCCAGAGGCTGCCAGCCATGCTATTCTTGGTAGGGGTCAATAGGCAGGCATCTGTGACAGGGCTTAGCGCTCCTCAGTAAACATCACCACATCAACATGTGCTTACCAGGCAGAACGTGTGCGTTAAGAGGCCGCACACAAACAAAGTCACTACAAACTCAGAATGCATGTTTGTTTATTTTGAAAAAAGCGTGTATTGTCATCTTTCAAATGCAACTCCACGATTCAGCATGGCTATTTTTTGAAAAGAGGACGTGATTTTTGAGGTCGGGTAGAATGTAGTACGATCTCAGTCAATCCAAGTTTGTTGGCCCACAGCACCCTGTGTTTGGTTACCAATTTGTTTCATATCTGGCACCTATTCCCAGTACCCAGGGTACTGGGAATAGTGAATCATACCACACAGGCCAACACAGGGAAGACCAGTTGACTTAAAGAGCAGCATAACATGGAGGGACTCACCAGGCGTGGGTGGCACATCTCTCCTCTGTAGCTACGCACGTCCTCAAGGTCAAAGGTTGCAGTGACTACGTCCTACCACACGGAACAAGTGTGTGTTGAAGTAAGGTTCATAGACAACGACTGTAAGTGTTCAAATACTAGCCTTGATGTTTATACAATTTATATTTTTAAATGAGAATACATTTTATCGAAGTACAATGCAGTATTTTTCAAAAACTCTTATATTTTATACATACAAGTATGCTTGAAGACAGAATGAAACTGCAACACTGACTTGGCTAGCTCAAGGTACTTGTACGCTGCCCCGAACAAAACACCAACAACAGGCCTGAGTGCCACACTTATCGGTGGTCGCTGGCCGTGGTTGGATGACGTTTCTGTCGGGTAACGTGTTGAATCGGTGTGATGTTTGTTTCGGGCAGTGTGCATGCACCTTTGCACAAAGGATCAGCATTGAGAAGACGCATTTATAATGTCCAAAGAACCCAAGATGCATTAAAAACAAGCAGCAGCCGGCGTCCCGTACCACGTCGTCCAGAGAGAACTGGGCACCGCGCGCCACAATGTCACCGTTGATGGCCAGCATGGCACAGCCGTCGTAGTACAGCCGGTCCCCGTCACAGCCCTTCTGGTTAGCATACAGGTAGATGCCTCCGGACTGAAGAAACACACACACACATACACAATTGTACTATATCTATCTATCTACATGGTTGATGAACATAACCTTCCAGGCTAGTAGTCGTCTCCCTCAATCTCAAGTATTGTCTCGCTTGCTATGATCTTGAAAGACTAGGCAAGACTACATGCATTTATTGATTCATTTATACAAATGATTACATTCATTGTCAGTAGTTGTTTTTTTTTTTGGTAATGAGAATGTACAATATATTTTGTGGGTCTGCGGCCAAGCGCGGGTGGGTCGAAGGCCGGGTCAGAGCGGCAACTAAAAAACCACAGAAGAACCTCCGGTCTCAAACACAGGAAGAACTGAACACTGCTGCCCTCTAGTGTTTGCATGCAGTCAAGAGAGTTCATCTTTGCTTGTGTATTGTATTCACAGTACCTTCTGGGTGGCCGCCTTGATGAGGTCGACTCTACAGCCGGCCTTGCGTAGCTCGTGGTGGCTTGCTGAGGGGTTAGCGATGATCTCCACTCCGTCCAGACTCATGTCTATATGAGGGCTGGACAGCACAGCAGACATGAGACATGATTTACATTAGGTCACTGTACAGTTGTGTATGGGCTGGGCTAAACCTAGAGCTCTTCATGCATTTGCTTCAAACCACAGCAACACTGGTGCATTAACAAGTAAGGATGCACCGGAAACAACATCAGACGTGTCATCATGTTGAACATTTCCATACTAGACTGTGACAGGGTATCGGCAGAGAGACTACAATATTACTACTACTGCTAATAATAATAATAATAATGAGCATATACAATGATTCAATACCAAAGCTTTACTTTGTAACAATAAATAATGTAAACATTACGTATTGTGTTCTAATGACACCAGACTGTTAAGTGTCAAAATACTTAAAAAAAATTCTAAAATTCAGCATGCTTAATGTCAGTTAAAGGAAAGTGACATGGTCGCCGTCATCTGTTGTAAACAATACCTCCTGGGGCTCCAGAGCTCTGCACATATCTCACTGCCGATGCACGTGTCTTTGGTAGAGAGGACGCAGTCCCCGAAGGGAACCGTATCCTTCAGGGACACAAAAGAGGTGGTGGTGGACTAGAGTTGGTACTATTTAGCCATTTCGACATTTCTTCCATTGTTTTACAAAAGTAAAGTCGAAGGGCCGCTAAGAGTAAGGCATCATTGCAGATCACAAACCCGGAACAGTATGGTCCAAGAGGCCAACACCCTGATCACCATGCCATCCTCCCCCGGACCTTATCTGTGAAAGTGAACCTCATGGTGATGAGGTGTTGTCAGTACCTGTCCTGTAACCTCTTGCAGCATCCTGGGTAGAAAGTACTCCTCCACTTGTCTAAGAAATCAACAAAAAGGTATGTGTGTTATGGGGAAATAATAGGGGCTGACACGTCACCGATGACTACAGTGTATCTTAAGGTGTTTTGGTGTATCCCAGGGACGCGGCTGAGAGACCCACCTTAACTTGTTCCAAGGAGAGAACCAACGCACCTCCCGGTAGTTTCCGTAATTGGCCATCAGCATTTTCGGCCTGATCAGCAATATCTTCCTACAAAAGGAAATAATCACACACATAATGAGCCGAGGCTGAACAACTTTAATGTATTTGGGAATGCAAATATTTTTTCCTGTGCCGCCAAACCTCTTTTGAATTTGAATTGTGAGAGAGACAGTGTGTGTGTGTGTGTGTGAGAGAGAGAGAGACAGCGTGGGAGGGAGAGAGAGAGAGACAGCGTGTGAGTGAGAGAGAGAGACAGCATGGGAGGGCAGATATACCTGTTGAGGAACAGGATTCGGCAGTTGTACCGCACATTATGATGCATAATGGGCCTAAAAAAACAAAAAGACAACAAATACAAATATTTAGCATCATTTGGCAGTATTCTGAGGCTTATTTTACAGTTGTTTGTAAAGCCGTCACCATATTTTAGGTTAGGTTAGTGTTTGGCATTACGGACATGCCCACATCACAGATGATGTTCTGGGTGCTGGGAGACTCCAGAAGGCTCCGAAGCACCTGGAAGCTGTGCAGCAACGTGTCAGACTCATAGAAGTGGTCTCCACAGCCATACCCACTGAGAGAGAGACACACAGACACACACAGACAGACAGAGTTATAACAAGGACACACCCAAACTGAATAGTATGTAATATAGACCACTGAGCAAATATTAATTTGGTTGACCAATTTTACCAGATTTCAAGCTCTGGTCCTAGTCTGTATTTTGCACCACGTGACTTAGCTACCTCGATACCTGATGAAAGAGAAAAGTCATATGAATAACAACATATATTGATATACAGTATCTCACAAAAGTGAGTACACCCCTCTCATTTCTGCAATGTTTTAATTATATCTTTTCATGGGACAA
>JAOPUI010000030.1:5736356-5752340 GCA_027123135.1 Urophycis floridana
ACTCCACAGAGTCTCATCGGCGCCTTAGGTATGAATGCAGTCAGGGATATAAACATCAAGTCCTACACAACAGATCTAGTCACTGAAGTGTTACGTTATGTTAAATACATTTGAGAGGTTAGAAAATGTTCCTTGATTTGGGTGACGGCATGTCATTAAGGGGTGATGGTGGGTCCCAACGCCAGATCAGTTGAGAACCACTGCCCCAGAGGATATTTAGTGCCACTGCTG
This sequence comes from Urophycis floridana, assembly GCA_027123135.1. Lineage (NCBI taxonomy): Eukaryota > Metazoa > Chordata > Actinopteri > Gadiformes > Phycidae > Urophycis > Urophycis floridana. Next base: position 5,736,588 of record JAOPUI010000030.1, read on the forward strand.
TGTGGTTTCATAGTTTTCAGCATGTGGGAGCCCAGCTGCTTCAAGACCAGTGGACCCCAGTAAGATACCGCCCTCATGGCCGCTAAATTAAACCCCCCGCCTTTTTTACTGGTCTAGTTTTGCCGTCTAGCATGTGTGAGATGTTATTAAGTTGCTGCACAGGTTTCTGTCCCACATCATATACAGATAATTGTGCACATTGAATAATGCCTGCATCCTGTGTGTGGTTTCTAGAGGTACCCTTGATTTATTATCTCTGCTGGTTTTTTCTGTGCCTCATCCTCTCATATCCTCTCAGGGACCAATATAGTTAGTTATGGAAGTGAAGATGGATGTGCAGCAGGCTCCTGGCCAAGGTGCAAAGAATAAGGTGAGTGCTGTGATTAAACATTTACTTAAAATGTCTTTTCTGGGAATATTTCTGTCCACGTTGTTATGTAGATTATATGCACTTGGTAGCCACCTATTTAAACTAAATCTTGTTTTGCTAGAGATTTGGGGTATTCAAATGCCCATCAAATGTTGATGGGCTGATGATGATGTTGTTGTTACTCCTATTTATGACAATCCTCTCCGTTCAGTTGGTGGTTGCGGTCTCCCCTGGGCTTTAGGGAGAGGTCTCCATGCAGGTCCATGGTCATGGACCTGCATGGAGGTCCAGGATGACTGGTCACTCCATCACTCCAGGATGACTGGTCTCCACGCAAACCAGTCTGTGTGGAGACCAGTCATCCTGGAGTGATAGGGGATGTAGGCCTGCCTTAACCCCTGCATTGACATGGATATGCAGCTTTCAGTCTCAAAATGAGACTCATCATGGTTATTTATGCATTAACTTGGTGCTACATAAGCAGATTGTGCTGTAATCATTAACATTAGGTTATCCAAATGTCTCCAGCACTAACCTTTACGATGTGAAATTGTTTGTGTCATGCCCCTGCAGAGCACGTGGACAGAACAAAGCCTGACCTACACCACTCTACCAGACCTTTGTCTACCAGACCTTTGTCTGGTCTTTTATTTAGGTATACCATGTATGTGAGCCCAGCTGCTGTACAGCCAGCACCCCTAGCTATGAACCCTATTTAGAAGGGAGCGACTTGAGGGACAATGCTGGTAACAATGTATCTCTACCACCCTTCTAACCCCAACATGACCTCGCAACTTAACTACTTAACATCTCAACATCTAACCTAATTCCTAAACATAACCATCTCAAACATAATGCCATGACAATTTCTAACCTAATGCCTAAACCTGACCATCTCTAACCTACTGCCTAAACCTGACCATCTCTAACCTACTGCCTAAACCTGACCATCTCTAACCTAATGCCTAAACCTGACCATCTCTAACCTACTGCCTAAACCTGACCATCTCTAACCTACTGCCTAAACTTGACCATCTCTAACCTACTGCCTAAACTTCACCATCTCTAACCTAATGCCTAAACCTGGCCATCTCTAACCTACTGCCTAAACTTCACCATCTCTAACCTAATGGCTAAACCATCTCTTACTCCCAGCCCTAGTCCTCCATTAACTATTCAATATTTATAGTAAACTGCTGTGTACCTTTTAGTCTCTTCTCTCCTCTTAAAGGTTACTCCTGTTCCCCACTGGGATTTGACTTTAAATAATCAAGGGTTTCAAATGCTTCCGAAACATTTAACGCATACATTACATTTTAAATTCATTGTTTGGGAAATGAAAACTCTGATGTCCATGGAAGTTCGATGCAAACTGTTTCTGTTCACGGTGTGATCATTGGAACTCGTAATGGCATCAGTTTTAGTACAAGTGATGGTGTGGTTTGTGATCTGCATGCCATCTCTAGCTTGTCTTTAGTAGTCAAGTATAGTGTTAAAAGATGCTTTCTTTCAGACGGTAAACAAAAGTGCTCTAACAGGCAGGTACCCAAACAACATCATGCTTAAAGAATTATTTTCAGCTTGCCTATCTTTTAAACATAGGTGTGACATACTGTTTGCTCTGGGGCTGCGCCATGTGCTGTAACCATAATTCAAGTATGCATGAAAACCCACTGGTTGTAAAGTAAACAAAAAAACTTTAAAACCCATCCCAATCTCGCTCGAGTTCACGTATTATTTATCCTTTTCAAAAAAACGCTAAATGATAGGACCGACCAATCAGAGGAGGACGTTTCAGGTAATGACAAACAAGGACCACCACAGGCCCCTAATTAACAACACATAATGGAGGTGCCTAAAATCCTTAGGCAGACGTTTGTTTACCTGGAGGCAGCAATGATGGAGGCGTTGAGACCTCCGTAGCAGGACAGGGCTACAGCGATGGGAATGATCCAGCTCATCATCCCCAGAGTCTGGTCTGCAAACGTCTGGTGGGCAACAACAGCATGGGTTTGTCATCGTCACAAGTCTCACTGCACATGTGAGCTTATCAGAGTCCGCCAGTTACTTGCATGCGTATGACGATCTACACTGTTCTACACAAAGCTGCCAGGACATGCAATGTATGTGTGCACACGCAAATAAACACTCCACTGACCACAGCCACGGCATCACTATCCAGTATAGCGCTGATGTCCAGAACAGCATAATAAGCTATGTTGGTCAGTATGTAGATGACAGTGACTATCGGCATGGATATGGCGATTGCAAGGGGCAGGTTCCTGTGACGAACACACACACACATACATGATCCTTTAGTTGATGCTGCAATTGGAGGAACGACCGTGAAGTTTGACAAACAAACGTTCCCTGATGTGGTGACGTGTGGGGAAATGTTCACCTTTCAGGTTTCTTGATCTCCTCGGTCACAAAGTTGAGTGTGTCCCAGCCTGAGTAGGAGAACAGGGCAGAGTAGAGGGCCAGGGCGATGTTCCCTGGGTCGGTGGAGGAACCGTCAAAGGACGATTCAAAGTTGGCCGTGTAACCTGGTGGTGGCACAGCATTTAAACACTGAACCTGAATCAAACAGTTGCATTGCCAAGTAAGCTTTCACACATATAAGGGATGATTTTCTGTGGTGTTTTGGTGTAGAAATATAACCGAATCTAACTGTATAGCTCAGGAGATACTAAATAAAAATGAAGATACTACCAAATACAACTAAATACATCCAATCCATATCCCCGTACAAAAAGGCTGTGCAAATGGCAGAATGCTTGAGGCTGGTGGGGCCTGCGTTTAGTAAGGATAGCAGTTAGCATCCACTCTACACACCCATAGGTGGGAGACCAAATCCCTGCCAGTTACCAGGGATCCCAGCCACCACTGCTGCAAATACCATGTGTTGAACCAATAGAAGGCAGTTGGAGTCCATATCTGCAACTTTTTTTAAATCATTGTATGTTGAGATTTTGACCAGTATCACTCCATATCACTGCTGTGCAACCCACAGTATCACTTTTAATACAATCTTTTTTGTTTTAACATTTTCACATCAAACAAGAAGGCAATCCCACAGATTTAACACACCGAGGCTCCCGCTGGGGTAGTGGGAAGGATTTTTGAAAGAATGTGCAACTTTCCAATCCCTACGGTCATGTAGGCTGCACAGGGACACTGTGGTAAGCACTGCTGCATCACAGCAAGAAGTTCTCCCTGTGTTCACAAGGCTGTCCTCCCACACCAAAAGACATGCATGGTAGGTTAATACTCCTTGCGGTGCCCTTGACCAAGGCAGTCGGCGTGCAGAGATCAAATTTTTCTTGTATGGTATTCGTACTTGCGCAATGACAGCAGCCAGAAGGCCTCACAATACTGCGTCACGATAGGGGCTATATTAAACAAAATCTATTTTTACGAATAACAAACAGGACAATTATTTAAAAACTATTTCCCACGATCCCAACGGGAGCCTCTGGGTGGCCTGCCTCTCTAAGGGTTTGGGTTTCTATCACAATGTCGAGCTGCAGTAAAACAATAAGAAAGCAGTTACATTCACTGCAAGATTAATTTGGAAAAAGCTTATGCTGTATGTATGTACAGTATGCATGTATGTCATAAAAGTCGTCACGTCTAAAACGTGAGAAGAAAAAAACTGAACACACATTCAACATATTGTCTCTGGTGAAAGTAAGCGAAGAGCCCGGGACTGGGTGTGAATGAATGAACCAACGAATGAATGGATGAATTAGCGTGGCGGGCTGCACTTGCTCACCCTGGCACAGTTTGACGACACCGGTGACAATGATAACAATGAGGGCTGCCACCTTGGCGTAGGTGAAGACGTCCTGCACCCGCGTGCCCCACTTCACGTAGGCCGCGTTGACAAAGGTCAGCAGGCCTGCGGGGGCAGGGAGAGAGGGCGGTGCAGCGGAGACATGCATTGTAAACAGCGGCGACGTGAAGCGTTCCTCAATCACCACTGCCCAACCCTGAGCCACAGATGCAGTGGCTCAAAACGTTATGAGTGTTACATAAAACCTGGACGCATAAGCAACACAGCAAACCATTTGTCCCGCCAATGGGGAAATTTACAAAAACGGTGTAGCCGATACTTTCACATTAAATCATTTGGAACGAAACCCGACAAGCCTTAACGTTTTTCTGTCCACACAAAACTGACCCCTTAAAAAACATGCACCGAATTGCCGCCGGCTGCACAGCATCGGCCTCCGACAGGAGAGAAGGCAAACCGCGTGCCTCCTAGAGGCGGCGGGGGGGGGGGGAGGGGGGGGTCGTCCACGGGGGTCAACACCGGTCGGTCGCCGTGACGATGACTCACACACGCAGGCCGCCGCGATGAGCCGGGAGGCCACGTAGGGCGGCTCGCAGGTGGGGAACAGCGGCTGCACCAGGTAGTCGGCGAAGGTGATGGCGATGACCGCCTGGCTGGTGGGCTCGATGACGAGCAGCGACGTCCACAGGCGGATGAACGCCAGGAAGCCGCCGAAGGCCTCCAGGATGTAGGCGTAGGACGCGCCCGACTTGGTGACGGTGGTGCCCAGCTCGGCGTAGCAGAGGGCGCCCACCACGGAGAAGAGGCCGCCGGCGGCCCAGATGACCAGCGAGAGGCCGTAGGACGAGCTGTAGAGCAGCACGCCCTTGGGCGACACAAAGATGCCCGAGCCGATCATGTTGCCCACGATGAGGCTGACGCCGTTGAGCAGGGAGATCTCCTTCTTCAGCTGCATGCTCTCTTTGGGGGGGGCGCCCCGGGGCTCCGGGGCCCCCGGGGCGGAGGACGAGGCCGCCTCCGGGCTCCTCCCGTTCTGCCCCGGGACCGGCTCCTCGTCAGGCCCCATGGCTCGCAGTGGTGGGGGGGGGGGGACTTGTAGACTAGCAGGTTTAACTACTAGACCTACTCAACTAGCGGTTGGCTAGCATCCATTGCCCTGCGGTAGACTGAGAACACGGGGAGACAAAGAAAAGAGAAAGACACAAACACGTGTGTGTGTGTGTGTGTGTGTGTGAAACAAACAAACAAAGGCCAAGCCTGGCTTGCACAGAACAAGAAAATGGGTTCTGTTGTGACAGGTTAAATCCCACACGTCCCCTCGTGAGCAACCCCTTTCCAAGTAGCTTGTTAATTATATCCAATCAAGATGTCCCGCCCCCTTGTTACACAAAACGATTATTTGCCAATAAGGTGTCAAACAGTTGCGCTGCTGTCAAGCTTGATGAGTGAGTGGTGATGTGAGCAACCACGGCAGGTACTAATAAGGGGCTAAAAACTATAAACTATTTTCATTAAGAGTTTTGTTTCACGAACGTAACGTGAGTTGTGGACACCAACATTTTGTAAATGTTCAGGCAAAACAAGCCCATCCCGCTTGTTTAGTCGGAGACCCCCTGGGTTAAAGCGACGTGCCACGCCTGTGATAATTAAAGCCCGTCAACCCTGGTTGTTAAGAGGCACGGGTTCCAGGCACGTTGTGATCCCTAGTTAACGCGATCACAGCCTAGTGCCAAGTGCGTCAGGCCCTGGCGGTCAGGGAACAGTGTTAGAGAGTGAGGACAGGTGTGAACAGAGAAGACACATAACAGTGTCAGGTGAGCGGCCATGCTCAGCACTCACTGTCTAAAGAAGAGCACATGATTTGCGACGATATCTTAAAGAAAATATAAAAGTGAAATCCTCAATGCCGTGTACTTCTGTGACTCATCCAGTCTGATGACTTTATCGATTCGTCGGTATAGGCCTTATCTTAGATCAATCTTAGAAGAGCTTAGAGATAGACACAATCAAATTAGCAGTGACTCGTGACTTGAGAGGATACCATACCTCATCTAAAAATAAAAAATAAAGGGCTTTATTTAATTAAGACAGTCACCGGTATAGGTATAGGCCTACTAGTAGACTAGTAATGTAATACAATCGCACAATTGTTTCGCGTCAGAGGTCCACATCTTGCAGATCATTAATTGTAGCATGGCTGCCCTGCTGACATCATCACCCCGTTGACAGCCGTGAGAACAAGTGATCATCATCTGAACGTGCTCGCCTCAACGGTGAGCCTCCTCCGTTACCCTAATCCCGGAGGCGATCTCTTGTTACCGTGTGCATAATTGGTGCGATTAAGTGTATAAATCCCCAAGACCCAGCCAAGACGCATCGTTTCATACATGACGCCGGTTCGCATCTCTGATCCCCGCCCTGGTAACCACCGGGGTCTTATAATGACTGACGTGTACACGGTGCTGTCGCCTCTGAAAATGTACTACGCCGGGCCATTCGGGTAAAAGTAACCCATCAGTGGGCTGTCGAGGGAAGAGGATCAAAACAAAACGCCCTTGTTCGCTTTGGCCGAATAATGTTTGATCCACTGTAGGCCTACTCCTACACAACAGCTTGGTTTCCGTGTTTTTTTTCCACCCCTCATACGATCTGATGCAAAACACGATGGTGCACGACCACAAGACGCCATCCGACCCCATTCTCACGCATGCCTTTGTCTCAAGTCAGCGGCAGCGCAACTTCCTTCTTTATTGACCGCAAAATATATATCGTCTCGTCCTAGCCATCCACGTGAATTGATGTTTGTGTTATAGGGATCCTACCTCTGTGTCGTCTGTTGTGGTCGTCTACCGGTTCCGCCGGCCAGCCCATACGGAGTCCAACAGACTATGCGGCATCGCACCGAGCGTCCAAACAACTGGACGAGCCTACCGGCAGCAGCCCCTCGCCTTCGAGTGACGCGAGTAGCGCCGTAACCTTCTCTCTACCTATACTGTCACCGCTGGAAACCGCGTCTCTGTCAATATTTGGACTAAGTTGGCAATCAAATTAATCAAATGAACGGGTTCATCTCTTTGCAGTTTGGAAACCAGAAGCAAAGCCATCCCTCCGGGATGATTTTCGCTTTACGCATGGCTCGTCGTTTGTAGGCCTACAGTCGCCCATCAAATGCCACCCAGATGTGACTAAAACGCAAGACCTGGGCTTTCTTGGGGTCATGTGAAAATGATGTGACTATAGGCCTTGTATGAGTAAACAAAATACGTAGCAGAAATGTGCTTTCCACTCGAAGGGTTACTTCAACAACATGTTGTATAGGCTACTATAATTGCTTGTGCTTTCTATTTAGATTTTATAATAATTTGTATTCTTAAATTAAACACATTATGTAAATTTGTATAGCATAGGCTTAGTACACCTAGGCCTACAAAGACTTTCTGTGTGACCCAAAAAGTCACACTCAACAATGTGAATATTCCTTTCAGTATATGAATCATATTCTGTGTGACTCAAAAAGTCCCATTCAACAATGTGAATATTCCTTTCGGTATATGAATCATATTCTGTGTGACTCAAAAAGTCCCATTCAACAATGTGAATATTCCTTTCAGTATATGAATCATATTCTGTGTGACTCAAAAAGTCCCATTCAACAATAGGGATATGCTCTCAGTGTGAATCATATTCACACATGACATTCTGTTCTTCTTTTTCTGTATCCTGTCATGAGAGGCAACCAAATAATTCAGTTTCTCACAACTGTGACACTGGTGGTTTTGAGGAAAACAGTGTTTCTAAATGTGCCTCACTCGGCCTCCAGGGAGGAAATGCACTCGCATAAACATGCTTACATAAAGAGAGGATGTCCCAGCAGGACCAAAACAGCAACACAATCGATGTACTACACATTTACACTGACAGGGTACAAAGTCACAAACACCACCATCAAGAGTTCAAAGTATGATTTCACTTTTTTTCTTATTTTATTATAGCACCATGTACAGCCCACACATTCACAAAACAGGCAAACTCAAAGAGATATATTTCATCCACAAAGTATACACACAAACAGAACGGAGCCAGCATCACAGGATCTCCTGTTCCTTCATGGTGAAGTCATGCTAATCCATACTGCCCTGAAGGCAACCCCAGTATCTGTGTCCACATTGAAAGTGTTTGGTAAGTAGAGAAGTGGAAATGCCATCAATAAACAATGGGTCAATGATTGATTCAAAATAAAATGTATGTATATTTTAGAACTTTTGACCCCCAAAAATGCAGCCACTGCACCCTGCTTTTGTAACACACATGTGGTGTATAAATGACTGTATAGGCAACCCGACAGTGCAATGGCAAAGTGCAGTATAGTGTTTCAATTCAGATATCTTGTTTTGTTTTTTTAACGCTGTGAAGAATGTGTTTATAATAGCTACCTCATTCTATTTCTTTATATTATGAGATAAAAAAAAGACATCAGCAAACGAACCAAAAGTGTTATTTTGGAATATCCACTTCAATTTAGATAAGCCAAGATTACCTATTAACCTGTTCAATTTTCATCACCCTTATAATGTTGTGCAAACAGCTTAATCTCTACCGCTTGGTGACATACATAGAATGCCATGGTAGTCCACAGTATTTGAAACTGCATCTGGACATTGCAGATACTGCAGTCTGCCATGGCTTTTCCTCCGATGTTGTAGTTACGGCAATGTATACACCATTTTATCTCACAAACAGAGATAAGATTGAACCAAGCTACTGAAACACATACATAAAACATCTAGAAGCACATTTTGATTCATCACTACATTTTGTGAATGATTCTAGTTACTGTGGTTTGCCTTTCTAGGGCAGTATAGTTCTACAATGTTGGCTCTTGTTCAGGTTTGTTCAGCGTATTCATGAAGGAAATCCATGAGATAAAGCTCTGTATCTATACATCGATTTTAAAAAGAACACAGACGTGGCGAGTGTACACTCAGATGAGATAGACAATGAATAGTCACGCAATGTGAAGTGGATGCACACACATGCTTACACACACACACACACACACACACACACACACAGACACACACACAGACACACACACACACACACACACACACAGACACACACACACACACACACAGACACACACACACATACACACACACACAGACACACACACACACAGACACACACACACACACAGACACACACACACACACGCACACACACACACACACACACTCCTGGATGTTGTCATTCTCCCTTCACGTCTGGGTTGGACTGTTTAGTATTCACCTTCTGTCCCCTCCTTACTCTCCCCTCCCCACCCAGTACTCACTTACCCCTCCCCCACCTCTCCCTGGATGCTGTCCCCTCTCCTCCCTCTTCCCACTCTCTCTCTCTCACCCATCCCCCTTTCCCTCCCTCCTCTCTTCCCTCCTTCCCACTCTACTTTTCCTTCCCTCTCCTCTCACCTTCCTCCTTCTCCCTCGTCTCCCCTCTCTGCCCCCCCCTCCCCAAACAGACACACACACACACACCCCTCCCTCCCTCACCCCTTTGCCATACTGCTCGTCAACTCTGCTGCTAGTGTATTACCAGCCACAACAAAATAAGATCAAAACAGATCAGTAAAATGTTGTTGTGGCGACGTTGCCATGTGAGTCACGTCCAGCGGGTTCAGGGACAACCTGTGGTTGGGCCGTCAATAATGAGCATGATGTATGTGATGTATGTGATGCCAAGCTAGGTCAAGTGTTTCCCAGACACATCCGCAAGCCTCCTGCTTGACCTCAACAAATTACCTGTAAACAGAAGTCCACCTTCATGTCTGGGACTGCTGTCTTTATGTTAAGTCTATTTATACTGCAGGGGCCATGTTGCGGGTCTTCATGAAGACACCCCAGATGTGTCCTCAGACCAGCTCTTGTTAACGTCGGTGGCTCTGGGGTCAAGAGGACGAGGAAGAGGAAGGCTTGTACTTTGAATGCACAAATATAATCCTTGTCTAAACAGAGCAGCGCTGTGCATTCTCTTCACCGAGACCAGTGTGCCGTCCCCGTTTGGTTCACAATTCTGTCAGGGTTTTCTGTGGCTTGTTTTGCAAATTATTACACTTTCAAAAGATTAATATATATATATATATACTCTTAATACACAATAATATACTAACCGAACAAATAGCTGTCTATGTCTTTTATGTGGACATCAAATACTGTGACAGTAAAGGCTTAATTCAGTATTTAGGAATAAGAATATACTTATGAGTTGTACACCAACACAGTATAAGATAAATTACAAAGGAAGCTTAAGGCCGCCTGTGAATGGACACCCCAGCAGGGGGCCGGGTGGGCTAGCACCCCAGCCGTTGGTGCTGGCACAGCGTGTGGGCCTGTGAGGGTTCTTCCATCCTCTGATAAGACGGGCTTTGATGCTTTTGAGTTCTTTGTCGCTGAGGAGCGGTGTCTGATAATGCGAGGGGTGGTTATGGAGCCCTCATATCACCTCATTCAAACAACGCCAGTCAATGTCGACTTAATGCTGGCAGCGGCCTTCCAATGTGTGTGTGTGTGGGGGGGGGGGGGTGTCACATTCCAGTGATACTGCTTCCTTTGCACACCCCCAAATGCAAGCGACGGTCTGTTACACAGCGACGGTCTGTTACACAGCGACGGTCTGTTACACAGCGACGGTCTGTTACACAGCGACGGTCTGTTACACAGTGGTGGTCTGTTACACAGCTACAGTTTGTTACACAGCTACAGTCTGTTACACAGCTATAGTCTGTTACACAGCGACGGTCTGTTACACAGCGACGGTCTGTTACACAGCAGGGGTCTGTTACACAGTGGTGGTCTCTTACACAGTGGCGGTCTGTTCCACAGTGGGGGTCTGATAAACTGTGGTGGTCTGTTACACAGCGGTCTGTTACAATGTGGTGGTCTGTTACACAGCGGCCTGTTACATAGCAGTCTGTTACATAGCGGTCCGTTACATAGCGGTCCGTTACATAGCGGTCCGTTACATAGCGGTCCGTTACATAGCGGTCCGTTACATAGCGGAGTGAGAGTCGTGGAAAGTTGTTAAAATGGAACCCGCATGCAGTGTGGTGTTCTCTCACCGCACAAGCGCTTCCTCCCGGTTCCCCCAGCCCGTTCAGCGCTGTTCTGCTGGAGAACGCTGTGTGGACACACAGTAAATGATGCTAACCTAGCATCACAGTAAATGATGCTAACCTAGCATCATGATGCTAACCTAGCATCATTTACTTCATGTGTTTGATGTAAGAGAGCTGGCCAGGGGCCCGCAGTGGGAGACAGGGTTTCCTGGTTCCTTGTTCTGTTTGTTTGTTTGTTTACACATGAAACTTTCCTCTGCTTCGACTTCGGGAGACATTTCCGATTAGTTTTAATAATCACAATTTCACAAAGTGGCACAGCGGCTGACACCCTCAGTTACACTTTGAATGTGATTTGTTTTCCTGTTTGAATGCGTGTTTGTGAGCAGACGTGCCACACTGGGACGGCCCACACTTTACACTTGAATGCAGTCTGTTACCGGGTCTGTGGTCAGATTTCACCTTCCATGAAGGTACTTCCTGGTTTGATAGGTTTGCTGAAATTGCGCTGGGCCCTATTGTTCTGACTGGCATGTGTGGTGCATGCCGTGGTAAGGGGTTCAAACATGTCAGCCTACTCAAGTAAATGAGTAAACAAGTTTGCTTGTCAAGCAAATCAATCAACAATGACAAAGATTGTGTCATCAAAAATGTGTTCTATTTTTCTGTGTTTTTTCATTTAGACAAAGTTTTGAAGCAGGATATATCATTCAACAACCACACCAGCATCACTGTGAACATGCACCTTAGAATCAATGGAAGCTACAGCACATAAATGTCGACCTTGCCTTTACTTATTACTTATTACGTATTTCTTATTTCTTTTTCCTTACTTCTTACTTTTAATTTTTGTAAGTCTACTGGAGCTGCTTGGATCTTGAATTTCCCCAAGGGATCAATAAAGAATTTTGAATCTTGAATCTTAAAACAATCAAAAGCCTTTGCCTTTGCAGAGTCATGCATTGTTGTTGAGAGGCTGCTTTTGCCATGGTGGTGTATTGAAAAAAAAAATCTCAATAGCAGCGTATTTTTTTTTATTTGAAAAATATTGGAAATTCAACAGATATTCACATTCTGAATTGACAATATGACAGCAAAATAAAAACACCATCAGCAGTCTGAGCCCCAGTGTGTAGAAGAGTATGCTGGCCCAGGAGATAGAGGGGAATCCTGCCTGGCTTCATGTAGGCATGGCTGGTGCTTTTAATGGCCTGGATTGCTCTCCACACTCCAACAGAATGTGGGCCACACTCCACGGGATGTGGTCTTGCTCATTGGATCACAATGTCAGCAAGATCTGAACTAGGAGTGTCCAGTTTTGAGGTGTAATGGTAATTATTCCCCTTGGAATCAGATTTAATCAATGTTGCTTGCTTAGTCAGACATCATCAGACTGCTACCAACTTCAATTTTCTTGAATTTTCCATTTTGAAGACGTGAATGTGAGCCTTTAAAGTGCAGTGCAGTTGTGCTGCTGGTTCGAAAGACTATCGACAACCTTTTTATCTTCCTTGTGTGTTTAGTTGGAATTCCTCAATGTTGAAGAAACTTATGTTGCATTGATGACGTTAACCTCTGGTCACCAATTCAGCTCCTTAAGGTTGATGACGTTAACCTCTGGTCATCAATTCAGCTCCTTAAGGTTGATGACGTTAACCTCTGGTCATCAATTCAGCTCCTTAAGACGTACACAGGGCCATGACCTTCAGGACAGGCAGTGGTGGTGGACGCCATGAATGCAACCTCAGAACGTGCCTCCTCAGCGTGTCTGCGTACTAACATCCAGAGTGGATCCAGAGTGAAACCGCATTCATAAGCCTGTTTGTTTGAAATGAGGTCAAAAGAAGGGGCGTCCTCACTACAAATCCAACACATGACATTGATAATAAAAATGTTTTTTTGGTGGATTATTTATTAATTTTGATTATTTACGTTTTTGGTTAAATACTTTGATTACATGATTATTTAACACATTTCCTTTGAGGTTAAAGCTAAAGAAGGCAATATTTTCTGAGCATTTTTGTCATATTTGTTGAAATTCTCTTTAGGCCTACATCCCGACATCAATCGATGAATCAAATACTCAAAAAGACAAAGAATGGAAAACCTCTTCTATATGTGGCTGTCACAGGCCTATCATAATCCTGTCCAATCATTTCACACAGCCTGAATAACATGATTGGCTGGTTTACCTGTCTGTCCACATACCCTCATGCTGCCTCGCTCACTCTGCCCGCAGTCATTGTGCATGACTGGAGTTTGCCACAAGGCTAGGCAACCCTACTGCTAAATGTAGCAAGCTGGTCATGTGTTTTGGGGCAGTGCATTTAAAGGGAGACTTGATTTTTTTTTGGTTGAATACTTTCAAAATGTAGCTCCCCTTGCTTTAAAATATCAAGCAATATTCATAATTAATGCATTACACATTATTTCAGGCTTAGCCTTTTCAAACCTAGTTCATTTGCTAGCAAGTTTGTTTTGCTAGTTTTTTGTTGTTGCTGTAGCAGTTGTTAACCACATTGTGTTAATTCTGTTCCAGGACGTGAATGACTTCGCTCCAGTCTTCATCCAGGATCTGTACAGGGGCCTCGTGGCCCCAAACGCGGACAAGGGGACCGTCATTGCTACTGTGCTTGCTGAGGACCAAGACCCACCAGTAAGTGTTGCTCATGGGACCATTCACCAGTCAACCACCATCTTGCTTCTGACTACATGGGACATGGGACATTTCTCATTGTGAGCCTGTTAAAAAAAACGAACTAGGAATTCCTTATTATTCAGTTGATCCAGTCCATCCAACGCTGTTACCTGTCCTCATAGCCCCCACCATCCACACAAGCACGTCGGCTCATAGCATTACTTCAGTGTTTCTACTGAATAACCTTGAAGCGAAGGGGAATACATGAGCAGTGACACTGTGTCTTGGCCAGCTCCTTTTCAATGCAGTCGTGTAGATTTCAAAGCAGGAACATGAATGGGCAAGGGTGACCTTTGACCCTCTTATGGGATGCTGCGACTGACCAACTAGCCCTAGCCCTTGCCTAGCCCTTGCTTTATGCTATTTCTGCCTTGTTGAAAGCCGACACACTTGAAAAAAACACCCTGTCCTTAAAGGAGTCCGCCGTTTGGCCAAGACGCGGGGTCAATTGTGAACATTATCTATGTCAAGATGTAAATCAGCCTTGGTTTTATTTTATTTTTTCCCCTCACCCCCTCTCCCAGTGTACACCCATTCCAAAATCAGGCAGTTGGCTAGCCGCTTCCAGCCTATTCCAAACCAGCGTCTTGCATCTCCTGTGGCTTTATTCTAGTTTTACTGACACAAGTCACCGCATTCCAATTGCCCCAAATTGCCTAATTCGTTTTTTCTCCAATAGTGCTCGCAAATGAACAAATCCATAACATATTTGATTCTGGATTTACACGCCACTACCTATGCTGACATACTCAGAGACTGAGAGGCGCACAGTTAGAATTCTGATTGAAGCTCGTGGCTGCGCTTTAGGCAGCGTGATATTTCTGAGTTATGAGTGCAGAGCAACATTTCAATTAGTCGTGAGGGTAAGTGTAGGAGGGTTTGTTTAGGAACTAATTGGATGACAGCCTGAGCATTCACCTCTGAATCAAAATGAAGTACTCTGTTCCCCGGCAGCATGGATCTACGTACAAGCGGATCTCTTGATTCTGCAATCAAACGCAGCGCCGCAAAACACTGCGTCCAAATGTGAGGATTTGTTCATGACAGTGTTGGAGAAAAACTACCTGGCAAGGGCAGCCTGCGCTGAGGATGAAGCTAATGGAGCTGCTAAACACTCATCTGGAATAGAATGGCTGTCGATGGCTGGCCAGCGGCCTGATTTCAGAGCACGTGGGAACGCCGTGAGGGAGGGCTGACCAAAGTCATGGTTGATTTACATCTCCGTAGATGACATGACAATGACTCTACGTAGATGACAGTTAACACGGAGTTGAGTTAGAGCTGTGTGAGTCATATGTGACTGTAAAGACAGGACCTTTTGCTTGTTTGCATCATCTGTGTCTTCGCCGGTCGGCGAACAAAGCTGTTTACGCACACGGTGAGAGATTCTCTGTGCATAGCGGTGATAAATAGTGGGACTCATCTGATGCCCAGCAGCAGCGTTTGTTTTGGGGCCGGCTCTTTTGGAGAACAGTCTATGGCTATTGCTGGCGGGAATCCATCCGTCATTTGTTCTGCTTGACAGGCCTGTACCTGTGAGCAATACAAAGACGCGGCCATGCTTGGTTGTTCCGAGCTGTTCAATGAGAAAACGTATGGATGGGTACTGAAGGCCCACGTTGACCTGGGGGTGGTGGAGGGGCTTGTTGGTGTGTGTTGCATGTTAACTTACTGTTATTGAGTCTGAAGGTTGAGGGGCGTGGCTTGTTGGTGTGTGTTGCATGTTAACTTACTGTTATTGAGTCTGAAGGTTGAGGGGCGTGGCTTGTTGGTGTGTG
>JAOPUI010000030.1:5850179-5866621 GCA_027123135.1 Urophycis floridana
TCTTCTACTCCTGACTATGGAATGGACTCAAAAACATTGTAAATGCTTTGTGGTTCTCGACCGGTTATATCGCGTTATTATGCGTCAATTCGCGAGATCTCGTGCGCCCTCGGACAGCTGTCACAACAGCGGACCCGCAATGGAGCGGAGCACGTTCCGCAGCGGAGTGGATCTGCAGCCGTTCCGCATCCAGTGGATTAGTCTGCTCACTAGGAACTCCAACTCATCCATCCACAGAGATGCTGTGGATAGGTTTGTGGACTGGTGTGACGACCATAAGTTACACATTAACGCCTGTAAATCTGTGGAAATGCTGTTTGACCCCAAATCAATTGGTGATCACAGCCCTGTGACCATACATGGAAATAACATTAATCAAGTGACTTCATGTAAGTACCTAGGCATTCACAATGACAGTGACTTGAGGTGGCAGACAGGTACCCACTGTCTGCGCCAGAACTCACCAGCGCCTCCACTTCTTACGTAGACTACGGCTGTTTGGCGTCAGCAAAAACATAATGTTAATTTTCTATAGAGCAGCAATAGAGTCCATCATACCGTACGGTATCACCTGCTGGTTTGGGAACCTAAACGTCAAATCAAAATCACAGATTCTCAACCTGGTCAGAGTAGCGGGCAAGATCATGGGTCACTCCCCCCTTGACCCTCAGGTACTGTTCGACCAGGCTGTCATCACTCAGGCAAAAAACATCCTAAATGACAGTTCCCATGTTTTGAACAACGAATATTCATTAATGCCCTCAGGGAGAAGGTACAGGGTCTCCTTATGGAAACACAACCGGTTCAAACATTCCTTTGTACCATTGTCAGTCAAGCTCATTAATGAGCAAATGTAGGGAGGTTTCTGTGTTGTGTATTGTAATGTATACAGTGTAACTGCTAGAATGGCAAGTTATTTTTTATCTATTTCTTGTTTGAGTATTTCTACGTGTTGTCATTTATTGTGATAAGAAATGCATGTTAACAATTTATTCAGTTTAGTTGTGATGTCTGTTAGAGGGATATTGGGTGATTGGGTTACGTCAGTGTTGGGGGAAACTTATTGGTGTTGCACCACTCACCCGGTCAATTAACTCCATGCTGACTTGACTTTACTTTATTTCATTTCTGAATTGTCTATTGATGTATTATGTATTGTTACAGTTTGACGATGGATAAATAAAGACAACCATCAGTAACTGAGAACCAAAGGCTACGTTGTTTCCATGAGGAAGTGAAATACAGTGTATTAGCTATTTGATGTGCCAGGAACTACCTCAAATAAGTGCCAGCAAGGCAATATGCATCAGCACTTTAATATACACTAGCACTTTAATATGCACCAGCACTTTATTGTGCACTGCACCTTAAATGTGTACCTGAACTGTACTGTACTTTGAACCTAATTTGTACCAGCACTTCTTAAATATGTACTAGCACTATAACATGCACCAGCACTTTACTGTGCAATACATTTCAAATATGTTCTAGACCTTCGTGCACTCTGGTCCCTATTTGTCTACCAGTTATGTACTTGTCTCTATGTTGGATGTTCTACTGTTTTTATTCATTCATTGGTGTGTCTGTATGTTCCATGTTTGTCTATGCAGCAGTACCCTGTCTCTAAAACAAATTTCTCCCAAGGGAGACAAATAAATTAACTTGAACTTGGACAACAAAGTTGTACTTATTTAAAGGGGAGGTGCATCTGTCTGTGTTGGAGCGCCTCTCGAGTTAGTTGTGTGTTTTTAGATAATCTTTTTTCCTGTGTAAAGAAACCCCAAGTGAATTTGGTTTGTCAATAATGGCGCCAGAGCAAACATATTTAACCGTATTGTTTTAGCGTGACACCTGTTCTTTCTGATCGCGTGTAGTTTCTCGAGGGCATGCAACTGAACTACCACAGCCAGGCAGCTGAGAAGGGAGTTTACATCGTAGGAAGCTGTGGCTTCGACTCTATCCCTGCTGACATGGGGGTCCTCTACACCAGGGACCAGTTCAGGGGTACGTTCATAGACCCAATACACAAACACGCCATATACATTTGTGTTTAGACACATGACAAACATACCAGCCTTCTACATTTTCCGCTCAGAAATGCATACACTGTCTTTCTTGTCTTTCTTTTGAATCCATGGAGTGAATGCCTGTTGCTTCATAGACATGTGTACATATAGATGCATTGCCTTGGTGTGTCAGTGTCACCACCATATTGGTGAGGCCATGACTGGCCTGTAAACAAATATCTAAACAGAGCTGCGTTTTCTCCTGGATAAAAAGCAGTATAACGTTGATATTTCTCAACCGATATCAAAGAGTCATTTTTAAATTCATATTGGAGATTTTATTAGATTTTTATTGTTGTTGTTGTACTCTACATAGATCATAATCCCTTGAATATAAATGATTTGTTGAAATCGGTTGAGAAATGTTAACGTTGCAGGGCTTTTTATCCAGAAAAATGGCCATTCCCCGTTCACAGGCCAGTCTTGTCTCCTCCAATATGGTGCCAACGTTTCGCAGCAACGGGCCGAAGCTGTCGACGCAGAGCAGTCTGTGTACATGTGTCTGTGTTGCCTGGTGGGTACCAGACCCCAGCCTGACCTGTCTGCTGTGTGTCTGTATCTACAGGAACACTGACGGCAGTGGAAAGCTTCCTCACAGCTAGTGCAGGACCAGAGGTATGAGAACCGCATTACCCAAGCACCCTCTTCATGTCCAACGTTAAGGCTGTTCTCTCCCCACCATTAACTTATTTCGCTGTTTGAAGCCTTCATCAGATCTGATTATGTAGGCCTTCATCACTAACCCCGTCTGAATTACAGGATTTGACGCCATTGCCTACACCTGACTGAATACGCTTACAGATTCATGGCTAGAGTAAAAAGCCGAAAACTAATTGAACAAAAATAAATGTAAATGGTCCGAACATGTTTGGGTACCTATACGGACGTTTTCCTGTGCCAGGGCGCCAGCATTCACGACGGCACGTGGCAGTCGGCGATCTATGGCGTGGCGGACGGCGCCAGCCTCCGCAGCCTCAGGAGGAAGTTCAACCACCAGCCGCTCGCCGTGGTTGGAGCCAAGATCAAACGGCGGTGAGTTAAAAAAAAAACGGGATCGCTCGCCGTTCTGTTAATGTCACCGTGATGTCAGCGCTTTTTTTTTGCGGCACGTTGTCGACCGCGTTGTTGTGGATTTGAAATATGTCGTCTGTGCGGCTGTGCAGGAGCGCCCTGTTCTTCAGCAGCGAGGTGCAGCAGTACGCCGTGCCCTTCATGGGGACCGACCCGTCTGTGGTGAAGAGAACACAGCGCTTCATGGCCCAGCAGCAGCAGGAGACGCCCGTCAGTTCCAACCGTTGTTTGTTCTCCCGTAGCCTAATCCCCCCCCCCCCCCCCGTAGACGTGAGGACGGCGAAATGTTGTTTGCGTTCCGTTCATTGTGCCTAGTACTTTCACTTTGCTTGAAGAGTCATGCAGCCAAAGTGAGTGTTTGGTATTCTGAGAATTAAAGAACACCTTCTGGTTCCTCAGGTCCAGTATGGTGCATACGCAGGCGTGGGAGGAGTTGGTAACATCATCAAGATGCTGGTTGCTGGTGTGATGTTCTTGTTGCTGATCAAGTTCAATTTTGGACGCAACCTACTCATCAAGGTAGTGTGATGCATGGAATGGAAAGCAATGTCTTGTCTATTTAGTTTGATCCACACCATGATCCACCGCCATTGAATTAATTATTTTGTCAATGTCTCTTCCCCAGTACCCAGAGTTCTTCTCCTTTGGTTTCTTCACAAAGGCCGGACCAACCAGAAGTCAGGTAATTTACTCAGTGCCAAACCCCCTGTAGATGCCCTGAAAGGGTTCAATTTCACACAAAGGCTAAGCGCTACCTGCTAATCTGTCTTTAAAACGTAGTGTTCTCTGCTCTGATTGCTTCCTGCATTCCTTACGTCAGATGAAGGACTCGTCCTTCCAGTTTGCCTTCTATGGAGAAGGTTACACAGAGGGAAAAGACCCCTCCCAGGGAAAACCCGATGGCAAGATTCGCACTCTGGTCCAGGGGCCTGGTAAGTACTTTCATGTTTCCACATATCAACTTATCCTACACCGCCATTAGTGGAGAGGAGTGTATTGGCTTAAGAACCCTTTTATTTGCTTAACATTATGCTGTCTCTCGTTTGCAGAGGCTGGGTATGTTGCCACACCCATCGCCTTGGTGCAGGCGGCTCTCACCATCCTCAATGAACCAAAGGCTCTGCCCCAGACGTAAGTATGCATGCACACACACACACAGTGGCCCTGCTTGTCACTCTTTTGTCTCATGAATATTTGCTCTCCCCACCTTTTTGTCGCCTTCTTGGTTTCTGTCCCTTCCCACTCTTCCAGGGGAGGAGTCTACACTCCAGGAGCAGCTTTCGCTAAGACCACGCTGATCGACCGCCTCCACAAACATGGCATCCAGTTCTCAGTGAAATGAAGGTTGACCCCTGAACTACGCCACCACCCCCCCCCCCCAACAGCTAATAAACACAAATTTGCACGTACTGGCTCCCGTATCTATCCAAGCTGAAGGAGAGGATGGAGTCAAGAGTCTGAAGAAGATGGATTTGGCCTTGTTTCAGAAACTGGTTCAGGCTCTGGAGATGCCCCTGTGCTCCCCCCGGTATCATTTGGAGGTCAGTTGATTGCCACGTCTCAGTTAGTAGAATATGGCAATGACCGTCTGCCAAATGGACAGCATGAGCACCGCATCATGCATTGACCTCAGAAAAAAACTGGCATGAAATTGGTTCTGTTGAAGTAAGAAAAGTAATGTGAAAAATATTGGGATCAAAACTAATTCCTGTCTGCATAGTATCAACATTGTGCTATATATATATTCGGTAAATTGTTTGTTTGTGTGTGTGACATTGTATCTAAATCATACAAGCACTTGGCTGACCCTCAGGTCAGTCTGCATTAAGGTTTACGAAGAAATAACCTGAAGGATTTGTTTTCTGGAAAATGTAACCCGCTTTCTAATTGTAACGCACTTTCCATGAACCCCTTTCCTGCCACATGGCTAATTCAGAGAGAGAGAGACTAGGGCATTTGTGAAAATTATAACCAGGACTATTTTGCCCTCTGCAGTTAGCGCAATAATACTGACTTCTTGAATTATTCAACTGAAGTGATTTGCTGGAGGACAGTACTGAGCCTTAATCAGCGTGGACACCCTTGTTTGCCCTCTGTTCAATATTCATTTATGGTTGATTTGGAAACACATAATTGAGGTTATGGAATTGTTCCCCTCATTAGTGCTGTAACACGCCTGCCCTGGCCTGCTTCCAGTAAACGACTAAATGTTTTGCTAAACAGTTATCAGAGTATCTCATAATGTGGTGACACCCTTAATAACTGCATTGAGCTGTACGTGCTTAAAACCTGTGCATAAAAAGATGTGAGCTATATTAAACACTACAAAGTGTCAAGAAATGTGTTTCTGGTTACTTGACCCATGCAATGCACACATTTATCTCAAACTATTGCCATGATTCCTATGGTAGTGGTATGTGTGGTTAACCAAGGACAATATGTATTAAAAATATTTTTCCTGCACAGGGACATTGAATCCCAGAAACCACATACATATATATATATATATTTTTTTTTAAGTAGACCTCTGTTTGAGTATTTGCATGCTAGTTGTTTAGTTATGACAACATGTCTGAAGACAAAGATGACCGTGATCAGTTAGTCAGATGTCGAGAGCTGGAGCAGAAGGAGACAGTCTGCTTATAGTGACCACTTCACTTTAATTGCGTGACACCCGAAAATGTATTGGTTAAAGATTTAGCGTGATACCACTATTGGCAATAAGAAAACATGCGTATCCCCTCCTATCCAAATGAGGTGTGTGTGTGTGTGTGTGTAGAAGACATGTACCACAATAACATCCTATGGAGCCTGAGGTAAGCCTTGAAATGGCTAGAGTCCTACTAGATGCTCTACCCAACCGTCTCCTGGGTCACTGAAACCTCCCTTACCAATTAAACCAGATCGGTATAGTCCTTTTACAGTTATTTAGCATTATTTAGCTGCGGGTCATGTCCGTGTCTGCTGCTGTTTTTGCCACACGGGGTTTTGCCTAGAGTCATCATCCTTCCTGTGCTACCTACCTGCCTGGACGCTAGCGGCGGAGGCGCTAACAGCCACATCTTTAAACTGATGCAGCTGTCGGTCGTCCGGTCGTTCTGTGCCGTACCCTGTCTGTCGAGGTAGTGTGCGTGTTGGCGCGGCTGGATTCATGTGGAGTGAGTGTTAGTGTGTGTCTGCGTGCAGGGGAAAGTTTGGTCATCGTGGGGGGATTTCGTTTTTGGTTAGCCTTAGGCTATCCTAGTTTTGTTTGTGTTGCCCACTGGCAGGAGGCCTTGTCGTAGCTGCGGATCGCCAGTCGGCTATTACGCAGGTGACTCGTTGAGGCCTACTTTATTTTTTTCTGTTTATTTTCGTTGGGTTTCTTGGTACTCGTTTCAGGGGAGGGCTATAGTGCATCTGGGGGATACAAGATCTGTGCTGTACTAACCCATCTTCCTGCAACTGAACGTGCTTTAATTTCCTTTTTCTTGTCTTGTTGGTTTTGTTTTGGGTTATTTTGTTTGACACTGGTGGGAGGCCTTCAATAACTGCTGCGGATCACCAGTGATCCTGTTGCCGGCCACTCCCCGTTTGGTTTGTCCTGTTTCTTATTTTTGCCTGACTTATATTTTGGGTGTAGCTTTGTCGCGTTTGTGTGTTTGCTTGTTTATTTGTCATATGCTCACTCATCCCCCTACTTCCACCCAGTGTGCGTGAAACTGGTTTGGGGAATTTCCATTTTCTTAAATAATAAAGACAACCTATTTTGGAACCTCGTCTCTGGTGTCATTAGTCCACGAATCTGCGAGCTAAATTCAAACTGAGCGTTCTCTTGTTAATATTTCCCCGGGTGCAATTCCCAGGGTGGCGTTGTCTGCAACACCCTATTGATACTGCCACACCTGCACTGATATATATTTTTTTGACCTTATACATTATATATTTTCTTACACTTCAATTTCAAACTATTTCAATAATACCTTTGTAAAAGCATGTGCATGCTCTTTGTGTTTTTAGGGGGCTATATAAATAAACTTGCCATATCATTTTATTATTTGTGTTTTTTCATTAAATATAGCTAATTTGCATGCTACTTGTTTGGCTATGACAACAAGCTTTCAGGTTCTGCACGCCACTTGTCAGCTGGAGAAGCGAAATCCATTAGTCATATGATGAGGTGAGCTGAACCAAAAGGGATCCACAAAAAACATATAAAGCTGTACATCGACATTCTAAGAATTTGTGTTTCAGGGTAACTACAACCGGTAGCAAGTTTATTTACTAATTCGTATTCATAAGTCTGATCGTTATAATAGTAGTTTAATATTGTTTTAATTGGGACACCAAGCGAGAACATTTTGGGCGTGAGTAAGATAAGATAATCCTTTATTGATCCCCCTTAGGAGAAATTAATAGAAAGTAGTAGAAAGTAGTTTGAGGTGGGAGGTCACATCCAGCTATGAAACTATTTTCAAGACCACAACACCCTTTGGGACGATGAACAACACTTTCTCTGACAATTCAAGCTCTCAGACAGGTTCATTCTTCATAAATTGTCAGACGGCATCACTATAAATATTGCCTTTTGTAGACATTGTGTGAGGCACCTTGCTGGGTTCTTAGTAGTTCTTAGTTCTTAGTCCAACCACCATGTAAGAACTTCTTACATGGTGGTGGTACTCCCAGCCAACCTATGGGTGATGTGGCTGATCACGCACAGAACCAAAGAATCATTGGTAGCTAAATTTTTTAATCTAAATATTGCACTTTGTGACATCATTTTCATGATGGGGATTCCTCTAGAATTTTACTGCATAAGCGGACATGGCCCTGCTGGTATTCACATTGTTCTAATCCTGCTGAAGGAATTTTGGGTGTTAATAATGATTGGCCGTCCCCTGTTCCAGTGTTGCATCTGTGTGGAGTGTTACTTGGCAGTCGTCCACCCTTTGACCTTCCTTAGGTAACTCATAATATTGACCGTTTCCAGTTAAATAAGCCTAAGACGCTGTGGTTGTAAATAAATCAATAATGATCAAATGTTGTGTTGTGTGATGTGATCTTTTACAGGTTCAAGCCCCTGAGGTTCAGAGTGGCCTGCAGTGGTCCATTATAACTGTCAGCTTGTGAAGTGTTTGGGCAATGCGCCATGACCATATAATCGGTCCTGCAATTTATTGCAAAAACACAGTCTCTAATTACGTTCTGTTGCTTGTCAGTTCTTTGGACCCTGAAGCAGCCTGGGCCAGGGGAGACAGAAAGGACAGGGGGTAACAATATGAAGAGAAGAGCCTTCAACGTCATTCTAGTAAATCTAGCTTTTTTTGTCAATCATGTGCCCATGTTGGTGGTCCAGTCTTTGAGAACTACATTTCGTTTTTATAGTATATATTCATTTGCTCAATATCTGGCATTTTTTGTGGGATTTTCCAACCATTACTCTACCTGTACAAAGCTGGGAAGCTGACCTGTGTAGGACGTGGGTGGTTTTAAACATCTTCATACAAGGAATTATTATTTGTCACTTGTATGCATGAACCATTTTTACCCAACTGGCTCTTCTTAGAATGTCTTGGTAGAATTATTATGTAAAGAATTATTAAATTCACCATAAAAGTACTTAGTGGCTTACTTTAGCTGTTTATATTCAGGTTTGAATTTGTAAACATTGATGTTATGTTTGTGTATTCATGTCTGAAGTTAAGGGTATAGGTTTATTCAAATAAACCTTTACCCTCTGTGCAACTTAATATGTTCTGGTGTATTTAGCAAGTGTTTATGTGAACGTAAGAAAAGTAAAATGTAGTTCCACTTGTCTGCTATGCACAGTTCTTTTTGCTGCAGTAAGAGCTGGATTCCTCTGCAGTTATTAACAAGCGCCATCTCATCGTTAAATAAGTACCTCACCCCGTGGTTTCTATTTGTCAAAACCGTGTTAATAAAGGGGTCGCGCTGCGCATCCATGTTTCATTGGCATTTGATTTCTTCTTGATTTCTTATTTTGACAAATAATCTGCTAAAAAAATAGATGTAGTCAGCATTGATTGCATTATTTTAGTGAACAGTTCTCTCACTGCAGTGCACTGTAAGTCATGGAAGAGCCAAAGAGTACAAAACCTAGAACGTAATGAAACAAAGATGGCATGGGCAGTGGTTGGACCCAATTGCAGCACACTAGAAGGCAGGTATAGTTGGTAATGACTTTTATTCTTGTCACACACAATAATCAGAGCAGGCAAACATACCAGGGGAGAGCTTGGGGTCGGGGACAGAAGGCTGATGTCATGGTTCGAATTACGGGGGAGATACTAAGGTCTTTTATAACCTTAGTAGTCACTTCATAACTGGTCATTCACAACCTCTGCTTACTCTGCTATCCCTTTTTGTATACTATTGACTTTATATAGTGTATGCCTAGATGTATGTATATTTTTGTATATTAATGCATATTGTTACACTGTACTATGCTGTTCTTCACTTCTTCACTGTCTTTTCTTTTCTTTTCCCAAAGTAATGTATCAAAATGCAATTTCCCTCAGGGATCATTAAAGTATTTCTGTCTGTCTGTCTGTCTCTCTGTCTAAGGGGAGCTAGGCTCCCCTGAAAAGGTTATGAGGCCCCCTGAAAGCCTGACCCAACACATTCAGGGGGAGCTCTAAAAATCTGTCCACTTTAATGAGCATGCATGTGAAGTGGAAAGTCATGGTGCACACTATAAAAAATAGGGCTCCCGAAGGCCACTGTGTAATTCGAACCCTGGCTGAGGTGATATTCGGGGAGGCGACGAGACGAGATGGTCAGGGACAGGCAGGGTCAAAACCAGGAAAGCAATCCGAATAACGCTGGAGAGACTTGCATGAAAAATCGAAGAACAATCTGGGAACGGGTGAATGGTAAGGAAAGACGAATGAACTGTCTCGATTGTCTCTTATCAACAGGTGAATATATAGTCCGATTGATCCACCAAACAATTCTATTCATCAAAACAATGATTCTATGTCCTTCTGTTCTCTCCAGCTCAATAAAGATCAAACTGGTTTTGATCTCAAATGGTTTTGGGGCCAAAAAGGAAAGATTTAAAGTCATTGAATCTATTACTGAAAACTAAAAGAAAACAAAGAAATAGCAAGAATTTAAGTTTTGTTTCAAAGCAAGTCCTTGAAAAACTCATCCATGTCTATATTTTCATCAGGCGTCACTACTATTGGCCATAAGCTCAAACCTTTTCTGAATGCTGCAGCTTTTTATTCAAAATGTAAAAACCTGTTTTATTTAACATTTCTGTTTTTAAAATGTTCTTTTAATGATTGTCCTTCACATATGACTCCTGTGTTATGCAAAACTTTTGGCCTTTGTAGGGCTTAATAATTTGTATAATAATTTGTTATTTTTTATTTAGTTATCCATTTATTGACATTGCTCATGTCCTCTGTTTCCATTATTTGCATTACATTTGTTTAGCAATCACTAAAAGCCTTGTCAAGAGGTGAAGAGAAGGTGGAGAGCTGTGATCCACTAGTCAAATGATGCACTGAGCTGGACCAGAGAGGTGGAATCAGGAAGATAATACACTAAAGTTGTATTTTAACTTTTAAGAATCTGTGTTTCAGGACAACAAAAAGTGGTAAAGTGAATTTCAGTATCTAATTTTATTGAAAAAAGATTATGGTAGTGTTATCATTACTATTATTTACATAAATGTTTAATGATATATTTGTTTTTTAAGGTACATTTCTACTAGTCATTTCAATTTGAACACCAAGTGATCAAATGTGGGGCTGAGCAGTGAGATTTCAGGAGGATCCACCAAGTCAGCTGTGAAACTATTTTCAAAAGCACAAAGGGAGCCTTTGGGACGATGATCGGTTTTGCAGAATACAACAACAGTTTCTCTGACAACTCAAGCTCTCAGACAGATTCATTCTTCATAAATTGTCAGATGATATCACTATTCATGATGCCTTTTGCAATCACTGTGGGAGGCATCTTGCTGGGTCCTTACATGGCAGTTGGACTCCCAGCCAACCTATGGGTGATGTGGCTGATCACGCACGGAACCACAGCTTCTTTGGCAGCTGAATTTCTTCATCTAAATATGGCACTTTGTGACACCCTTTTCATGATGGGGATTCCCTTCCATTTATACTGCATAAACGGACAAGGCCCTTTCGGTAGTTTTATTGATCTAATCCTGCTGAAGGAACTTTGGGTGTTTGTATGGGTCGGCCGTCCCCTGTTCCAGTGTTCCATCTGTGTGGAGCGTTACTTGGCAGTCGTCCACCCATTGACCTTCCTCAGGTACCTCATAACGTCGACTGTTTCCAGTGAAATTAGCCTAAAACGCTGAAGTTGTAAATATAATAGATAATTCATTCACAATCGAATGTTGTGTTGTGTGATCTTTTACAGGTTCAAGCCCCTGAGGTTCAGAGTGGCCTGCAGTGGTCTCATGTGGTTCATCATAACTGTCAACTTGTCGAGTATTTGGGCAATGAGCAATGAGCATATAATTTTTCCTTCATTTTATTTTACGACAGCACTGTCTGTAATTGTGTTCTGTTGCTTGTCAGTTCTTTGGAACCTGAAGCAGCCTGGACCAGGAGAGACAGAAAGGGCAGGGGGTAACAATATGAAGCGAACAGCCTTCAACGTCATTTTAGTCAATCTGGTGATTCTTTTCATTAATTATGCTCCCTTGTTGGTGGTCTGGTGTTTGGGAAATATATTTTCCAATCACTTTCATGCTTTATTTATGAGTGCTGAACATCTTGCAGTTTTTTGTGGGATTTTCCAACCATTAATTTACCTACACAAATCTGGGAAGCTGACCTGTGTAGGACGTGGGTGGTTTTAAACATCTTCATACAAGGAATTATTATTTGTCACTTGTATGCATGAACCATTTTTACCCAACTGGCTCTTCTTAGAATGTCTTGGTAGAATTATTATGTAAAGAATTATTAAATTCACCATAAAAGTACTTAGTGGCTTACTTTAGCTGTTTATATTCAGGTTTGAATTTGTAAACATTGATGTTATGTTTGTGTATTCATGTCTGAAGTTAAGGGTATAGGTTTATTCAAATAAACCTTTACCCTCTGTGCAACTTAATATGTTCTGGTGTATTTAGCAAGTGTTTATGTGAACGTAAGAAAAGTAAAATGTAGTTCCACTTGTCTGCTATGCACAGTTCTTTTTGCTGCAGTAAGAGCTGGATTCCTCTGCAGTTATTAACAAGCGCCATCTCATCGTTAAATAAGTACCTCACCCCGTGGTTTCTATTTGTCAAAACCGTGTTAATAAAGGGGTCGCGCTGCGCATCCATGTTTCATTGGCATTTGATTTCTTCTTGATTTCTTATTTTGACAAATAATCTGCTAAAAAAATAGATGTAGTCAGCATTGATTGCATTATTTTAGTGAACAGTTCTCTCACTGCAGTGCACTGTAAGTCATGGAAGAGCCAAAGAGTACAAAACCTAGAACGTAATGAAACAAAGATGGCATGGGCAGTGGTTGGACCCAATTGCAGCACACTAGAAGGCAGGTATAGTTGGTAATGACTTTTATTCTTGTCACACACAATAATCAGAGCAGGCAAACATACCAGGGGAGAGCTTGGGGTCGGGGACAGAAGGCTGATGTCATGGTTCGAATTACGGGGGAGATACTAAGGTCTTTTATAACCTTAGTAGTCACTTCATAACTGGTCATTCACAACCTCTGCTTACTCTGCTATCCCTTTTTGTATACTATTGACTTTATATAGTGTATGCCTAGATGTATGTATATTTTTGTATATTAATGCATATTGTTACACTGTACTATGCTGTTCTTCACTTCTTCACTGTCTTTTCTTTTCTTTTCCCAAAGTAATGTATCAAAATGCAATTTCCCTCAGGGATCATTAAAGTATTTCTGTCTGTCTGTCTGTCTCTCTGTCTAAGGGGAGCTAGGCTCCCCTGAAAAGGTTATGAGGCCCCCTGAAAGCCTGACCCAACACATTCAGGGGGAGCTCTAAAAATCTGTCCACTTTAATGAGCATGCATGTGAAGTGGAAAGTCGTGGTGCACATTATAAAAAATAGGGCTCCCGAAGGCCACTGTGTAATTCGAACCCTGGCTGAGGTGATATTCGGGGAGGCGACGAGATGAGATGGTCAGGGACAGGCAGGGTCAAAACCAGGAAAGCAATCTGAATAACACTGGAGAGACTTGCATGAAAGATCGAAGAACAATCTAGGGACGGGTGAATGGTAAGGAAAGACGAATGAACTGTCTTTATTGTCTCTTGAGAAGGCAGACTGTGACAGGAGATGTGAATTAAATAAGGGTCAGTAGGTTTAGGGCTTACTGACCATATGAGTGGCTATCTGTCACCCAGGACTGCGGGTCCAAATAGTACAAGTGGGATTCCTCAAGGGTCAATTATTGGATGGCTTTGCTTCCTTTTCTATGCTCCCACTTTTACAAATTATAAAAAATAACAATATAGCCCACAACTGCCAGGTAGAGGACACTCAAGTCACGTAGTGTGACGTAGGCGAGGACAGATCTCACAAGGTAGATTGACTTTTAAGAGAATCCAGCACAAGCAGTATCCAGCAAGGTTCGCATTTCAAGCCCAATCTAATAGCTTTATCAACAGGTGAATATATAGTCCGATTGAGCCACCAAACAATTGCATTCATCAAAACAATGATTCTATGTCCCTCTGGTCTCTCCAGTTCATTAAAGATTAAAATGGTTTTGCTCTCAAATGGTTTTGGCGCCAAAGAGGAAAGATTTAAAGTCATTGAATCTATCACTGATAACTAAAATAAAACAAGGAAATAGCAAGAATTGAAGTTTTGTTTCAAAGCAAGTCCTTGAAAAACTCATCCATGTCTATATTTTCATCAGGCATCACCACTATTTGCCTCTAACCCTAGCTCAAACATTTTCTGAGTGCTGCTGCTTTTTATTCACAATGCAAAAACCCAATGGAAAAATGTTTTTACATTTCTGTTTTTAAAAATGTTCTTTTAATTATTTTCCTTCACATGTGACTCCTGGGTCACGCCTATGTAACATAGACAGACCTACTAAATGATTGGCCTTTGTGTTTAAAGGGGTAAGTAATTTGTACAATTGAATTACTTGTTTTCTAATTCATTTGTATAGCTCATGTCCTCTGTTTCCAGTATTTGCATGCTGTTTGTTTAGCTATAACAAAAAGCCTTGTCATGAGGTGAAGAGAAGGTGGAGAGCTGTGATCCATTAGTCAGATGACGAGGTGAGCTTGACCAGAAAGGAGGCATCAGCAACATAACACACTAAAGTTGTATTTTACATTTTAAGAATCTGTGTTTCAGTACAACAAACAGTGGTAAAGTGAATTACAGCATCTATTTTAATTGAAAAAAACTTTCTTGTGGTGTTAATACTATTATTAATATTCATGTTGAATGACATGTATGCGTTTTTATAAGGTACATTTCAACTAGTCATTTTTTATTTTGAACACCAAGTGATAAAATATCAGGCTGAGCAGAGAGATTGCGGGAGGATCCACCAAGTCAGCTGTGAACCTATTTTCAAGACCACAATAACAGCCTTTGGGATGATGATTGCATTTCAAGAACACAACAACACTTTCTCTGACAACTCAAGCTCTCAGACAGCTTCACACTTAGACAATTGTCAGACGTTATCACCATTAATAATGCCATTTGCAAACATTGTTGCAGGCACCTTAATGGGTCCTTACATGGCTGTGGGACTCCCAGCCAACCTATGGGTGATGTGGCTGATCACGCACAGAACCTCACTCATTGGCAGCTGATTGTGACACCCTTTTCATGTTGGTGATTCCCTTCCATGTACAGACCCTTTCCGAAAAATTTGAATATCATGGAAAAGTTGTTTACTTTCCACAATTCCATTCAAAAAGTTACACTTTTGTAGATTATAGATTCAGGGCCCATAATCTAAACAATTTCAAGTATTTATTTGTTTATTTACACATAATTTGGGTTTCCAGCTCATAAAATCCATGAAAACAGGAATTCAAAAAATTAGAATCCTGTGAAGAAATCACCATTCACTTCTCAGTTTTTGCAGAAGAATAAGAAAAAAATTAGGATCACATCCAATCAATCAAAATATGGTACTTTCAAAACGATATGTCAAACTTCAAAACTTGGTTGGGATTCCCTTGCCTTAATCACTGCCTCGATGCGACGTGGCGTTGAGGCAATCAGCCTGTGGCATTCAATGGGAGTTATGGAAGCCCAAATTTCCTTGATGCTTGCTGTCAGCTCTTTGTTGTTGGGTCTTGTGCCCCTCATTTTCCTCTTGAGAATACCCCATAGATTCTCAATGGGGTTTAGGTTGGCTGGCCAGTCAAGCACTGTGATGGCATGGGCATCAAACCAGGTTTTGGTGCTTCTGGTGGTATGGGCAGGGGCCAGATTCTGCTAGAAGATTAAATCTGCATCTCCATACAGATCCTCAGCAGAAGGAATCATGAAGTCCTTTAAAACTTTCTGGTAGACTGTTGCGGTGACCTTGACAATTGAGAGGATTTGAGAAAGCAGTTTACCAACACCTGCACTGGACATTGCACCCCAAATCATGACTGACTGGATATTTCACACTGGACCTCAAGCAGCTTGGGTTCTGTTCCTCAACCGTCTTCCTCCAAACCCTTGGACCTTGACTCCCGAATGAAAGGCACACTTTACTTTCATCAGAAAAGAGGACCTTGGACCACTGGCCAACAGTCCAGTCCTTCTTCTTCTTGGCCCAGTTGAGACACTTCCTACGTTGCCTCAGGTTCAGAAATGGCTTGACCCGAGGAACCCGACAGTTGTATCCCATCTCCCGGATGCATCTGAATGTGGTGGTTTTTGAAGCTGTGACTCTCGCCTCATTCCAACTCTTTCTGGATCTCCAGATTCTTGAATCTTCTGTTTGATAATCCGCTGGAGCCCACAGTTATCTCTTATGCTGGTGCATCTTCTCCTGCCACATTTTGCCCTTCCACTAGACTTTCCATTGATATGCTTGGACATAGAACTCTGAACAGCCAGCCTCCTTACGTTGCATCGAGGCAGTGAATAAGGGAAAGGGATTCCCAACCAAGTATTGAAGTTTGACATATTGTTTTGAAAGTACCATATTTTGATTGATTTGATCCTAATTTTTTTCTTTTTTTTCTGCAAAAACTGAGAAGTAAATGGTGATTTCTTCACAGTATTCTAATTTTTTGAATTCCTGTTTGCGTGGGTTTTATGAGGTAGAAACCCAAATTATAAAAAAATAAACAAATAAATACTTGAAAT
>JAOPUI010000030.1:5870977-5881374 GCA_027123135.1 Urophycis floridana
GGGGGGGGGGGGGGGTTGATCGTGATTCCATCATCTACGGGCGGGGTTCTGCCGCGGAGAACTTCGGATGTGATGAATAATTTCTACGTCTTCTACAGGCTAACACGCTTTTGTTAACTGAACCCTTCGAACTCTTGACTCTGCTTTTCGTTATCATGCTTTTGTTTCCATTCCCTTGCCGATCCTCCCAGGTCTCTCCCTCTTTTTTGTAGATGTTAGTGCCACGACTAAAGGATATGGTTTGCTGACGTTAGGCATGCTGATTTGTTTCATAAGTTATTGTGTTTTCTAATAAAAGTGCTGCAGAGTGCTGCAGAACGTGATGTTTCGCGTGGCTGCGGTGTCACAGAATGTCCCGAGCGTTCGCAGCTAGCAGAAACAAACAGGGCGTGTTTGAACAACGCTCAAACACAATCACAATGTCAACACAACCTCAACATGTTTGACATTCTCACTGCCATTTTTGATTAAAGATTATTTGTCAGGACCAAAAGACATCTCATTTAAATCTGTTCATTTTAATGTTGTATTTGTTGGTTACTATTTACAATGTGACTTCATTTGAAGGGGGAACAAGTATTTCTGGATTGAAATTAAAATGAGAGAGCCTTCATCCACAAAATAATGTTTAGAAATTGTTTATGCACACATTGCTTTACGACACACAGTGAGTTCATAGCTTTTTGCATCTACTGTTATACTGTTATATACAGCCTTAGGTGGACTCTGTAAGCCTGAAATAGGTTTTCAGATGAGGTCGTTTTCAAATATGGATGAACAACTTTTATACCCCTGAAACCTAAAGCAAACCTCTATGCAACAACTCATCTGCCAACTAGACCAGCAGGGGCTCAACACCTCCCTGTGCACCTGGATACTGGACTTCCTCAGTGAGGCCACAAGCAGTACGAGTCGGCAACAACACCTCGAGCAGCGTCACACTCAGCACAGGGGCCCCCCAAGGCTGTGTGCTCAGTCCCCTGCTCTTCACCCTCCTGACTAACGAGTGCACACCAACCTACAGCTCCAATCACATGGTGAAGTGTGCGTACGATACAACTCTGGTGGGTCTCATCACCAAGAACAACCAGACCCACTACAGGGAGGAGGTCAACCTTCTGACCAAGTGCTGCAGACACAACAACCTACTGCTGAAAGTCAGCAAAACCAAGGAGCATGTGGTTGACTTCCGGAGCGGCCACACTGACCACTCCCCACTGACCATTGATGGTGCCGCTGTGGAGAGAGTGAGCACCACCAAATTCCTGGGGGTGCACGTCAGTGAGGATCTCTCCTGGACCACCAACACTGCATCACTGGCGAAGAAAGCCCAGCGGCGCCTCTACTTCCTCCACAAGCTTAAGTGAGGTAAGGCTCCCACCCCCATGCTGAAAACATTCTACTGGGGCACCATTGAAAGCGTCCTGTCCAGCTGCATTACTGTGTGGGGCGGTAGCTGCACTGAACACAGCAGGAAAACCCTGCAACGCATATGTGAACACAGCTGGTAAGATCAATGGTGCCCCACTCCCTTCCTTGAAGGACACACACACCACCCGCCTCACCCAGGAGAGTGACCTCGATGGTGAGCGACACCAGCCAACCCGCACACAGTCTGTTCAGCCTCCTGCCTTGCATCTGAAGGTATAGGAGCCTCCGTGGTCGCACCACCAGAATTACAAAAAGCTTCATACATAAAGCTGTTAGGAGGTTAAATTCTCTCCCCTAACTCCCCTGAGCCACATCCTCCACACTGTCAGCAAGCTGAACCTCACCCCCCCCACCGGACTCTGGACAATGTCATCTGTCTCTTGCACTATCGTCCTTTTGCTCTATTATTATTATTATTATTATTATTATTATTATTATTATTATTATTATTATTATCATCACTATTACCATTACCAGTATTACCAGTAAATTGCCATCACCAGCAAATTCCTTACTGTCCATACTGTTCTTTTTCACTGTTAATACTCCTTACTGTTTCCACTATCTATTCATGCTATACTTATGCTGCTATTCCTACCTCACATAACAGTAGATTCCGACATTGCACGTTGCATATTTATTTTTACTACTTGCTTTGTCTTTTTTATCTTTGTCTTATCTGTAGGTATGTTTACTTTAGTTTACTCTGATGAATGGCTTGTCCTGCATGTTGTGCCTGTGCACTTTATCTGTTTCACCGTGGGAGGGTGAGAAACGTACTCGCGATTCCTTTGTATGTCTTGCCATGTGAAGGAATTGGCAATAAAGCTACTTTGACTTTGACTGTAATCTTTGTGTTTGTGCTTCCAATAAGGTTTCAAACTCAACATTTGAACAGCTCGTTTCAGGCAGTGATTCCACATGGTTCCGCCTGCATCCTATTGAAAACGACCAGCCAAAATATTTACATAACCCACCCGTAGGTGTAAAATGCAAGTGCGAGACACCCATACATTATATAACGAGCCATACAACATCTCCCCCATGGAAATCCACTCTCCACTGAACCACAGCGACTCTGTGTAGTGAACTCCGCCCAGGCCTCCCACAGCTGACGGGACGCGCTGCGCGCGGGGCTCCTCTACGCTCCTCACCGTCGGGTTGTTGTGATGGGAGGAGGACGCCGCCATCTTGGTTCAGCACGGAGGACGGGAGGCGTACACCAGCTAGCTAGCTAGCTAGCCTTAGCAGCCCCCATGTAGATTAACGTTAATCTACGAGCGTCTCTGTTGATAGTGGAGCAGCAAGACCCGACTATACCCCGTCGCCGCGTTAACGGATATGGAAATGGATTCACGGTTATTCACGTTATTATTATTTTAGCGCTAACAGGTTCGAGGTGGGCGGCCGCGGTCGGATCTCTCTCGGGGTGTTTTCATTTCTGAGTAGACGAGCTGCTATGAATGGAGGATAAATGTTGCCGAAGGCTGACTGCAGCAGTGTGGTGGTCCTCCTCCTCTCTCTCATCCTCGCCGTCGCGCTGACGGACCCACCGAAGATAGGTGAGTGACTGACCCCCCTAACGCAACGCTTTGGGGCTTCAACATGCATGAGAGGAACCGTAGAGGCCTTCTCCGGAGAGCCGCGGACTCGCGGTTCTCCTCACGCCGCACCGCGCTCCTGCAGAGCCGGGCGCGTTTTGCCTCGTTAACCACGGTGCTTCAGATGGGATGCATGCGGGCTCTCGATGGCTCTCGATGGCTCTGCACCACAAAGCTGTTTCTCCTAATAACACAATTTGTTGGCAAATAAAACATGCAGTGATAGAACAAATGTGATCTTGGAATGTATGTGTTATCTAGATTTATAGGAGAAAAACAGCGAGATTGGACAATCACAAACATGCTCAAAAAGTCCCAAAACATGTAGAAAGATCTTAAGATAAGCACGCGATGTTGCCCCCTCAGCTGACAAGCAATTTAACACACAAGCCAGAATCTAGAGCTGTCGTTACAAGAGGTACATGTCATGTCTTGAGTGTCTTGGATGTCATTAGTAGTGTTTATTTTGGCACAGAAGTGGCAGTTTAACATTCCCAAACTCATCGGTGTATTTTAAAGCACCGGAGAGTTGAACAGTGTCGTATAGTTTAACAGTGCACATATTTCAAGGCTCAGGAAGGGGTTGTGATGCTACAGGCAGGCTTCTCCATCCCGTGGGGTTTCCACGGCATCTGAAACGGCTTTTGCATGCTCGTTAGTTTTTCCATCTGGTCACACATGTTTAGTGCAGGACCTTCGGTTCAATAATCACTTGGACGGTTGAGCCCCAATACCTGGGGGTCCCCCAGAGTGCTGCACGCTCAGCTGATGGATGGTGTCTGACTGGGAGGTATCCGGCTGACCTCTGCATGCTGTTGCAGCTGTGTGTCGTACTTTACAGTCTATCTTTATGGCCTGCGGGGAACGAGTGTGCAGGGTCGGAACTAATGATTGTTTTCATTGTCGATTCATCAGTCATTTGTTTTTTTTTAGTTTTTTTTTTTTTTTTTTTTTTTGCGATTATCGCTTGGCGTAGAACACGAGATAAATGGCGGTGATTGCATAATAACACGACTTGCAGGACCCCCGAGTGAATGTATTGCAGTTGGATCAGACTACGTTGTCCTCGCTGATTGTAGCATTTCTCAAGTTATGTATCGTATTTAGCATTCCTAAATTATTATTATTCATTACTCGTGGACCAACAGCAAAAACGTTGACAATCAATTCATCTGCCAACTTGTTTGGTCAATAACAAAGTCACGTGGTGTAATCGCGTCCCCTATCAAATAGGAAGCGGATGTAGAGAAGGCCAGGACAAAACACGGGCCCTCAATGTCCTTGTTCTGCTTTATTTCACTTTGTGTCGACATCGGTTATCACGAAATATGAAGCCGTTCAAATATGAAGCCGCATGAATGGGGTGTAGCAATTGAGTGACGACTCATCTTTGTTCTCCACAACATGGTGATGCACGTCGACCACGGAAGGGAGATTCAGACAGCGCCCGAGTAGATGCGAGTGTGGTCACGTCACGACGGCAGCCCGACTGTTTGTGAATAATATGAATACAATAACAACTTGACCGACAGCCATGGTTCACAAATAAGGACCGCTACTTTGCCGATAAGCTGTCATAGTGTTAGGCAGATGATTTAGGATGCAGGTGTGATGTGAGGTAGATTATTGGGAAGACTATGTCCCCACTTTGTGCTTGCATTAACCGATGGGGCCTATTGCAGTCTTTATGAGTCCATTACACCAGGATTAGATCAATAGCATTGTGGTCCTGGAGGCAAACCAATGGATGCATTTGTCTGCATAATTGAAGATTAGTCATGTACCCGAGCATTGTACATAGTGCACAGCATAACTTAACTCAGAACATGGGAGTACAACACTTTTCATTGATGCGTTCACTAGTAAAGAAGTGGTGTTCTGTACTAAGTGCTTGTATATAACAGACTTGTGTGTTTATGTTGTAAATCCTAAGAATGAACGCATCGTTTCCCGTGTCCCAGCGGAGTGTTTTCCTGCGTGCCAAAGCCTTCCACCGCGACGTGTTGTGTAACACGTATTCAACCACTTCGACTGAACAAACAGTGCGGCTGGCCGACAGTCAGCCCGTGACTGTGTACATTCTATCAATGTATACTTGTGTGTGTGTGTGTGTGTGTGTGTGCGCGCGTGTGTATGAGGCGCTAAGTAACGCGCTCACCTTTATAATGTTGCGCGCGGGGCGAGCGAAGCAAACAAACGCGTTTGCTGCCGCAAACGCGCTTAACCAGCAGTTTTTTTGATGACCTAACATTGTGACTTTGCACAAAAAATACAAGAAAACCACATCACTT
The DNA here is from genome assembly GCA_027123135.1 of Urophycis floridana. Taxonomy (NCBI): domain Eukaryota; kingdom Metazoa; phylum Chordata; class Actinopteri; order Gadiformes; family Phycidae; genus Urophycis; species Urophycis floridana. The sequence continues at coordinate 5,876,301 of JAOPUI010000030.1, forward strand.
CCACAAAAGCACGTTCTGTCACGGGCCCTGGTCGTATGCTCTTTCACTTGCACACTTTAGCGTTGCTTTCTGGTTTGAATTGCAGTTCTTATTTTAGTAGTTTGCTACTATCGTTTGCAAAGTAACCCTCTTCAGTGCAGATGTTACAAATGTAGGAAACGAAAAGGTGAAAGATAAGCTGTTTGTGCAACAAACTAGTTTCAAGGCCCGTTCCCTGTGAAAGAGGCCTTATCCAGACCATTGCTGCTTTCACTAACAACACCAAGCCCCCTAAAGGGTTAATCACCACCCCCCGCCCTCATTTTATGTAATTTCGTCAAACTGTATCATGGATCATCAACATCTAGGCGTACACCTTGAGATGAAGTGGCTCGTGTCGGCCAGGCACTGCTCTTATTTTTGGAGCTTCGAAGCTCACGCAGTTTAGGTCAACCAGGCTGCTGAAACAACAAACATCGGCCTAAAATAGTTTTTGAGGCTGTTTTTGAGGACACTGAACAAGCAGGAATTGTGAAACAAAGTCATTGGAAGGTGTAGGCAGGTGTTTTTAGTGAAACGGGGTAGTCTAACAAACAGGATTTCCCCACTACTGTTGGGATGAAGACAAGACTGTCAGTGGGCACCCCAGCATCCCCCTCGCCTTCTTAGGCCAGGGGGTTGGCGTGCTTCAAGATGACAGATCAGTGCATACATAAACACTGCTGGAGGTGGACAGTTTGCATTAAAGCATTCTATTTATTCTCCTTCTTGTCCTCTGTTTTGGTTCAGGTCCACAGTTTACTGTGGCCAGGTTATTGCCAGGTAGGCAGTGTGTGTGCGTGTGATACTGAAGTCGAAGCTGGAGGCGTTCCCTGCCTGACTTGAATGCAATAATTACAATGAAAAGAATATGTAAAAACCCATCTTGCCTATTCTGCCAAACAGGCCAGCTGTATGGCAGCACCATCAGGTGACGCTGTAGACCGTTGTGGGGTCTCAGTTGTTTGGATCACACCATTGTGCGTTTGTTTGTTCTCTAGTTTAGTTTGTAGAAGAAGAAGAAGAATTACTCTTTTGATCCTGTGAGGGAAATTTGGTCTTTACATTTATTCCAATCGTGAATTAGTGAAACACACTCAACATACAGTGATCACACAATGAGGTGAAGCACACTAATCCCGACGCAGTGAGCTGCCTGCTACAGCGGCGCTCGGGGAGCAGTGAGGGGTTAGGTGCCTTGCTCAAGGGCACCTTAGCCGTTTCTACTGGTCGGGGTTCGAACCGGCAACCCTCCGGTCCGAAGCCCTAACCAGTAGGCCGCGGTTGCGCTACATGATGGACTGGTTTGATCCAACAGCCCGTCGTGGTCAGCGCTGATGCAGTGTAAAGGGTAAAGGGGGCGTTTAGCAGACGCTTTTGTCCCAAAGCGACTTACAATCAGTACATTTGTGGGGTTCGACATGTGGACGGTTGGAGGAGGAGGAGGGTGGGATCAAGGGGGTCGAACCGCCGACCCTACGGTGAGTGGACGACCCGCTCTGTCCACCCGCTCTACCCACTGTCTCATGTGGACCTCACCTGGTTGTAATGCATTGACCCACTCAGGAAACCCCCTGCTTCTGAGGGCTGCAGAGCCACGGTGCAGAGAGGGGCTGTGTGCGTCTGGCGGGAGGACTGCTGTGGTGGGGGTCAACACAGCGGTCAACACGTCATGATCACACGGTGACGCCATCCTTATTGGGCTTCTCGAGAGCGGCGGGACGGAAACGAATCGTTTTGGTGTTTTCACGGCTCAACGTGTGCGAGCTGTGTTTTCACGTCCTGTGACTCAGTCACTCTTCGTCACCACGACGACAAAGTGTGTGGTTCGTTTTGTTGTTTCGTCCCCGAGATGGATAACACAGCGGTTCATTAGCTCACCTCGCTCACCGCTCACGCAGCGTAGCGTCTGCCTTTTTCTCTGAATGGCGATTCAAACTGCCTACCTATCCATAACATTACCCTCCACACACACACACACACACACAGAGTCTCGCTGACGTTAAGGCTTTTGATATTGCGTAAGGCTGTGGGGATTTTGTGTAACGTGTGTGTGTGTGTGTGTGTGTGTGTGTTTCAGAGCATCGCTGCAACGCGGGCCAGTTTGCCTGTCGCAGTGGGAAGACTCAATGCATCCCGCTGGACTGGCAGTGTGACGGCTGGACCGCCTGTGACGACAAGAGCGATGAGCTGGATTGCCACTGTGAGTCTCCCCCCCCTCCACCTCCTCGGGCGTCCATTTTGCAGCCGGCGGCGTCTTCCGCATGCCGACATTCTGACGGGGCGTTGTTTTGGCCGACGCCGTTGGCCCCGGTGGGACGACGCCAGGCGGGGGAAATGGAACTGGTATATCGAGTGTTAATGTGCCGCTGCTGAAGTGACTGTGACTGTGACGCCGGTGCAGTCGACTGCAGCCTGCGTCGTGGTGGTGATGGTGAGGCCCTGTGGGTGATTCACACCGCAGCCGTGCGTCTCGCTGTGTGGAGTCGCAGGAGTGGCTGCAGCGCTCCTGCAGATGGAGAGATTGCAGCCTTAAGCTGTGGACGGAAATCTCATTGTTTGTTTGTTTGTTTGTTTGTTTGGTTTGGTTTGTCGGCCGTAAATCCACACGGCGGCAGCCCTGGCGCCTGAGCACGCGCTGGGGAATTAGCGGGGGGGGATTTGAGCGCAGCATGTGACCTCAGCGCGGCGACCGCAGCCCATGTGTTCGCTGCCCCGGGTGTTCGCTGCCCCGGGTGTTCGCTGCCCCGGGTGTTCCACTGGGCCCTCTGCTGCCGGCGCCTCTTGAGGGAGGAACCGCAGGCCAACAGAAGCCTCGTTTGATCGCGTCGTTAACATGTGGGACGCCGATGACTAATTGAGGGACACGAGGCCCCACCCCCCCCACACCGAACCATCACTCCCGTTATACGACCGCCGCCATCTTTGGCTGGGGGAAGCGCAGGAATGTGGCCATTAGTAATGGTGTTTGGGGTCGCTGTCAAGTAATTCACCGTGAAGCGATTTGTGACGACGGGAAGATGCTGTTGCTTGTTGTTTGATTGGTCCGGTTTATGGGAAGTGTAAGTTTTTATTGAGGATCTCACAGCGCTGCAGCTCTGCTCTGCTGAGTCCACTCAATACAGCAGAGGATCACCAACAATAAATCCCTCTCTACTCCCCCTGAGCTTTATTGATTGCTGATCGGTCTACTATGATACTACTTTTAGCAATTGTTCATTGGATATTATTTATTTATATGATTGAATTTATATATATATAAACTGTTGCGTAATAATATGTTGAATCCTATTTGTACCATGTAGTAGCAACTATTTGTGGTGTGAAGTGAAACACTTTTCTATCAAAGCTGAAACGTTCTGCACTACGAAACGACTCTGGGTCGAACGCTTCATCCAGCGTCCCCTTTCACAGGGGGGTCTCCATACACCGCCATGCACCTGTCCTTACGTGTGTGTGTGTGTCCGTATGTCCTCCAGCACTGAAGGAGGAGCGTCTGGGTCTGGGCAGCAGCATGGACCCGGAGGAGGACGTGATGGGCGTGGTCCAGCCGGTGCGCTTCAACAGTAAGTGCTGCCGTCTCGTCCCTCGTGTGCACGCTCTCTCTCTGTCTCTGTCTCTCTCTGTCTCTGTGTGTGTCTCGGGCCCTTTGCGTTGACAGGCGAGGTGGATTCCCCGAGCTGAAGAATCTGCTCGGGGAAGAGACGCCCTGATTGGTCTGGAATGAGACGAGTGTGGTCTGAAATAATAAAAAATAAAAGTCTCTCCTACAGAGGCGGGCGCGGTCAGTTGGAAACAGATATCCTCCCAAGCGCATTTCACTCGCTGGCGGCTGGTTCTCACAAACTCCACTCCAGTGATCTCTGCTTGAGTCCGACCCCCCCCGGTACCCTGTCCTAAAACGCTGCTCCTCCCCAAAATGTGTGGCGGCGTGCAGAGAAGTGCCCCAGCGGCTGGCACCACTACGAGCGGACGGCCAGTTGCTACAAGGTGTTCCTGAAGAAGGAGAACTACTGGCAGGCGGTGGAGACCTGCCAGAAGGTCAACGGCTCGCTGGCCACCTTCGTCACCGACGAGGAGCTGCAGTTCATCCTCAAGATCGACGTGGAGTTTGACGACAAGGTCTGCGAGCAGACCAGAGACCAGTGCAAGTGAGTGTGAGGGTGGGGGGGGGGGGCGGAGTCTGGCAGTGGCGTGGGCGTTTACCTGCTGTCTTTGTTATTGTCTGGAGACTTGGTGGAAGGGATCGTCGGCAGCTGGTTCAATGTGACCGGTAACCCTTGGCTACCGAGGGAAACCATGCGTTGCGTGGGACGTGTTGACATTTAGCGTGAGTCATGTGAGAAACGGGGACGTGTGACATGGATTATGGGATGTTGCTTTGCGCTTAGTGCACTGGAACGTCTTGGAGAGGAAAGCTGTTTTTGACTCGAGACCCCACAGGGTAGTCTGCATGTGTAAACAGACCCCAGACCCCCAACCCCCACTGGACCCCGGCCCAGGGATTAGGCTCTCATTGGGGATTAGGCTCTCCCCAGGGATTAGACTCCCCCGCCCCCCAGTGGCTCTCTGGCCCCTGCACCCCATCTAGTGGTCAACACGAGACTACACATCTCGTCTGTGAAGGGTAATGGGGCATTTAGCAGATGCTTTTCTTCCCAAGCGACTTACAATCAGTACATTTGTGGGGTTCGACATGTGGACCCTACGGTTAGTGGACAACCTGCTCTGTCCACCCGCTCTGCCCACTGAGCTACTGCTGCCCTCCCATCTGTACATTTCAGTAGACAATGGCGATGAGTGGTATTTTAAGTGGACGACTACATCGTGGATCTCATGGTGTTCTGACTTTTCTTTCGTAGGTTTTGGGTCGGCTACCAGTATGTGATCACCACTCAAAACCACTCACTGGTGGGGCACTGGGAAGTGGCCTATAAAGGTAAGCCTTCTAAAAAGGTGGGAGCAGGCTCCGACCAGCCTTCTTCCCTCTGGGTGTCTGTCTGACCGCGGCTGGTGGTGTGTGGGGGGGGGGGGGGGGGGGGGGGGGGGGGGGGGG
>JAOPUI010000030.1:5918301-5930184 GCA_027123135.1 Urophycis floridana
CCCTCTCTCTCGCCCGCTCTCTCTCTCTCTCACACTCTCTCTCGCTCGCTCTCTCCCTCCCTCCCTCCCGCCCTACCCCTGGCCTATGTCTCTCGCTCCCCCACCAGGCTGTGGGAGTGCATGTGCCTGCCCGAGGAGGATGTGTACGGGGAGATCATGCAGCAGGCGGACGTGTCGGCCTTGCGTCTGTTTGAGGCCCTGGTGGTCACGCTGCCCCAGACCCTGCTGCAGACCTACGTCCTCATCTGCACCGACATAGGAATCAAATCCCCAGGTACTGCGGACGAGCCACGCTGTCGCCGTGTAGCTCGATCCCTGTTCGGACAAAGGGGTTTCGCGTGAACCGATGAGGAAACCGATATTGAGTGTTTGAGTACGTTTGAGAAGTGCTTTCCCTGCCCTGTTGTTTTCCCTGTTTTCTGCAAAGACATTTTTGTTTTCTCCTATCAAATGCAATGAGCTGTATTTTCCTCATGTCATTGTTTAAGACCCCTCGGCAATGCTCTGTCTCTCGCTGTCTGTCTTTTTCTCTTCTCTCTTGCTCTCTCTGACTACTTATTAATACTTACTACTTATCTGTTTCCCTTGTGTGTGGCATTCTCCCCCCCCTCTCTCTGTATCTCCATCCTGTAGCGTCTGTGTGCTTTGTGGTGTGCCTGATATCGCTGGCCTGGGCCCTGGTGCTGTATGCTAGAGCCTGCTCTCTCATCAGGCCCGGCCACCTGCCAATGACCCCTGCGGCCATACTCTGTAGACTGCTGTGGAGGGTGGGTATTCACTGGAACACTGGATCCCACGTTGTTCTACGTTCTGTGTTCACAGTGTGTAAATATGTGTGTATGTGCAATGGGTGTGTATGCTTGCATGGACAATGCCACTCAATCTCTTGATTCTTTCATGTTTTTAATATTTAACATATTTGTAATATTTGAGATTTAATGTAATGCAAACAAGCACAAAGTGTCTTATTTTCTGCACTCTATTTGTGTTTGTGTGTGTGTGTATGTGCGTGCATGACTGCATACCTGAGTGTGTATATGTGTGTATGCCTGTGTGTGTCTGTGTGTGTGTGTGTGTGTGTGTATGCCTGTGTGTGTGTGTGTGTGTGTGTGCCTGTGAATGCATGCCTGTGTGTGTGATAATTCCTCACCCCCCAGGTGGGTATGCTGGGGTCCCGCTTCGCTGTTCTCATGCTCTTCACGCGGATCTTCAAGCAGTGGATCCTGGGGGTCATAGGTTAGTCTGGAGTTTGCTTCTGCTCTCATGCAGCCAATGGAGATGGAGCATCATCTGAGTCAAGCCTCACAAGAGGCCTAAACTTACCAATCAGATACTAGACCTTTGCAGCTCACAGATTCTAAAATGTCTCAGTGTGTTTGTAGATTGAATTTGTGTGTGCGTGTGTGTATAACGCCTGTGTGTGTGTGTGTGTGTGTGTGTGTGTAAAACGCCTGTGTGTGTGTGTGTGTGTGTAAAACGCCTGTGTGTGTGTGTGTAACGCCTGAATGTGTGTGTGTGTGTGTTTGCCCTGAGCTAGGTGTGCACTGGCTAGGCGCTACGTTCTGGATGGTGTCCCAGCAGACAGACGTCATAAAGTCCGTTGGCAGGTGGAGACTCTTCAACCTGGTGCTGGGAGCCATCCACATCTTCCTCTTCCTCAATGTGAAGTACGGGCCCTCGCGGTACCGCATGGCCGGGTTCTACCTGGTGAGTCGTCCGTGTGCGTGCGTGCACGTGTATTAAAATGGTGTCACACATTGGTCGGCCCCTATGGTCGGGCCCATCCTGTATTCAATCCAAATTTTGGCCAGGACAGTGTCATTGATTGGATCATAATGCAATGCAAGTGCTTTGCTGGGCTAGTACTACAACAACATCTGGTGGAATGCAACAATGTGCTTAGCATTTAATTTAGTTACATTTAAAGCGCCACGCAGCAGAATGCTATATCGCGTAGAACTTTCATGCCTGGGTTGCTTTAAATGTTGACCCAAATTCGATGTTCATTCTTTAAAGACGTATTCCCCGCTCATGGCTTTCAGTAACAAGATGTGAAAACGAGAGTTTCTTGAAAGGAGCCAAGAGTTTGCTCTTCAACTTGGTACAGCAAGCCCTCTTGAAGAACCTAATTTACCATACATATGTATGTACTATTTAAAGATCTCAAAGACTGTGATTGAGCTTTGGCCCACCGTTGAAACCCTTGCATTTGAAGCATTATGAATGTCATGAATTAGGTGTCGGTTGCGACAATGTTGGGATCTAATTACCGCATATCACCAAAGGTGTCGCCAAAGAGAACCAAACGAAATTTCAGTTTGTCACTTTTACACAAATAACACACGTTACCCTTTTTCAGATTTCTTTATGATATTACATTTCACTTTATGTTTTATTTAAAATTATACCAAGAGATAGATTATACTACTACTATTATACTTCTACTCTACTATTCAAATATATGTATCCTATCAAGGCTCAATACTCACAACAGCCAACAATGATTGTGAGCATTAAGGAGAGGCTGGCGAACGTCCACCAAAACATTTGGCCAGGCAGACACACACTTCTAACTCTGCTCATAAAATGATGCCCCACCCAGGCGAGGGGAGTCTGCATCTCGCATTTCAGTCAATATCTCTCTGTTAGAGACCCATGTATGTATCCATTCATTATTAATGGCGTTTGCCTGAGATCTTTTGTTCTCTACATATGTCGCCATTCCAACATGTCCTTGTAGGCTTGGCTGGTGTGGTGAGACATATTTCTGTATATTCTGGCAAATGAAAAATTCTGCCAGCCTGTTGTCAACATGCCTGAAATGTGTTGGTACAGTACAGTAGGTGTCCAGGGTAGCTTGTCAACATTACGAACAAACACGATCATACATTTAATAGTTAATAAATTGCGACCTCACCCCTTTGCACTGAAGTTCTCACAGCCAGGAGACACTTAGTTTACGTCATGTCTTGACCTCGCCCATTTTTGCAAATCGAATGCGACAAATTCTCATGAATATTGTTCTGATGATCTCATAGGCTTTGAGTATGACCAGGCAGATTCTTAGGCATTGATTTATGTAGTGACTCTTAACTAGTTCCATCAGTGAATGAAGTCAGCAACCATATATATCTAAAGTGTGTTGTTTTTCTTCAACCGAAAATCAACACACTTTAACCAAATAACCAACGTATCTCCTCATGTGGTCCATGGAGTTTGAACTGTACCTGTGTGAAGAAAGATGCTGCGTTTTCAATTAAATGAAACACGCGGCTTGAATTCAACTTGCACTCGATACAATTCACAGTCAACGTGATCTTTGGCTCACTATTGTCTTCCCCTGTGGTAGGCCATGTTAGTTGAGAATGCCTTCCTTCTGTTGGCCTCGTCCTGGCTGTTTAGCATGGCATCATGGGATACCGTGGGCATCCCCGCCGCCGTGTTCTGCAGCTTCCTGATCGGTAAGAGAACAACTACAACAGCACTCTGGCACACATACGTCTGTCAGCAAGAAATCTGCTCAAACCCATTCACTTTGCAGCGTTCTTCCATTCCACACTGAACCTCCGAAACATTGATGTCAGGACACCGTGGAATGAGCATCGACCGTTTGTCTCATCCTGTCATCCCTTTTTGTCTCCGTCCCCCTTGTCGTCATCAGGAGTAATAGCTCTGGTGCTGTACTACCGCTTCCTTCACCCAAAGTCCTTTGAGATCTTCCAGAGCATTCGTCACAGGGGCATCGGAGGAGCCTGCACCGAACGAGGATCCACGCTGTCATTGGAGGAGAAAGTCACCCCCAGCTTCAATCGGCACGTCGCGCTGTCCGGTACGTTCTTCTGGGAAAGTCGGCTAGCTATTGCGTCCGTCGGGGCCAGCCCTTTTGATGTGCGCTTTTGATTGTTCATGTGTTGAGGTGGCGGAACTCTCATGGACCTTCCTCACCAATGGGAGGGCTGGAAACACCATCACTGGCTGCTGATTCGCTTGGCCTTGAAGACGGGGGACATCGGCAAGATCTGCTCGGCCTATGGGGAGGGAGGCTTGGCTGGACTGATGGGTCTGGATGAGGAAGTGGTTTACTCGCCTGACCTGCCTCACCATACCCAGGTAGGCCGAGTCCCAAGCGACGTTAACCAATCGGTCTAGAATGTAAAATGTTGATACTACACTGTAGATGATGATGATGATGATGATGATGATGATGATGATGTTGTAGAAGTCTTTTTAGGAGTTGCATTCTTCCAGGAAATTAGTTAAATATAATTTTAAATTGTGAATTTCATCTTTGGAGTTTCAGACCTTAATAGCGGCCATTTCCATCCTGTGTTTCCTGTGTCAGGTGCCGCAAATTCAGCCCCACTCTCCCCCCCAGCCTCCCCCTCAGCCGACTCCCCCACAGCCTCCACAGGTAATGTCTTTCCTCAACACATCAAGTGCAAAAAAATAAAATGATTTCCGGTGTTTGTGGCTGTCGCAGTCCTGTAATATACACGTGCAATCATTCCATTCGGCCCAAATGGAGTGGTTGGATGTCCGACCTGTCTGTTTAGATACCTTCTCGGCTAGCCGTGCACATTCTGCCCATGCACTTATTGCACATGACCAGAGTCTAGGCAGGCAGACCTATTACTAAAGCTTGCTTGCTAGTCACTTGTGGGGGAGTGGCTTTGGAGGCAGGCCCAAAATGAGGGGTGTGATTTTTTGGGTTGCATACTTTTCAAGTCTAGCTTTCTCTGGCTGGTTTCTCTGAATGGCCTATCCTTGATTTAACAGAGGTAAACAACGCTATTGGAAGTAGAACTATGTTCAAGAGGGGCATAACACTGCCCCTATAGTCATCACAGTCAACTACATAATTTCTTGAAAATATGACAACATCACTGATTGCAATTGTACCAGGCTCTATAGCATTGATGCTCTTACATAGTGAGGCACGTCAATAAATGAATAGCATGCTCTATAAAGTGTAGTTAACAGAACGCCACTTTCGATTCCTTAATTCTGATTTTGTTTCGCTCAGGTGAGAGAAATCATCCCGGCCTCAAAGCCATCTCCCAGCCCTGTGGTGGCCAGACCCGTGAAAAAGGCCCCGACCGCAGTGTTTCATGGCCTCAAAACACCTCCCGAGGCTGTCCCTGTGGAGGAACAACCACCCGAAGAGAGTGCAGATGAGCTATCCAGCGCCCTTGTTTCAGAGGACAGAGGTACACGCACCGTGGTTGGAAAACACACAGTAAAACGTACAGACACTAGGTTTAATAATATTCAATGGACTTTATAATTCATTCACATTTTCTATTATATTTCATATTTTCTGATGTATTTGGACTACTTTTGTATTTATTATCACGACTGTATGTTTGACTTTTTAGCTCCCATAGATAACCCCCTCTGACGCACATTAGCTAGTAAAACTTTCTCGACCCCCAGACGATGACGAGTACCAGAGCGCGGCCTTCGGCTCGCCCAACATCTCGTCCCCTCAGCTGGCCGGCAGCATGCGCCACATCGACAGCAAAGACATCAGCCTGACGGAGGCCTCCTCGTCCGTCTGCTCGCTGGACATCAAGACCCCCGTGTGGTCCCCCGAGCGCCGCTCGCCGCTGCTGATCACGTCCCCGGACAGGGACCCGGCGGCGCCCCCCGCGGAGTCCAACACCACGCTGTACTTCAGCGCCGAGGCTCCGTCCCCGTCCAGCGGCAGCTACCTGGGCTGGGGCTCGGAGCTGTCGCCCATCTCCGCCTACCGCAGCCCCTACCGCATCCGGGAGGCCCGCTTCGTGACCTCCACCCCGCGCGCCGAGCCCCCCCCTCCGCCGCCCCCCGAGGACGTGACCCCAGCTCTGGCGCCGGCTCTGGCGTCGGCTCTGGCGCCGGCGTCCGTCGTCATTACCCCGGCCACCCCGGGCAACACGCCCGGCACCACCCCGGGGGGCAGCACCCCGAGTGCCAGCACCCCGGATACCCCCATCGCCCCGCTCACCCCGGTCATCTCCAACCTGGCTCGGAAACAAATGGTCCAGTTTGTGGACTACAGAGAAAGGGCTGTGTAGTTAGAGTCAGAGTCCAGGCGTTTTAAAGGGGCGCGGTGGGCGCGATTCAATCTCTGTTGAGTATATATACACGTCGGCCCAGGTGTTTAGTCGTTGTTTTTATCTGCGTTCATTATTTTCTATGGCAGTGATAAAACTAGGTAGTGTGCTTTTCAATTCTGCCCAATCAAAGCATGATAATTACTGTTTATATCACACTTACAGAAATACAGACCTTTTAACTAACGACAAGCAAAAGAGAATTATTTCATATCCCGGAACGAGGTTCATAGGTGCTATGGATTGTGGAACCTACAGATGTGATTCATTTCATCGTTATCTAGGACATACACATTTAAGACAACTAACCATGAATCTATCCACTAGCCCTTTTCAGGTGAAAGCCGCAGTGGTTAGCACGGCTGACATCGCAGAGATGTGTTCGCTTTCTGGCTTGGATGTGCTAAGTATAACTCCTCCCAGCCTGCATGGCGTTCCTTTCCCTGGCATTATGTGCTCAAAATGTGCGCATGTTTTGGCCTTTGTCCGTCCATAGTCAGCTATTGTGGTTGTACATCAGAATGCATCATGGGATTTTTAGTTGTCGACACTCCTCCATTGCGTGCTAACTCGAAAAAGGGTTTTAGTGGTATAAAATCCTCAATAAACGTAAATATACTGTGACCTAGGCTAAACAAAACTGGGTTTGGCCACCTCTCCCATTAGAAGTGCTGTGGCAGTTTCAAATACAATGTCTCCCCATAACAGCAAATAATTTCACGATTAATTACTAAACAATCAAAACCAATAACATTCCAATGCTCCTATACATCTGGATTGGAGGCGGCCATGCAATGTGACGTCACCATGTACAAGCGCCATAGCTGGGATAAGCAATGGGTCCCTTCGATGACCCCTGACCTATAGTGGGCAGGTGAAAGCAAGTAGAAAATCACTGTTAAGTTATATATTACATGTATCACTTTCGCTTCGTATTTTTCTTCGACCACTCACATCGTAGGAGGCGGCGATCTGTAAGCGTAACTCGGCCTGCAGTAGGAAGCTCTAGAAATAAGTGTACGTAAAGGTTTCAAATCAACACCCCGTAGACCGGCCACTGTAGAAATACACTTAATTCAGTGGCCTTCTGAAAGCTTCGTCCACCCGCGGTAATTAATTCCTGTTGGGTAGAAACCTCCCTGCCGAACAGTAAACAAGGCGTCATGAGGCCTCTTTCACTTCCTGGTTGTCATCCCAGTTTCTGTTCTCCCCCCAGAGTTTCTGGTATTACATAGTAGGACCGCTGGACCCATGATTGTGTATTACGTACTGTTATGTACAGCAGAGATGGATAGTCACTGTTATGTACAGTCACACCATGCTGGCGCTGTGTATAGATGCCTGGCACGCCCTGAACAACACCTTATACATCGTGGCAGACGGTGCGCGGCCGTCCTCTGTACAGCTAGCATCTCTGTGTCTTAGTGAATCTATTAACAGAGTTATGATGCTAGTGTTTATTTTGTATTCATTGCTGAAATATCTTCACTTAGCACTTTAGAAAAAAATGAGAGACTACATTTTGATGAGTAGGGTCAGAAACCATAGTAGGGCTGGGCGATAATGATTACACGATAACAATTGATCCTGGTGAATTTGCAATGTTATGAACTATACATTGCACTCAAGAAGTGTTGAAATCCAAGTATTGTATAGTAAACATATATTCCGAAACTTATATTGGGAGCCTAAACACACACTTAATCATTCCCCAGCCCTGCTGTATGTATATATTTTCTGTAGGCTTGTACACAATCATATGTAAGGATGAATATGTGACTATAAAGATAAAGAAAAAAAGGCCATTTATTTTCCACAAAAACCTTTTTGTAGTAGCGTCATTTTTCATTTGGTTTGTTTGCTGTCAGGTTTAAAGAGGATAATTTTAAGACAGTTTGACATTGATCAAATATAGACCTTTCATCTCTCCCTGTTCTGTATTATCTCAGTTGAACACTGTAAAATTGTGATTCAAGTCAAACATATATTCAAATCTAACAGCAGAACACACATAATGGATCGACTGAGTACTAAGTGGCTGCTATGTTAATTTGGAGGTATTGATAAGCTGGTATCATGTTGTCCGAATGTAAAAGTATTTCTAATTATATGTGAATTAGTCTTAACCTTTGTATTATTTTAACAATTCCTCTGTTATGTTTAGCTTTTCTTTCTATTTTTGTAATTATATTTAAGTAATTGTAGTCTATATTTGATCATAATTGTACTATAGATAATCAATTTACATTCAGTTATTTTCAATATCAAAATGTACAATTACTTCACAAACCATAGCTTTATTTGTACTTTGTGGTCTACTGTGAACTAAACGACAAATAACTCTGCTCATTGCAGAAATTACATTTTTAAAATAACAACTACAGAAAATGAAAGAGCAGCACTCATCTCATAGCACGTCAAGTCATTGTATGCCTGAGAAGTGTTCAAAGTTTGTCCTTGTAATATAGTCAGATCTTTAGAAGACTTACTGCATGCTATTATTTCATAGACAGCCAGAGCAGTGTAGCTATGGACATGAAAAAAGGAAAGCACTTGCACATCTACATGCACATTGCACATGATCTGTCGATGCCACATTAATACACAAGCTACTAGTGAATCAAAGTGCACATCTAAAATCAAACTCGCTTTAGAATGCCAAATGCCTTTGCTTGATGATCAATCTATGCTTTGTCTTGTGGAAACTATACCATCATTGCTGTCAATCATTTGCCTTAATTTGTTGTCTATTACTTAGATTTTCTACATTTTGCATTTGTTCACAATTATTTCAATTCAACACATGATGGCATATGACAATGCACAGTGTGTACTGATGTTGTATTCTCTTAAAATAACTTATGGTTTGAAACTCTTAACATAAAGGGATGTGTTTGTTCATCATGTGTAAGACGATATGTTTCCACAATGTTCTTTTCACAAAGCAGTGATGATGGTGATTGGTTGATTACTGTGCTATTGTTGTGACAGAATAAACACATTCTTTATCGCAGTGCTGATGTTTTGTTTTGGACAGCATACAGCCAAACCTTTATTCATTTTCATTTGTTTTTCAGTTGGCTGTGTAATGTATGATGGCAAACTGACAAATGCCAAACAAGTAATAACACAGAAAAATATACATAAGCCAGGTCTCCATATTCTGATATGATCTGCTCAAGATAGTTTAAGATACTTGTATGTGTTGGTCTTGTACCTTATGTTGTCAAATCGCATTGTATCCAAATCGTATTAGAGCTTAAGAATGTTAATAGTTGAAATAGTGTTTTGACATTTGTCAACATTATTTGTCATTATGTGGTGACAGTGGTAGATTTATTGCATTGGCCTGTTTGAGTCACCAGACTAGTCACTTTGAAAGGTCATCTCTTTCCATCGTTGCCCAACATGAAAGTTGACAACAGTAGTGTATAAAGTCACAGCACACATGCAGCTGTAGTCTGCAGAGGTGCACCACTACCGATGAAATATGGTTATGTCTCCAATGGTGTTACAAAGCATTAGTCAGCTTTTCTAATCGTATTTTGTACTTGGTCACATGAAGGTCAACTGGTCGGAGAAATAATAACTAAATAGAGTACAGTGATCAGCGTTTCTCAAGCGTAATCATTCAGGCCGTCAGTCAAGTGACCTGACTACAAGGAAATTAAAACAGATCAGTCAGCAAATACTGCAAGATCCGGAGTGGACCAAATGTTATGACATAACGTCTGCTAAAAACAGTGCCCATGATCTACCATAAAGCATGCTTTTGGTTATTTTAATATCTATTAGAGGAATATATAGGAAAAACAACGAGGGCATCTTTAGATTTAAGAAATATTTACAATCAGGCCTACACTTTATGATAACAGCCAGGGGCGGTTTCTCGTATGTGCGACGTGTGCGGTTGCACTAGAGTACTATAGAGAGAAACCGCCCCTGGCTGTTATCATAAAGTGTAGGCCCGATTGTAAATATTTCTAGGTTGCACAGGGCGGCATCTTTGGGGGGGGCGGCACAAGATCGTCCAAAAAAAATCATCTGCGCCGCAAAGCGCTTCTCTATAATCTATCTATCATGTCACTATGTGGGGAATTGGCAAATTGTCGCCCCCTGCAGCTGGGGGGCGGGTACACGGGACTGCGACGACAGTTCAATTCTGGCCGGGTCGGTCTCCCAAATCACACCCCTGCTTCAGAAAGCTGTGTCTGTGTGAGAAGTAGAGAGGGGAGGGGTGCGCGGGGGACAGTTCACCTCTAGGTCTACAGACATTGAACGGACAACAAGGGGGAGGGGGAACGATTTGTGCTATTGTTGTAAATATTTATCTTTTTCTTTCTGTTTGTGCCCCCCCCCCCCCAAAAAAAGTGTTGTTTTTTTCCCCCTTTTTTTCGGGGAGGGGGGGCGCTCGGAGGGAACCTCGCCCGGGGCGTAATTCGATGTAGAACCTGTAGAACCGCCACTGATAACAGCCCATATATATTTACATTATTATCTTGTACTTCTTGTCTACAATATTTGCATTTAATATCTTGAATGTAATTTCATTTGATATTAACACAATCTTTTTTTCTTCGTTGTATATTTAATATTTTGTTTCATCAAACGTTGCACTTTCCACGGCGTTAAATCACGCGTGTTTCGCAAGCGAGAACTCATGTGACCACGTCACGTGACCACGGTCTCCTCTCATAACCCGAAGGGGCTTCATCACAAGTCTCAAGTCTCTCCGCTTCGTTCGAGGTTTCAGTGAGTTTTAACCATCAATAACTGAAGAGCAAGCTACAGGTAACAAATCTTACACCTCGCATTTTCATTTAATAGTGTTTTACTATTCCAGTGGCTCGCCCCCTGCCCCCCCCCCACTAACATGCTAAATCATTTACCGTAAACAGACAGACAAGACAGAAAAGACAACAACAACTGTACAAACTGTACCGACATATAGCTGTTTTGGGGTGAGACAACGCGGTCGACGTGCTGTTTTATCACCTTTGTATATTTATTTTTTTCGTGGCCAAGTGTATAGTGGACGTTGTTTTCTTACTTGATTACCTCAATCTTTTTTTTTTGCTTTAGGATGATCAGGCAAATTATAAAATATTTTTTAATATAATTTTGGAGCAGTGTTATTTTCCTCAAAAGAATGTCGGAACATGTGTGGAATCTGTAGAACCACAAAGGAGAGGCGATACCGGTTGAAGGTGTGCTTAGTCTGCAACCATGCCATTTCCTGTTATCTCTAACGTCATGGATTTCGCACGTCATAATACACTCCGCACAAGACGCTTAGTCCTTGGGGTCCTAAGTAGGAAACTAAAGACAAACTCTGTAGTAAAGGGTTCAAACTTTATGGAAAGGTCATGTGGTTATTGCATGAAAGACTGACATGAAACATCTCCAAACAAGTGTGTGGGGTTCTTCTGTTGCCACTGGAGAAAAAAAATGTTGGTTAAAGATGTGGTTGCAGATACAAAATTAAAACCTTGTATAATCACAGCAGTCCGTTTTTCCCCTTTTTGCTCTTCAAGTCTTCCTGTGTAGAGTCTCCAAAGCTGTGTTCATGGCCAGACACTTAGCGCTGTGATTCTTTTGCCCCTTGAACGCTGTTGTTTAGTTTAACTAGTGGACAACTTTGACAAGCATGGCTAGAGACTAAAGTCTTTGTGTTGACCGTGTGGACACTTGAGACTGCATCCAGGCAAGCACTGTTTTCTCTCTCTCTCTCTCTCTCTCTCTCTCTCTCTCTCTCTCTCTCTCTCTCTCTCTCTCTCTCTCTCTCTCT
>JAOPUI010000030.1:5930284-5943524 GCA_027123135.1 Urophycis floridana
CTCTCTCTCTCTCTCTCTCTCTCTCTCTCTCTCTCTCTCTCTCTCTCTCTCTCTCTCTCTCTCTCCCTCCTTTTTTTATGCAAAATCCCTAATCCTTGTCCTCTATATTTTTACCTACTTTTTCCATAGAATGTGGCACGCAGCCCTTCTGGTGATGGCTGCCATCTTGTCTGTTGGCAAGGCCAGACCACAGCTCAAGCCTCTGTCCATCGACATGGTCAACCACATCAACATGGTCAACACTACCTGGAAGGTGGGTATGGCTCTCAAAGAAACCCTGCTGCTTCTGTTCTGGCAGTAGTAAAGATTTCACCAATTTATTTATTGCTTTATTGATTTATTTGATTGTTCAGTGATTTCTTGATTCGCTTATCACTGTCCTTTGTCCTTTTAATTGCTCCATAGGCTGGTCAAAACTTCCGTAACGTAGACCACAGCTATGTCAAGAAGCTGTGTGGTACACTACTCAATGGACCCAAACTTCCAGTCATGTGAGTCTCCTTGTGCAATGATGCACTCACTCCTCCAGTCATTGTAATACCTTTTTCAAAGTTTGCTTTCATTTCAGTGTACCTAATTATATGCTAAATAGGGCTGCTGCTGAAATTGATTAATTGAATATTGTTTGTTAATGTGTTCAACTATTGGTTTAGGAAAGTGAATGAAATCTGAAACCCTAATGCTAAAACCTTTTTTTTCCAATTTCAAATCGGAATGGTTACAGCAATTGTGATGAACTGCATTTGATTTATTCATGATTTAAAGACTATAATGCATGCACAACATAAGTCGTCTTATATAGGCAATCCAAGTCAATTAAATCTAAAACACAGATTCAGTCATTGATAATACAAGTGATTGATGCCATTAAGGTCCTAGGGTCATACTTTGTCCTTAAAAATGTGAATTTCTCATCAGTATAACACAGTTTAACAAGAGATCCCTTTGTTCGCAAAGTATGAAAAGGTATTTTTCTTTCCTTCCATACAGGGTCCGTTATTCTGGAAGTGTGAAGCTGCCTCAGGACTTTGACGCCAGAGTTCAGTGGCCTCAGTGCCCCACTCTGCAGGAGATCAGGGACCAGGGCTCCTGTGGCTCCTGTTGGGTAAGTTAAGTCAGATAAAGTGTGTCCACGTGATGTCAATTGTACTGTTATCGTAAAGGCACACTTTTTTGACCAGGGGCCATGTTGTCTAGAAGCACGTTAGGTTAGTACTCTGAATACAGTGAGCACTTCTGCTTTTAGCGCGGCTGATTTAATTTTCGAGGAACGAGTTCCCTCCACCTGTGTTAGGTTGAACGGTAAACGTGTGTGTTCGTGACTGGCTTCTAAAAGCCAACGTGTATCGCACCCTGAAAGTGGATCAAGGATCGGCCATTGCAATCCGGTCATTTGCTTTTAGCAGGTACGCTTTTGGTTGAAGCTTATCCTCAGTCTCTACTGTTTTAGCCTACTTCCTACTATTGCCTCCCTCTGTGATGCCATATTGCCTTACTAGCTGTTTTCTCTTGGTCTCTGAGATGTCTTACAGCACATGTTACCATGTGTTGTAACCGTGTGAGCCCCGCCCACTGATCCACGTATTTATGTTGACAAGTATTTCACCTTTCTTATGGCGTGGCCTTTTTACCCGCAGGCATTCGGAGCTGTGGAAGCCATCTCGGACAGAGTGTGTATCCATAGCAACGCTAAGGTCAGCGTGGAGATCTCATCTGAAGACCTCCTGAGCTGCTGCCACAGCTGTGGCATGGGGTGAGTGAGTGCTGGACATCAGGGGTGGATTGTAGCAGTACATACATACATATTATTACTATTAAGGCGACAGTGCTATCCAGTCTGATGGTAAACTGTGTCATAGGTGTAACGGAGGCTTTCCGTCCGCTGCGTGGCATTTCTGGTCCAAGGAAGGACTCGTGTCTGGCGGTCTCTATGACTCCCACATGGGTGAGTGTCTGTACGTCTCGTTTGGCCCCTGCTCTGTGATCAGCGCGGACATGCGCCACCGACTCCCGGCCCCTGTTAATCATCCCCTATTCATAACTGCATTTTACCGAGGGGTACCGCTCTGCTCTTTTTGTAATGACTCGGATTCCACCCACCTTGGTTCTACGCAAGACGGCGCTAATGTGCTAGAGGGCAGGTTGACGGAGGAGACCCTGACGTGGGGCAGTTTGTCACGGCGGTGATGCCCCGCCGCCTTTAGTCAAGCGACCGCGTCTCTGATGTGTGCTGCGTCTGCAGGCTGCAGGCCCTACTCCATCGCTCCTTGTGAGCACCACGTGAACGGCAGCAGACCTCCTTGCACCGGAGAGGAGGGAAAGACCCCGAAGTGTACCAAAGAGTGTGAGCCTGGGTACACGCCAACCTACAAGCAAGACAAGCACTTTGGTAAGAAAGACATGCTGAGAGTACACCACGGAGTGTACTCAAGGCCCTCTTGTAAAGATCCACGTGGACTTGAACATGCCTTTTAATCTGTTCACTTTCACAAGTGCTGCCATAGGTTGAGACCTATCTTGACTTTTTGTCTCATAATGTGTGTGTGTATTTGTGCGTGTGCATGCGTGTGTGTGTGTGTGTGTGTGCAGGGAAGAGTTCTTACAGTGTCTCATCAGATGTTGCAGAGATTCAGGCAGAGATTTACCAAAATGGACCAGTAGAGGGTGCCTTTACTGTTTATGAAGACTTTCCACTGTACAAGTCTGGTAAGAAAGCCTTCCTGATTCGGACCCAGTGCATACAAGCCACTGATAACCATTGTATTTGCTTGACCACATCATCACCTCTTGTTTTTTATTGTTAATACTTTTGTATTGGTTGGTCCTCCAGGTGTATATAAACACGTTACTGGGTCTGAATTGGGTGGGCATGCCATTAAAATCCTGGGCTGGGGAGTAGAGGATGGCATCCCATACTGGCTGTGTGCCAACTCCTGGAACACTGACTGGGGAGATAACGGTGAGTGCACATGAGCCATCAGTGAATCAATACTCGCGCATACTGTTCTCAAAATGGACGCCACTTCCATGCATGCATGCATGTGTATGCGCGTGTGTGGAGTCCTGGCCCATTGCTGACAGAATGGATGTGTGTATATAACATGCGGCGTCTTGTTTTCCAGGGTTCTTTAAGATTTTGCGTGGAGAAGATCACTGTGGCATTGAGTCTGAAATTGTGGCTGGGATCCCCATGTAAAGTGTAAGTTGACACCAAGTACCATTTTGTACAAATGTAATGGTTACAAGACTGTAAGGGCAGCCAACATGACTTCACTAAAGGATGTTAAGTTAAGTAAATGTTGCCTTAAATGTAAATGTAAATTTAGAGATTGTTGGTGTTCCCTGCTGGAGCACCCTCTAGTGTGCAGAAGGGTATACATGCATGTTGGATCACCCCCTACTGTACATGAGGGTTTTATGAAGTGTGAACAGGGTGTAGAATTAAGTATTTGGGGTAAATTCATGCATGATTGTATTTAGATGTATACCAGTATTGATCCAGCTAAATATTTGTTTGTTTTTTCGTCTTTCAGGGATCCGAGCTGTAGCTGCTGTTGAAAATCCGATGGAGTGGTGTTCGATTAATTAATCATCAAATGATACTTGCTTGCACTGAACTATTTGCCATATGTGCCACAATATGGCATGTTTTTTTTCAGTTGACAATTATGCCATGCCCAAACTGTTTTTAGGAGGGAAACAAAAAGTATATCCTGGAATTGCCATATTTTTCATCGGTTCAGATAATGTCTGTTTCTTTTTAATTTGCAACCACTTTTTAAGAGTGTGGAAAGCCCCTGTTGACTGGAGTGTTTTTACTTGTATTACCAATAATGAGATGGTTTCTTTCTGTATGATTGTGTATAAGGGGAATGTTTTTAGAGTCGTTTATCTCAGTAGTGCTGATCAAATTATTAGGATATTGTTGTTTTTGGAACATTAAACGGAACATGATTAACCTCAGCCATTCTTGTGTGTGGGAAATATTTCTATATTAAAATATGTGAGCCAGCAAAAGGTTATAAATTCATGGTAACTGCAAACTACTCCAGTATGTGACGTGACGATGCCATATAGGATTCGTATGGCGGTGGTTAAAGGAATTGGACCAGGCAGTTAAATTTCATAAGTAAAGTATTAGTGAATGTAGCCAACATGTTGATTTCTATATCTATGTTGATTTCATTCAACATCCAGATGATGAGAGTAACATCCGCCTTGTTGTCAATATCAACAAACACGCCCCCTTCGTCGTAGCGCTCGTTTTTTTTACCAGCGCTCCCCAATCTCCACTAAGTCCAGAAACGATTAGGCCCAGTGCTGCCCTAATACAAATTAAATACACCCCACCGCGTGAAATATATTAGTTTAAAGCCCACAATTATGTATTTATTTTTCGTTTATTTGGACTACAACACCATTGTTTCATTTAAGACCCGCCCACTTGGTTGTTCAACGGGACGAGCGCTGCCTAAAAACAAACACCGAACGCACCCCCCCCGCCCAGCAGTCCTCTTTGCAGACCCAATAACTCGCTGATGCACAGAGCGCTGCTAGGAAGCGAGGCGACATGGAGGGGCTGAGTGGCTCTTCGTTCATGAAGTACGGCTCCTTTGTGTCCGTTTTGGTTCTCGTCCTGGCTTACTTGTTCCGAGCCCCCCCGGACGCGGTGCTGGACGATCGGCTCGACAATGTGCTGTCGTCGCTGCTACGCGCGGAGCGTAAAGTTGGGGTTAATAACGTCGCCCGACCCAAAGTGGCCATTGGTGAGTGGAAGAGAAGCCTGCTTGGCTGGAGCTCAATTACGCGTAGATTAAACGCCAGTGCTGATCATCCCCTGTATTATTTTAATGATATTCTTTATGTATTCCATCAATGGTACATTCAGTGAGTTATATTTATTTTCTTATTGGGGCATGCGTAATGAGTTCTAGACTATTGACTAAAACGATTGTCTACAACGTTGTACTACACTACAGTACTAAACATAACCATGCGATGCAGGACACAGAGCTTAGACTCCATATAGTGTGAATGGTGTGGATGTAGTCAATACTAGTTTGAGTCTGGACGTGGTCAAATTGCCGTGAATTGGTTCCGATAACCAGTTTTACATAGTAAATAAATACAAATATTGATTAAGCACAGACAGCTCAACATTGGATGAGTCCACAGGACCATGCTGACGAAAGTCCCACTAACGTCATAGCATTATTATTAATTGCATACTTTGCATTTGGAAAAGCACAGACACTGGCGTTTTTATATATATTTGTCAGTTTTGTCTCAAGATGTCTTGACAATATTCAATATTCAGTGCAGTTAGTATGTTGTCAAATGGCTGATCACTTGAGTCAAGATCGAATCACTCATTAATTGACCACTTGAACCATGACACACACACAGATACTACATCAAGTCGACCTTTACCCCCTCCAACCCAACCTGAAATAGTAGGGATCCTGCCATGTCATGAACTGTATCTTGTTAACTAATCAATGTAATTACGTTTTGCCAGACCTGTTTTCTAAATGTTGTGAAATTAAAGCGATTGCCTTATATGCTAAGTAATGCTGAGTCACTTCTCTTCGATGTGTTTCCAGAGAAAATGCATTAAGTACAAACAGTGCATTGTACCAACAGAAACTAACACATGTTCTGTTTTGCATAGCTCCCTGCTGAGATCTGAGATCTTTCGTTCTCTTATAGGCCTATAGCATTTCTTAAACCTGAAGTATTTTGTTTAAATGGATGACATGTTGACTCTATGAACTTTCAGTATTCGTTCACCTTTTACTCAACCATTGCTGATGCTTTTAACAAATACAGCCCTACCCGAGAATTCCCTCAGAATGCTGACTGACAAGTCATTTACAACTCTGCTCTGTTTTGGTTAATCAAGATACTGTTTCCCCACATTCCTTCTCCCTGAAGCGCGTGTGACCCCCTACACCTGGGTCATTGTTCTACTGCTTCCTTTGTGTTTTGTTTACCCACCCTGTACTCATCTCATCTGCGTGTTCTACACGGCCTGTGGTCAAGCCTCGTTCTGAGAAGAGTCTCGGTTCTCCACAGTATCGCGTTGTGTTTTCCCTCGGGACAAACAGGTTCATAAAACCAACATGTGTGGTTTGTGTTGGCAGCTTGCTTGGAAACAAGCTAATTGGCGGGGTAATATTTCCTGGAAAACATTGTTTGCTTTAAAGCATACAGAGCTTAGAAGCATTCATCATCTCCCTCCAATGCACAGAAGTTCAACTTCTGGCTGTTGTGCAAGATCGATAAGGTGTGTCAGTTGCTGACTTACTTCAAAGCGACAAATTACCATTCACAAGCCCCAGGTGATTCCTAGCCAGCGGCTGCAGCTCTCTCTGTTAACACATTGATGGGAGAAACTAATAACTGTATAGTAAACTGTTTGGATTATACTGTTATTCTGTCTGCATAGCCTATACTTTTCACAGGGAATGAGAATGTGTTTTCTTCAAAAGCCCCTTCCAAAATGTTGCTCCAATCTATTCCCTTGGTCGTCCTGTAGGTTTTGGTGGCTGTGTGGACCTGATAGTGGATGGAGTCTCCCTGCTGAATGAGATGGGGCTGACCACCACTGACCAGCCCCTGCATCACGACTACATCCAGAATGCCCAGGAACTTGCCCAGAGCTTCGCCTATTTCTTCGCTCCGGGAGCCGCATCAGAGTGAGTGTTTAAACCATAAACTTACACAACCTTTTCCGGTTTGATCTTTCTTTGTGGCTAGCCAATGACACCTTTGCCAATAACTAACCGTTTAAGAGTGTGTGTGTGTGACTGTGTGAGAGAGTGTGATAAGGGTGAAAAGGGAGAAGGGGCGTGCAGTGAAATTGTCATCATGCTGAGATAAAAAGAACTACAAGAGGCTTGTCATCCAATTAGCTATCTACTATCTAGGGCTCAAATAACCAAAAATAATAACATAATCGCAATATGGATAAGTATGTGCAATAAATACAATATCAAAATTAATTAATTCATTTCTTATTAAAACATTTTACGGCACTGTTCAGACAAGTTTCCTAAATGCCCTAAATGTAAAGTGTCCTGGGCAGGGCAACCAGTTTCCTTTTGGTGGCACTGTACTGTAGTGGAACAAGAGGCCATAACATTCATCATGGTAGTATTAGCTTAGCTAGTATTACTTCTATGGTATTACTTCACTAATCGCTAATAACTGCTGTGTGAGAGTGTGTGAGAATAGAGGTTTCTTTGTGACACTTGTGGCCTCACAGGCATGTGCATTCCAGTGAAAAGGCTGAAGGGTGAACATATAATAAAGCCATAAAAATGTAAAACTTTCTTTCTCAAACAAATCCCTCTTTTGTTAAGTTTCCATGCCACTTTCTCCCTTTTTTCTCTGTCTATTTTGTTTGTATCTACCCATCCATCTATACAGTGTGCAGGCTTCCATCAGTCTGTTCCCATCCGTTTGCAACGCATGTCTTGACCGTCTATAAAAAGAACCCGTAAAACGACGCGAGTGGCAGCTTGGCATTCACGCGGCACAGTCTATGTTTCGCCGCGGTCGCCATACGTCCCTCTCCTCCCCGCGTGCTATTTACGTCTCTCTCCAGCGCGCTGCTCGGGTTCGGCGTGTTCATCGCTTTTGGGAAGTAAAACACCCGGAGTGAACATTGTTATTTATTCCGGCTGATAATCCCATGGAATTGGCTCACAAGATCACAGACCGCTGACGTGCTTTCTGGCTCACACCCCGGAGGCGGCAGACAGACGAGACGTGCCGCAGAGAAGGGCGTGAGATGGGGTGTAATGGAGAACAGTGGCGCAGGGACGTTGTAACGTGCGACCGGGGAAACCGCGGCGCTTTTTACTGCTGGAGAGCCTGTCCTCTCGGCAACCACCCACAGCCCTGCCATCCTCTTCTTGAATCGTAATTTTTATTTTATTTTATTGTTTATTTGATGTTGACCATCACAGTTACATTGGACAAACCAGATGCATTGATGAAGTGTTTTGGCACGTGTGCTAATTCACAACACTTGTCCACAGGAGGATTTTAAAATGATGGAAGATAATAAAAGTAGTAAGAAAAGAAAGAGGAGGGAAAAAAAGGAATGGGGTGTAAAATAACACTACAACAGTAAAAGAGCAGTCGTGTTTCTGGTTGAATACATACATAAGCTACGAAGCAAAGACAAAAGCCAAGGTAATGTGTCCTCTTCGTGACCGTCAAGTGTCAAGGCTGACCCGCCCTGACACTTGATGGTCGTGTTAAACCGAAGACGGTCCCCAGGCATGTCGCCATGTAGAGGAGACCTGTGGTGTAAGGAGCATCGGGCATTTCAGGGCCTCGCGCAACATTTCACGATCTCGTGCCTATTTTGTGAGCCTTCCCGCCGCGAAACCTTGTGAAACAAATAACGGTCAAGTCATGGACGGAGAGACTGTTATAACTGCGTGTGCCAACCATTGGTAACTTAATGCTTAATCTGATAACGTTGTGCATAGATTTATTTGGTAAGATAAACATGAACCCCATGCTGTGGTTGTTTTCCTGGTCACCAACAAACAGATAGTGTAGTCACTCTGCATTCTGTCCTGCATCCCTTTCAGAATGTGTATCTATATGCAATGCAATTTCCCTCAGGGATCATTAAAGTATTTCTGTCCACATTTCCCACTGTATGCACAGTATTATTTATCTTGGGAGGGTTGCTATTGTCTTTGCTATCCTTTAACGCTCCCCTCACACAGCGTCCACATGCATATACATACCTTTTCTGTCAAGCGCAATCATGTCGAGGCGTTCATGGAGGAATGTTTTTGGGAGTAGCAGCGTTGGGAGTGGAGTTTGAAAGTTTGAAAACACCAATTGTCATTCAAGCTGTTTGTCTGTCGGCTCAAATACTTAACTAGTCCAGGCCATGTAATAATTAACATTAACATTTTCCTGTCGCACAAAGGAAAATCCCCCCAGGCTTTGTAGAACTCACCTTGGTATTTTACCATGTCAAATATATGAGGCCATTACAGACTAGCCAACTGCAATAACCGTTGCCTGCGTTATGTGTGGTCGGGGGGTCGTTGATTTCATTGGTATTGATGTGTGACATTCACTGTAAAGGTTCTGAAGTCGATTGAATCCTGAATTAAACCCCCCCCCCCCCCTTGTTTATTCTCCGCAGGCGTTTTGTGATGAATAAAACACTCTTCAGCGAGCTGGTGGAGACCTCTCGTGGGTTGCCCGGCAACAGATGGGCGGTGGGCGGAAACGCCCCCGTGATGGCGGGCCGCATGGCGGACGAGGGCTGCGATGTGTTGCTCGGTGGAACCTTCAGCCCCGACTTCAATGAAGTCCTGTCCCGGCACATCACAGGTAAAACGTGCACCGCCCGTCCGTCCTCGGTTGCATGTCAATTAATTTGACAGCAGGACCGTATTGAAGTTCCGCCCTCAAACATTAGCGCCTCCCCCCCCCCCAGCCGTCCCCTGCATGCCACATGCTAACGCTACCCTCCGCTTCACGCCCTGCTCCCTGTGCCTCCGCAGTGGCTGGTAACGTGGTGGACGAGCCTGACATCCACCTGATCCTGGAGTACCCTGCAGGGGCCAGCTGGGGTCCATACACCTCCCGCAGGGCCAACAGGTAGGACACGCCGGGGCCTGTGCTGGGCTGTGTTTGCCGACATCGGGTTATGTTTCCCGTTCTCACTCGTGGGACGGTGTCTACAGGTACATCGTCCACAGTGACGACCACAACCCCTACCTGGATTCCATGGAGGACTTTGCAGAGAAACTTGAAGATTTCCAGCCTGATCTCCTGGTGGTGGGGGGGCTGCAGATGATGGACAACTTCCCCTTTAAGTCAGGTGAGAGGACTCAGGTGTTTTTATGTGGAAGAGGAGAACATTTTGAGTGAAATCCCTGTGTCACCATTTGCATGACTGGCAGCTTAGCTAGATTACTGCTGACTCAAGCCCAGACTGTTTAGATAGAGTGTTTTCATTTGTCCTCTGTCCTCAACTGACTTCCTGATTTGTCACTTATCCTCCCTCTCTGTCTGTCTTTGTCTCTGTGTCTCACACTCACTAGCTCACGTACTTCCTCTCCTCTTTCACCAGTTCCACCCAATTTATATTTGTTAACATTTGCCAATCTGCAAAATGTTGACGAAATACACATTCAAATCTGTTTCGACACCTCTGAGGCACCTTCCCTTTTTATCACTGGTGACCACTAGTAACACTAGTGGTTGATCAAGGCATTCTAACACGAACGCAATATCAGCCTGAAACGAGGCCGGTCTGGCCTGGGCGGTTGATCTAATTCTTTGTCTCTCCTTAATCTCTTTATTTTGCCATTGAAACTTCCTGTGTTCTCCCTCCCATCCCTCCTTTCCCCAACCCGTGCGTCCCTGTAAACCGCTCCCTTGTTCCATCTCTCTCTCTGTTGTCCACAGCTGAGAGAGAAACTCTCCTCTCCCACCTGGCGGACATGCTGTCGTCTTCGACCGCGCAGACGGGCGTCCATTTTGAAATGGCCAGTTTCGTGGATGAAGATCTGATGAAGGACTTGCTCACCCTGGTTGTCCCAAATGTACGTATAATTTTAAACCACCACCAAATGCTGACAATAATCTGCGGCAATAACTTATTTATAGATTGAAGTGGTTCTCTGAACAAAAAGGGAAAGACGATGCCCGTCATTTGGGAATATAAGGGCATTGACATTTGACATATTTGTAGTGGGTCATTCACTTCCTTTTACTTCCGTTTTTTTTTTACCAATCATGTTGCTGGAGCCTGGGATCTGTGAGCTTCTAACTGGGAACTCAGCCAGGATTAGTAAACTGGAAGGGAAACTTGTCTGTAAAGGTTTCAACACAATGTAGACTGGCTACTGTAAAACTAAGCAGTATAACTGTGTTTAGACTTGGCCAAATGTTACATTAAAGTCAAGTTCATTTTTGCTGCATAGCCCTTCATCACAGCTAAAGTATTTTAGGACATTTTGTTTGTTCCTAGACTTCACAACAATATTTGTGGCACCTGCAATTAAGTGGTGTCCCTGTGTGGGTCTGTGCCTCCACTTGGGGGCTTGGATCTGAAATGAATTGCGCTGACGCCCGTCATTCCCTTCCAGGCCGACTCCTTGGGAATGAACGAGCAGGAGCTCCCCAACCTGCTCAGCCTGCTGAAGGGCTCCAACATCACCGTGCTCTCGGACCCCAACCCCCGCGTCGCCACCGTCCTGGACCAGATGAGGGAGCTCTACGGCATCCTCAACCAGCGCCACAGGCAGGCCAACCGCGGGGGGGCGGCGGCCCGCGCCGGCCGGCCGCTGACCCGGCTGCACGTCCACACGCTGGCCTTCCAGGCCATGATCGTGACGCACGGCTCCCAGTGGAAGAACACCATGTCGGCCACCGCCAAGGCCTCGCTCACCGCCAACCGCCACGTGTGCGGCTCCCCGGACATCGACCCCGGCAAGGCGCGGCTCATCATGGACGACTCGTTCTCGGTCAGCCGCCAGGCGGGCAGCCAGCGCATCGCCCTGGAGGAGAGCCGGCCGGTCAGCTGCTGGCACGAGGACGACTACCAGGTGTGCGTGGCCCCCGTGCTGGTGTGCACCGAGGTGTACCAGACCGCCGGGGGAGGGGACAACATCTCGGCCGCCGGGCTGGTGCTGCAGATCTAGACTAAGTTATGACCAATAGTTGCACATTTTCAGACTGAATAACTAAAATGCAATTCATTAAGCCTATCAAGGAACCAACATCCCTTCACACAAGGCTTCATGTTGCCATCATAGATGATGAGATCCCTTTTGAAGAACCTACTGGCCCCTTAACACAGGTCAGTACAGACCACCGTAGTTACTGTAAAGAAGCTGCTACTAAATTGTACACAGGGGACCGCTAACAATGGTTTAAAATTAACTTTGTAAATCACAGTGAATGCACAGTAAATTAGCAGAAGCATCTCTAACACAACAGGGGTGGTTCGGTTAGCAACATGTAGCCTCCATATAATTGTGCTTTCTGGAAGATTATTGGGTAATACATGTTATTGTTTCATCCATTAGAGAGTTAGGAAGTCAAATGTCTTATTCTTCATTCTCCGTCGTCTTCAGTAGTTCTGACACAGGTGTAGGAAATAATGGGATATTGACATACAGCGTCTTCGTTTTCAACAAAGAAACTTTCTGAACAATATTTTTTGAACAATATTGATGTGAAATTTGGAATCTACGGAAGTGAAGTTCAAAGCCTTGGAAAAGATTCTCCCAACACGGTGTGGCATGTCTGCTCTAAACGGCCGCTCTCTCCATTTAATCAGCGTAGTGAAAGACGAAGTGTTTGGATCAGTGCTCAGTGCCACCCAACACTGCCAGCTCTAAAGGGCCGCTATTTTGCTCTTCTTTTTCAAGTGTTGATGTCGGGTCAAAATCTGGCTTGAAATGCCTTGTAATGGAAGGCTATTCAAAGTTTGCCTTCTGTCTACAGACCAGTTCCGGGAAATAACCGGCACGAACTCACTCCCGTCACCCAAGCCTTCGACTGTGGGTAATAGTGACGAGTGTCTGTCACAGTTCTACTACGACTGAGCATGTAGACCTATTTCTGTATAATATACAGGGGGTATATTATAAACCAGGATATACTGTACATGTCTGGTTTAAGCTTAAAATGTGTGTCTCTATTTCAATTCAATTCAACTTGATTTCATTTACATTGCGCCAATTCATAACGGTTAAGTTATCCCCAGACACTTTCCAAATAGAGCCAGTCTAGACAAAAGCTTCTTCGCGATTTAGTTATTTTGTAGAGACCCAACGATTCTCACCATGAGCAAGCGTTATTATTACCATCATTGTTATTCATTTCTGTATTATATGTCAGCAGCATCACGGGCAAGGCCACTTTAATGCATGGGCTTGCCTGGGCTGAAGCCCAGGGGCCTCCCAAGTTCAGGGCCCTCCCATGTTCAGGATCACAATGAGCTAAAAAATGTCATATTGTTTTGTAACATGTCAGGTTTTCTGTCAATCACTCTAATCACACGTTACGTGACTGCTGATTGATCCAAATGAGGAGTGACCCACGTGGCAACATAGCCTATGGCCCGTGGGCTCACCTATCAGAATGTCTGCAGTTAGTTTGTGGGGGTGTCGGGTGTCCGGTGTCCCTTTTTGATTGAGTGACAGTAGGCTAAGCGGAAAATGTCGGGGAGGACGTTTGAGAG
>JAOPUI010000030.1:5975224-5990932 GCA_027123135.1 Urophycis floridana
ACCACCACCACCACCACCCTCCCACTGGGCCACAGCACCTGCAGCTGGTATTTCCCTCAGCTGTGGTGGTGGGCGCAGGCCAGCAGCCGTCAGGCCCCGTCTGTGAGGACGTGGGCTCCGTCTCGTCCAGAGTCAGACTGGATGTTAAAGAGATGATGAACCAGGGCGAACAGATGGGGTCTCGCGCTATGGGGTCGCTGCGGTCGTCCGGTGACAGGACGCGACGGGACCAACGAACCCACGCAGGCGGACGACAGGCATCGGCCAGGCACCCATGGGAGTGTGTGTGTGTGTTGGGGGGGGCAGGGCTCAGGGACTCGGAGAGATCAGACGCTCTCCTACACACAAAGAATCCTCTGAAACGCTTCAGCTGTCTCACAAGCGATAACACAGGTGATCCGCAGGCGCCGAGGCCATTCTCATGGATGTCATTTAAGCGCTGAAGCGCAGGACACATGCGGGGAGGCAGGGAGGACGTACAGAGCATCTGTCATCGGGCAGGCCAGAGCCGCCTGGCGATGCTGCAGAACCAGTCACCCAGAGCCACGGTGACCCTGACACCAGCTGGCGGCGCTACACCTCCAAATTATAAATTAAGCCAATCACATGAGATCAATATGTCCGCACTCGGCCCATTCGAGTGCCGACAGCTGTGTAGAAACCTCACCGTCTCCTCTGCTACTCTCACGCGTCGGTTCACCGCTCTCCATCTCCCCCTACTGGCCTTGATGTGTATGGGCAGAACGTCAGCACATGGCGTTTAACCCAGTGCCTGTGACGATTTCTCACGCTGTCCACTGTTCACCGAGCGCGGATGCACAAACCCAGCTTTGTCACCCAACAGCGTTGTGGCACATGTGCTACTCTCTAAAAGTCAGGTATGTGCACCTGTGTGTGTGTGTGTGTGTGTGTGTGAGTCTGAACAGGGCCTACCTTGCCGTCAGCCACAGAGGGCTGTGTGGCCGCGTCTTCGGCAGCCGCGGTGCGCTTGCCCGCGAGCCGAGGGCTGCAGCACTTCACCGTAGTCCTCCTCATGATGAAGGGGCTGGCCTCGCCCAGGGGAATATCAGCAAAGCCTGCAGAGGAACATAGCGGGTTAATGACAGACAGAGAGACAGACAGACCGACCGACCAAGTAAGAATCTCCCCTCCCCTCACATACCTCTCTGCACCAGCTCGGGAAGACCCTCGGGCTTGAACTCCTCGTCCGGTTCCCCTCCTGCTCTGGGGGTGGCGGCGTGGGCCTTGATCCTCTTGGTCAGGTTGTGCAGGGCCTCTTGGGCGATGGCGGGCGTGCGCGCCGCCTCTCTATTGGCCCCGTGGAGGCGCTTCCCCAGCGGCGAGGAGCGGGCAGGGCTGCCGGGGAGCGCAGAGGGCGGGGCCGCGTTCTCCGCGTTGTCGTCCTCCGGGGCCGCGTCCTGCCTGGAGGCCCTCCTCGACGGCCTGCTGGAGGAGGCGCTGGAGGAGGCGCTGGAGGAGGTCGGGGTGCGGTTGGCGGGCGTCTGGCCGCCGCCGCCGCCGCTGGCTCGCTGCAGCCGGGCCGTCAGCATCTCGTTGGCCTCCTCCAGCTTGTGGACGCGCACCATGAGGCTGCAGTACTTGTCCAGGCTCTCGTCAGCCTCCCTGCTGCGCTCCTCCAGAGACGCGCTCACCTCCTCCAGCTCCTTCCGGGTCTCCTCCAGTTCCTTCCTGGTGTCCTCCAGCTCCGCCTTCGCCTCCTTCTGCTGCTGCTCCTCCTCCTCTTTGTCGGCGCGTGTGTCCTCGCCGCCGTCTGCCCCCGCTGCAGACACACAATCAATAATGATCTTATTGTTATCGACACACTTTGAATCCAGAAATGCCAACATAAAATCTTAAAAAAGAAAAGAAAAACTAAAGCTTTCATAACCTTGTTCAAAAAAGTGTGTGTGTGTGTGTGCGTGCAAAAAGGACTTTCTTACCAGAGTTTTGCACCAGCATCTCCTTCTCCTGCTGCAGCTGTTTGCAGGTCTTCATCCACAGGCTCATCTTGCTGAGGGCAGAATCTCTCTCCTTGGCCAGAGCACTGCCCTGGCCGCTCAGCTCAGACACCTGGAGGCACAGCGGTCAGTCAACGACTTGCTCCTCAACCAATCAGGGAAAGGCATGCAAAAAAAAACAAAGCACCCAAATCAAAAGTACTATAGGTGTAGCATGTGCATACCTGCTGAGTAGCCTGAGACAAAGAGTGTTTGCATGTTTCCAGCTCTGCCTCCACGGAGGACAGCGTAGACTGGAGAGTCTGCCGTTCACCAGTGAGTCTGTCCTGCTCGTTCTCCAGCGAGGAAAGCCTCGAGCGCAAGGCTTCTTTTTCCTCCTCTAGCCGGGCCTTCTCCGTTTGAGACAAAGAGAGGGTCGCGTCCACGTTCTCCTTGTCCTTCTCCAGCGAGGCCAGGCTGGAAACCAGTTTCTCCTTCTTCTCCTCCAGCGAGGACAGCTTTGCGGACAATCTCTGTTTCTCCTCGGCGAGCGTCGCCACCTCTCCCTCCAGGGAGGAGACCGTGTCCCTCAGGAGATCCCTCTCCTCAGACCACCTGCTCTCGCTCTGCTGTTCCTGCCTCGTTCGCTCCTCCTCCGCAGCCACCAAGCCGACGCGGAGACCCCTGATCTCCTCCTCCAGTTTGCCCACGCTGGCTTCCAGCACCTCCCTCTTCCTCGCCCACTCCTCTCTCTCCGCGGCCACCTGCCCCGTCTCCTCCTGGGCCTCCGCCCGCAGCCTCTCCGACTCCGCCTGACACTCGGACAGAGAGCCCTGCAGTCTCTCCGCCTCGCGCTCCAGCTCCTCCACCCTGGACCTCTGCCTCCCCTGCTCCTCTATCCGCCCCGCCTCGGCCCTCTCCACGCTCCTCTCCAGCTCCTCCTTGGCCGCCCGCAGCGCCTCGATGTCGCCGTTCTTGGTCTCCAGCTCCCTCTGCAGGCCCTCCTTCTCCTGCCTGAGGGAGGCCAGCTCCGCGGCCACGGTCGACAGCTGCTCGCCCAGGGAGCTCTTCTCCTCCTCCACCTGGCGGGACAACGGCCAGGTGAGACAGCGTTCGACGGGAGATGGACCCAAAAACGTGTTTGCTTCGAGCGTCAGTGACAAGCGATGCATCATTTGCACCCGTCATGACGATGAGTACAGTAAGGACATGCAGACATGCACCCTACCTTTCTCTTCTCCCCCTCCAGAACCTCAAGCTCAGCTTTGGCGGTCTCCGCCTGGACAAGAGAGATAGAGGTTAAAGGCGTGAGCAGCACCAGAAACATGGCACTCAAGCGGGAGCACACCGTGGCACACAGACACATACAGGTAATACGTGACTACAGTGGAGCACCTGGATCACGGCCTCTTCCAGACTCTGCTCCGTGCCCTCCTTCTCCCGCTCTAGGGCATCGATGCGGTCCTGGAGCGAGTCAGACTTCCTCTGGGCAGCTGGGGAAAAGACACAAAAAAGGTCTGTGAGCCAAAGAACAAACACTTTTCCCCTCTCAAGCATCTCGTCTCGACAGACTACAACACTTCTCTCCTCGTCACCTTTCAGCAGCTCCCCTATCTTCTTCTTCTTCCTCTCGTCCGACTCGATGCGGACCTGGAGCTTCTCGATGCCGTTCCTCATGTTGCGGACCTCGTCCTGGGTGGCGTTGAGGCGGGACGCGATCTCCCCCTTCTCCAGCAGGGAGGACTCCAGGGACTGGGACATGCGGCTCAGCTCTCCCTCCAGCGCCTGTCGCGAGAGAGACGGCCACGGCTCCGTCACCATTCCACTCAGACCCAGGTCGCTATGGAGCGGGCCCGGCTGTGGGAATCGCCCCTCAAAAAATTGGCTCACGGGCAACAAAGTGAACACCGGGGATTGAACCCAGAACCCAGTGCATGGCGTCTTCGGGGGGGTAAGACGCAACGGGAACCGTGAAAACTGTACTGAAAACGAATCGCAAGTCTTTTCGGTGTGTGTGAGCCTCTGACAGCAGCTGCATGTACCTGTATCTTGGAGGCCATGGACTCAGAGTTGTGGCAGGCCGAGCTCTGGTCTTCGCTGACCCGGTTGAGCTGGCCCAAGAGCTCCTCTCGCTCCCCGCGATGCACGCGGAGCTCCTGCTCCAAGGCCCCCACCTGCCCGCGCAACTGTACACAACCACAGATAAGAGATGTGAATAAATGTATCCCGTCAGTCGCATTTTTGCATTCATGCATAATTCTAATAACTCTGACCTCATTTGAATGACATCAAAGACATAATTAAAGTGATACATCAGGGGGCCCTCTAGGCGGACCTGTTGCTTCTCGCTGTCCAGTTTGTCGGCGTTGCGCTGCAGGGCTTCGTATTCCTTGCGGCCCGCCCTGATGTCCTCCTCCAGGATGGAGAGCAGCTGTCTGGTGTCGGCGTTGGTCTTCTCCAGACTGTGGATCTCCTCCCTCCAACGGCCGGCGGAACGGGTCGCCTCGTCCCTCTCCTCCGAGCAGGACACCAGCTCCGATCTCAGCTGGGTGCTCTGAGGGAGCACGTTCCATTTCTTTCATTGACCCGCATCGATCGCTCAACGTCTGATGCTTAAGGCAACGGTAGAAACCAGAGCAGAAGTCTAGCTTGGTTGGCTAGTTACGTCCACTGACCTCCGTCCTGAGCGTGTCGATCTGCAGCTCGAGGCCAGAGCAGGCCCTCCGCTGGCTCTCCAGGTCTCGCTCCAGGGCACCGCTCTGCTCCTGCAGGGCCTCCAGGTCGCTCTCCATGCCCAGGATGTGCTGCTCCAGGTTGGCCTTCTCAGAGCGAACCCTCCTCAGCTCACTCTCCTGCTGGAGGAACTTCTCGTCCCAGCCGCCTGGGGAGCAGGAAGGAGTTCAACCCCAAATGTAAGAGGACCTGCATTCTTCTCCAGGTCTGTTTTAAGGTGCCATGGCAGTGATGGTCAAGTACCAAACCACCTCAGTAGGCAAAATTATTTACACACCACTGGTACACAAGGATTCCAGGACAGCAGATACTGGTTTCAGATGAACACAGCGTCCATCACTGAACCCACAAGGTTTAAGACGTGCTTGTGAGGCAGATGATTACCTTTGGCCATCTCCATCCCCTCCAGCATCTGCATGACATCCACCAGCTGTTCTTTGGCAATCTGCAGCTGGAGCGTTAATGTCTCCTTCTCCTCTGACAGCTGGCACACCTGGAATCAAATTAGACCCTTCTTCAGCGGTGGAGGCAGTGATGGTACAGATAAGGGGAATGGTGACCCATGAGCTATTGGTTCAGGCCCATGCTAACCACTGGTGTCAACCTGCTGCGCTACCTGCTTCTCGAAGTCTCTGCTCTCCTGCAAGGCGAGAGAGAGCTTGTCCGCCGTGAAGGTGCCCTCTACTTTGGAGGCCTGGAGTTTCAGCTCCAGCTGGTCTACTTTGCCCTGCAGATCAGAGGACAGCTCCTTCCTCAGCGAGAGGTCAGAGTTCAGCAGGAGGACCTCGGAATGGAGACGCTGGAGTTCCTCTTCCCGGAGTATCGTCTTGTCTGGGCTCTGGTCCTCAGCTTGCAACAGGTGCGGGTCTGTGGTGACAGATTTAATGAAGGGTACCAATGGGGTACATTAGTCATGAAGTTACACCACTGAAGACATTGCTAAAGCAATCGCTGTTGCAAGTCTGAGGCGTAGGGGTCTAGAACTAGGCTAGAACATTAGGCCCCTGGAAAATGGTCAAAAAGACTTTATTCAGGAATAATGCTGCATTACTGACCGGTAACTTTCATATCGATGACTTCATCATTAGCAGAGGACGCTGAAGACGGAGCAGAGAGTTCAGGTGTTTGGACAGACACCTCCTCTGCCTCCTCCTCAAGAACCTACAGGAGGGAGGACACATGCAGACACATCTCAGTAAGGACAACCTGCAAACCTAACCAGCATAGGCCCATTCTTCGCTACCAAACTTGTATTTTTAACCAACTGGGCAACATCCTCAGTATTTACTCTCGGTATCGAGAAAACCACTAGTGTGGTTTTCCCTTTGTTCTGTGCTTAAAGCAGTGAGACGATTATGCGTTCTGGAAGCTCAAACAAATGAACAATGTTGATTAAAACGATACGGATTCAAACCTGCCATTATCTGTTTATGTGAGTTTGACAAAGTTCACGAAGGACAGGACACTACATCAACACACCTAAGAGGTGATACCGTTCAGTAGAACAGCCCATCTCGCTCACCTCATCATCAGCGTTGAGCTGTGGGGAGCCTCTGTCGCAGGGCTCCACCTCTTCCCTTGGAGGCCGTACCTCGGCCAGGTCCTCCCCACACTCTGTGGCATCCACTAACCCAGAGCCCCCCAGTTCACCTTGGGATGACCTCCTAGATCGGCCCAGGGAGAGAACTTCACTTAGGAGGCGGGCATATTCAACATTTTAGCCATTAAGGGCCATTTGAGTGACAAAAATGAGGCATGGCTTTTAAATTAAATTGTACTGTTCTAATAAAATAATACCATTGAATAAAATCATCGTCAAAGATGTTCTAATATAGGTATTAGATTAATATAATTGTGCATAGACCAAAATAATCCCCCAAAATTGCTTATAAATGTTCATTAAAAGATATTTGGCCATTGAGTGGAATACATCAACATATTGTCAACATATTGCATCTGTGGTTGTTCCTGCAGTCATTGTGCCCTCTGAACAGCGTACCTGGCAGGCCAGTTTGACGGTTCATCCTGGTGTACGTCTGGAGCAGCAACAGTGGAGCTCTGCTCTGCAGGTGCGTCCACACTGGCCTCCATTTCTTCAGGCTGGCATGAAGCTCCTGCCAGGGAATGACGTTGAAAAAAAAAACAAACAAAAAAACAGAATTATTTTTAAAAGACAGTTGCTCGTGATAGTCAAAATAAACTGGACAACATTCTAAACCAATGTAAATAGTGTTGAATCAACGGTTGGACTCACGCGCGCCAGGTTGAGTGTCTTTGTCCCCCAGTGGGTCCACGTCGGGTGGCGAGGCCGCGTCCATGGAGCCTGGACTCCCGTCGGCCTCAGAGAGCTGCTGGATGACGCGGTGCTGTTGCTCCACCTGCTCCAGCAGAGCAGCGTACTGCTCCTTGAACAGCGCCAGTTCCCTCTGCAGCCCGGAGGTCTTGTTGTGCAGCTCCGCCTGCCCCGCCTCAAACTGCCTGCGTCTGAGATGGCACAGCACACATCCACCCATGGAGCACATCAGCACTGGTGTGAGGAGCTCACAGCACACATCCACCCATGGAGCACATCAGCACTGGTGTGAGGAGCTCACAGCACACATCCATCCATGGAGCACATCAGCACTGGTGTGAGGAGCTCACAATACGGTCAAAGAACAGGTTGAGAAAACAAACTAGGTTGTTGAGAAAATCGAACGACAGACAAATACAGACATACATACATAGACTCCCCCAGCTAGTAAACTAAATTCACACCTCTCATCACTCGTCTCCTGGTCATGAATCTCCATCTTCTCCTTCAGCTTCTGGTTCTCCTCCTCCAGGAGACGGACAGAGTCACAGAGTCGCTGGTACTCTTCATTAGCGGGGGCCATTTGCTGCACAGAGTTCAGGCTAGCGTGTAATTGGAGTTTCTCCTCGGCAACAAGGTCTAGACTGGTTTGCAGTTGGAGGTTGTCTTCAGTGATCCGTCTCATGTCATTCTCCAACTGAAGCCGCTCTTCTGCCAGTTGGTTCAATCTGGTTTCCAACTCGTCTTTCTCATGAGATACGTTGATGAGCTTTTGTAGTTTGGCTTCCCTTTCAACATTTTCTTTGTTTAGCTGTTGTAGTTTAGCCTCAGACTCAACCTTTTCTTCAGTTAGCTGTAGAAGTTTTGCTTCAGCCTCAACCTTTTCTTCAGTTAGCTGTTGTAGTTTGGCCTCAGTCTCAACCTTTTCTTCAGTTAGCTGTTGTAGTTTAGCCTCAGCATCAACTTTTTCTTCAGTTAACTGTTGTAGTTTGGCTTCTGCCTCAACCTTTTCTTCAGTTAACTGTTGTAGTTTAGCCTCAGCATCAACCTTTTCTTCAGTTAGCTGTTGTAGTTTAGCCTCAGCATCAACATTTTCTTCAGTTAGCTGTTGTAGTTTAGCCTCAGCATCAACCTTTTCTTCAGTTAGCTGTTGTAGTTTAGCCTCAGCCTCACCCTTTTCTTCAGTTAGCTTGCTCATATTAAGCACCAACCGTTGGTTTTCCTCAACAGTCAGCCTTTGCCTCGCCTCTGACTGTTCTCTCTCCTGGGTGAGCTCGTGCATTTGAGCTTCTAGCCTAGCCGTCTCTTCCAACATTAACTGATAGGCAACATCTAGCTGGCCATACTCCTCTTGGACACTGGCCAAAGAAGATTCAGCTTCTTCCTTCTCGTCAGTCAACTGTCTAACGTTGTTCTGCAACTCAACATTGACCTTTGCCATGCTGCCCAGGCTATTCTCCAGCTCTTGCTTTGAAGCCGTCAGAACACCGATGTCTTCGCTCAACCTTTCTTGCCGTGTTTTCATTTGTTTGGACATGGCCTCCATTTCATCCTTTTCCTGGACAAACAGGACGATCCTTGCGTCCAGCTGGGCAACCTGGTTCTCCAGCTGGCTGCGTCTGATGGCCTCTTCCTCGCCCAGACGGCTGACCTCACAGCTCCTCTCCAGCAGCTCGTCCCGGGCCGTCTCGTACTGGCTCTCCAGCGTGGCGTTGCTAGACTGCACCTCTTCCAGGCGGACCTCCAGAACAGACACCTAAACATCGAAGTCAAAAATGATTGTAAAACTTTAAAAATAAAAAAAAAAGTATTCTTCTAATGCATCAATAACCACTAACACAAGACAACCATGTGCATAAAATACACAGAAAGTGTGTCATTTAAATCCAGATCATCTGGGTCGGACCTGAGCATTACTGTCCTCCAGCCTGACTTCCAAGTCGGTCTTCTGGCTCTCCAGCAGAGATATGGTTCCTCTCAGCTCCTCCACCTGACTGTCAAAGGAGGTCATGGCCGTCTCGTTGTCCTCCAGGTCCATCTGCAGCATCTCCATCTGCACCTGCATGTGAAGCAACATTAACAAAACATGAGTTCAGTATTGGAAAATAGTCCTTCAAAAAATTGCCCTTTTTTGTTTTAACCCCGCTATTAACGGATAGGAGCCACAATAATAGAAAAGAATGTATTCATTCATTCAAATTAAAATCACTTGGCAGCTGAAATGCGGACCAACCTTGATTTTATTCATGGCGACCGCCTTCTCCTTCAGCGAGTCTGAGGCTTTGGTCTGCTCCGCCTCGGTGTGCTCCAGCCTCTCCTTGAGGCCCTTGATGGTGCCGTCCCGCTCCTCCAGACCGGCGGACGCGGCCAACAGGGTGCTTTTCAGGTTCTTCACCTTCTGCTGGAGAGCCGGCAGCTCCTCCTTTGCGGCTCGCTCGGCCGCCCTGGAGGCTTCCAGCTGCTCCTTGAGGGCCTTCTGTTTGTGGAGGTAGCTCTCCATCTCCCGGACGTGGTCTTCCTCCTCCTTGGCCCTCCGCTCGGACAGCTCGTGGACCTGGGTCTCCAGGGGCCCGAGCAGGCCGGCGGTCTCCGCCAGGCTCTTCTCCAGCCGGGCGGCGTTCTCAATGGAGGAGGCGTGGCTCTTTTCCGTGGCCTCCAGGGCGTTCCTCAGAGAGACGCAGGACTGCTTGGCTGCCTCTAGTTCAGCCTTCAACACCGGGAGCTGCTCCACCAGTGCTCTGCTCCTGGTCGCCTCCTCCGACATGGCGATCATCTGAGCCTGGAGCCCGTTTTTCTCCTCCGCGTGAGCGTGCTGAAGGTTCTGAACCAAGATCAAAAATGGATGGTTTTAGTAACAGCAAAAGGTCTACAGCATAGAAGATGGACGTAATATAGAGACATAATATAGATCTATAAAATACTGACAGTATATGCCAGTGTCCGATTGTACATTGAACAAAGGCTGAAACCCGTTCATGGTTACCTTGGCTTCTTCGTTTAATTCCACAGCTTTAGTTTCCAACGTGGCAGTTTGTTCCTCCAGTGCTGAGATCTTAAGCTCAGCGTCTTGGAGCAGTCCCTCCTTCTCCTCTGCCTGGCTCTGCAGGGTTTTGACCTCGTCCTTCGTCTGTTTCAGACCTTCTGCCATAGCTTCCAGGGCCTGCTTCTGCTCCTCTTCTGTGGCCAACAGAGCGTTTATCTGACTCTGGAGCCCAGCTCCAAGACTCTTCTGGATCTTCAAGGCAGATTGCAGGGACGAGGCCTGAAGTGACAAATGGAGGACTGAGTGTGCAATCCAGAAAAAGATGGCCAGTATGCCAACTTTCTCGAAAATGAGAATCAAAACAATGAAGATAAATTGTGATCTATAACAGTCATCAAAAACATAATACTACAAAAACAAAGACATGAATAAGTGAGCAGGATTCAAACGGACCTTATCCTCCGAGAGCTTCAGGTCCTGTTGGGTCTTGATCAGGTCCAGTTTGGCCTGTTCAGCCTCCTCTGCTTTTCTTGCTACAGTCTCCTCACACTGACTCGCCATGGCCAACTTCTCTTCCATTAACCTGGTAGGTACAATGCAAGAACAACCAGGAAGATGAACATTTTCTTTTTTTTTTTTTTATAAATCATTGCTCTCAAGTACCAAACGCTCCATATGAAATGGCTCATGCGGATGATGCTACTTAAAAGTAAGTGAAACTAACACCAGTCAACCATCCCACCTGCTGTGCTGAGCGTCCTGCTGCGCGCTGGCCAGGGCCAGGCTGTCTCGGAGCTGGCCGATCTCGGCCTGGCCCAGCTCCAGCATCTGCTCCTTGGACAGGACCAGGTCGCAGGCCGCCTGGTGCTGCTCCTGGAGCTGCGAGCAGGACCGCTCCGCCTGATCGGCCCGGCTGGCCTCCTGCTGCAGCCGCGTCTCCAGCTCCCTCACCTGCCCGATGATGATGTCATCAGTGGAGTGCATACAGAATATTGCTCTATTGCAGTGATACACAAAGGGTGGTCCGCAGAGCACCAGTGGGCCGCGAGCGCCCCCAAGTGGTCCCCGGGAGGATGACAAGAAATAGTTGAATTTATATCAGTGTTTCTCAAATCACCTTCGTCTGCGTTCCAAAGCAAAGTTACGAGTACATATCTAAATTAAAAGTGAGTCAAATGTAGCCTAAATAAGCCTAAGATTAGAGTTTTATTGAATTTGTCTAATATTATGCAAATCCACTTTTTGAGTCACGTCCCTTCAGTTATGTCACCTAGGTTACCTAGTTAGGTTTTTTTTAGGGTGGGAGTGAGAAATTGGCCTGCTGGTTATGTTATCCGTAATTTGTTTTTTAATGATAAAGTGCTCCTTGGTGTGAACAAGTTTGAGAACCCCTGCTCTATTGATAATAATAATAATTTGTATTATTATAATGATAATAATAATAATAATAACATGAATAACTTCTAGCGTTTGAAGAATTTTCCAAGCAAATGGCTGTTGCCTACAATGGCTTTTTCTCTTTATGAAACACCCAACTAAAAAGGTCAATTGAGCATACCTGTTGCTGGAGCTGGGCCACCTGGGCACCGATGTTCTCCAGGTCCTTGGCGTGTTTCTGCCCCGCCTCAGAGAGTTGAGACCGGGCGTCCTCGTGCTGCCGCTCCCTGGCCTCCAGCTCGGTGCTCTTGTCGAGGAGCTGCCCCTTCAGGGAGTCCACCTGGGCTGACAGGCCGGCGCGCTGCCCCTCCGCCTCGCTCAGCTGACCCTGGAACGCCGACGTTCCCCCCAGCGGTTAACAGAGCTGCTCGTGCACCACGGATGTGACATTGTAATGGAACCGGCAACCCCCCCCCCCCCCCCCCCCGACCGCTCCACGTACCTTCAGCTCCTCCTGCTCTGTATTCAGCTGAGAGATGCTGCCCTCCAGGCTGACGATTCTCTCGCGCAGGCCGCTCTGCACAGCCTCCGCCTGGTCGATCAGGGCCTCCTTCTCCGCCTTCCACACCAGCAGAGCGTGGTGCTCCTTCCGCTGCTCGGTGCACTCCTGCTGGCTGGAGGCCAGGCTGGCTCTAAGCTCCTGCGCCTCCCTCTCCAGCACAGAGAGCCTGTTGGCCAGCTGCTCTGTCTCCCTCTTCTGTTTCTGCAGTTCGCTCTGAGAGCTGAGTTCAAACAGCGACACGTTGATTACTTATTCTATTTATATAGGAATGAGACGACGCACAGGTCTGCATGATATGGTCCACATTTTCCCTTAGAAGTCCCT
The DNA here is from genome assembly GCA_027123135.1 of Urophycis floridana. NCBI lineage: Eukaryota > Metazoa > Chordata > Actinopteri > Gadiformes > Phycidae > Urophycis > Urophycis floridana. The sequence continues at coordinate 5,987,434 of JAOPUI010000030.1, forward strand.
CTCTCTCTCTGGACAGAGAGACCATGCCTACCTGTTAGTTTTGGCCTCAGCATCAGAGAGAGTCTTCCTCAGGTTGTCCAGCTCCCGGCCGGAAGACTGAGTCTGCTGCTCCATCTTACATTTCAGCCCCTTCACCTCCTCAGTCTGCGCCTCCCATTTAGCTGGAGATCACACACAGACATACACACACACACACACACACACACATTACCATTTAGGTCATTAAGGAGCAGATGAAGGCATTTGTCTGGGTATAAAAAAATAAAAATAATAATAATAATAAAAAAAAAAACATTTAAATTAAAAAAAAAAAAAAAAAAAAAAGTAATTCTTCTTCTATGATCTTTGTCACAGATGCCTACAGGTAGGTTGTGGACATTTGGGGATAGAGCCCGGTGCCTTTCAGCTGTAGAGCAGAACACCCCTAGGAGCCACTATACACCATCCTATTCCTATCCCCGGATGTTAGTTAGCCTATAACACGTGGAGTTCCTGATATGGTGCTCAACAAGGCTGCAGTCACCGCCACCACCACCACGCTCACCCTTCATGTCGTCCAGCAGACCCTGGGTGCGCTTGAAGCTCTGCTCCGAGCTCTTCTTCTCCTCCTCCAGCTGAGCCAGACGCCGGCTGCCCTGGTCCAGCTGAACGGACACACTGTTCTTCTCCCTGAGCAGCTCCTGGGAAGCAGAGCAAAGGAGAACATCTTTAGGTATCGCACAGGTTTGATGTTGATTGGTCACTGTTAGATTAAAACGGATTCCCCTGGTTTCAGGAATTCATTTCAGTAATTATGGCATGGAAGCGTGTGTATTGTATGAAGTGTGTATTAGACGATGCTGTTATAGTTATAATAGCGGAATGAAAACATGAATGTATATGTGATATACATTCATGCTTTCATTGCATAATATAATGAAAACACACCAACAATTGTTGTGAATCGATTCAGAATCAAAAGAAGATAAGAGTGGCGTTTCTTATGTGAATTCATTTTTTTCTTACACCCCATGGCATCTGGACCAGCTCTCTGAGCAGCCAGACCATCAGAGTCACATGATACCGGCCAAGGCCAACAGGTGATTTTAATGATCCGCAGGACGGATAATAATAACAACAACAGCCATTTAGGGGACACTCCAGATCCAAAGCATCTTTCACTGGCATGAGCAAAGATATTTCCCAGCAGGGGCAGCCTGCTATGAAAAAGACTTGAGTCACTCTGCTCACCTCCATCTTCTTGCCGAGGTCCCGTTCCTTGCTCTGGCTGGTCTGGAGACTCTGTTCGGACCTCAGCAGCTTCTGCCTCTGCTCCTCCACCTCCCGCTGCATCTGACCCTTCTGGTGGTTCACCTGAACAGAGCAGACACCGTTTGTCAGGGGACATGGATACGATTATTCTTGTTGGGGCTTTTTCTACAGCCATAATTAAGATTGAATGAAGAAGAGGTGATAGGAGAGAAAGGACAAAAATGGTTTGGATGTGGTTGAAGATAACACTTCCAGGAACAGACAAGAGAGAAAGAAGGAACAGAGTTTTTAACCTTCTCCATTTCAGCCTGCAGCATGTTGTGGTCCTTCTTGGCCTGTTGGATCTCCGCGCTCATCTTGGATTTGGTCTGGTTCAGCTGCTGCTCCAATGCATGCTGGGAACTCTGCAGTTGTGCCAGCTCCTGGTAAAACCAAGTAAGAATAACAACACAATGAGCTGAAGTTGAACCACATTTCACTTCAAGGCCAATGCAAGATAAGTTCAAAAACCTACGATGTGCACCCTTAATCAATCAGGTCTCGGAACAACACGCTATTCAGGTGCAAACAATTGTCTTTGTGCATAGAGATAACTTGCAGCAGGTAGAAGCATGGCTACCCACCTTCTGACTGTTCCTTTCCTGGTCCTTGATCTTTTGCTCCAGGGCACGTTTACAGCTCTCCGCGTTGTGCCTCTGGCAGCCCATCTCCTCCGTGACCTGCTTGAGCTTCTGCTCAAGTGACGAGCACTACGGGGGAGCAAGATGGACGCGCTGTCAGCTTGTAGGTCAGAAGGGGGCGGGGCACACCTCCCATTCAGGTTTACAAGCCATCTACTTTCACGTATTATAGATTTTTTAGATCAGATTAGATTTACCATTTTATTAGATTACCCTCGAAAGCATATTTCACATTTCAGTCTGACTTGGCTGACTAGCAAGGCCACTGCGGGTTAGCCGTAGTCCTTGCACAAGTACGCCATGTTTAACTTGGACCGCTATGTGATCAGTACGGCAGAGAGACATCCATACCTTGGCCTCAGACTGCTGGTGCTTGTCTGTAGCCTGCGTAAGCTCGTGGCGGGTCTTGGCCAGATCCCGGTCACGATCCGCCAGCTCTCTGCGGCTCTGGTCCAGTTGCGTCTGCAGCTCCTGAAGTCGGGAGGCCTGACCACGAATCTCCTTTTCCTGGGAGGACAGATTCCTCTCGAGCTCTGACATGCGGCCACGGAGCTCTGTTGGAGAGGCAGGGATGAGTGTACTGTAGCACTGACACGAAGTGGACACAGCAATTGTCTCAGTCAACCATCTCAGGTTATATCATGCTGAGGTTTCTCAGTGTTGCTAAACGTTGAGACCATGGACAAACTATGGCTGAGATGAGACGGACTGAAGAACAACAGACTGCAGCCTGCTCACCTTGGTTCAGAGCCTTGAGCTGCTTCATCTGTTCAGAGGAGCCAGACGGACTTTGTGCCGCAATGGACGAGCTCATCCGCTGGCTGGATTTGATTGGCGTCTCCTCGTGCGCTTCCCAAAGGGAGGACCCGCCCCCGCCGCGTCTCTTAAGGGGAGTTTCCATAAAAACCTGGGACTGCCGGCCCTGGGATTGGTCCGACTGCTGCCAGGGGAATATGGAGGAGCCGGCCTGCTGACGGGTGGCGATGTCCTTGTGACTGACACCGGCAGAGGACTGGTTCAACATCTGGTAGAGGGAGAGAGGAGAAGAAAGAAATATAACAATATTACAGATGTAGTCAGGGCTATAACAACATGCACACAGCACGATTTACAGCGATAGACGGGAGCAGGAACAAAGAGAGCATCAGAAGAGAGCGGTGGTGTGTGTACCTTGACCTGCAGGACTTTGAGTTCAGTCTCCAGCCTCTTTCGCTCCTCCACCTCCTGGCTGTACTTCTCCTGGAGATCCTCCAGCCTGTTGTCTGGTTCACACAGAGAGTTCACCTGGATTTAGTGCGTTGCTTTGTGCGGTGGTGACCACACGGACCCACCGGGGCAATGGAGAAGCAGCCCCGGGGCCCGGCCCGCCTTCCGAACTAAAGCAGATGACGGTACCTTGCGGTCTGTAGGCCGGCGTGGCGCTCGGCGCAGGAAAACTCTTCTGAGGAGTAGTGTACGCCGACAGCTCAGAGCAGGACGAAGATGACATGGAAGAGGACAGGGAAGACGAGGAGGAAGGCTGGGAACGATCCAACTCATTCTTGTACCTGTCATTATTATTATTATTA
>JAOPUI010000030.1:6107067-6119540 GCA_027123135.1 Urophycis floridana
AGGAATATAATATCCGGCGCCACTATGAGACTCATCATGGCGAAAACACAACATCTTGTGGAAACCTTAAATCTGAGTTTGTTCATGATATGTTTTGTAAAAGGATATTTCATTAAATATGAAGATTACTGTACTTCTTTGCACGAAAACAAAGGGAAAAGCATGGATGGTGCGGCCCACTTGACATCTCATTAGGCTGTATGTGGCCCCTGAATCAAAGAGTTTGACACCCCTGCGCTAGACTATCTGGCCCCATGGCATTAGCACAATATATCTGTAAACAAAAAAAATGCATAGCTAATGATAAAGCACTTTATGATTTACTACCAACGCACACAAAGGGACAGTTGTTGTAAAGCTGTTTATAGCAAGAACCCCTGAAGCCCCGCATCTTCATCGCATTTTTTTCCTGTCCAGATTGGGTTCAAGAACATGGAAGGCGTGCAGCACGTGCCTCTCACCAAGGACAAGGCCCTCCAGCTGGTCAAAGACGTCTTCATCTCGGCAGCAGAAAGGGATGTGTACACCGGGGACGCGCTTCAGATCTGTCTCATCACCAAGGAGGGCGTCAAGGAGGAGATGCTCCCACTCAGGAGGGATTGATTGCTCTTCTCTCTTTCGTCTCTTTCCCACCATCCTGTCACTGTTTCGATCATTGTACATTCAGTTGCTTGGAATACGAGTGCTGAACACATGGGTTTGCTTCTCTGAACAAAACAAAAAAAATCTTCTTTGTCTGGGTCATGTTTTTGTTATGGAGGTCTAGTGATCTGATTAGTAGCCCTACATCAGCACTGCTATTCTGAAGGGTGGCCTTGCCCGTTCCCCTGGGGAAAACGGCTCGCCTCTTTTCCTCTTCTTAAGGAACACCACTTCCCGAATACCATGCATTTCTGGACTCTGCTTCTCATTATTTCATGCCAATATTTTTACGATCTTGTAGAATAAAATGTGCTGAATTTGTTTTTATTGACTTCATTTTTGAATGCATGTAAACATTCACACTTTCTTTAGAAAGCAAATTGAAATTACTGTAGTATTGCAATTTCCTTTTAAAACTACAAATCAGTAGATCCAGCAGTGCAAGTACAGCTGGGCTGGTATACAATGTGTAAATGCCAAAACAAAATTATTGGACAAATTAAATATGCTTATTTCGGTAAATGTAGTTTGGATTTACCTTGCCTGTTATATGCAGTGACTGACGGTTCAATCAATAATAAAGAGGCCATATCCAAACAAGTTGGAAGAAGGTGAACCACTTGACTAACAAGTTATGCACCTGTGGAAAGTTATTACAAACTGAAGTTAAATGTTGACACTGCCATGAAAGGCATGAACATACATCCTTGATACCTTGTCAGACTTTTTTCTACAGTACCATAGTTTGAAAGCTTGTTGAAAACGACAAAAAACCTCAAACTAGTATTTCATTTAAAATGAATCGGCAAGACAAGAGGTCCAGCTCCAGTGAAAGGACTGGCACCGTCAGTGGTTACTGTTACGTTACTATAATAGTGCAAGATAATTCTATACGAAGCATTTCCTTCAGCTCATAAATTCAACTTGAGTTACTGTGGACAAAACGGACCCTAGTGCCCAAACAATATAGTCCACTAAAACAAGATGGAAGAAGATAAAACACCTGTAGATAATTCATTTCTACTTGGTGTTGAGCTACATGTTAGAATGCTGTTTCATTTTAAAGACAGCTATAACATTTACAAACAACTTGAATGTAAAGCTATAATGAAAATGTTTTTAGTCAAACTACTATGATGCCCATTTGGGAGTTCTATATCCTCATTAAGCAACTAGAGACATAAAACCCTGTGTTTGATCTGGGGATTAAACACACCCTCCTCCTCCAAAAAAAAAAAAAAAACACACCAAAATGCCATTTAACCCAGCTTTATTTATCCCAATGTATTTTTTTATTCAACTCATCTTCAAATAAAAACTCAAAAACACAAAACACAATCAAAGTGACCTCAGGCATAGTACTGCAGGTTTGCCTTCTTTTTGGCCTGAACCTCCAGGATGCCCTCCATGTAATCTTCGTGGTTGAGCTCCGTAGCCCCGCGGCGCAGGGCTATCATGCCAGCCTCCACGCACACGGCTTTGGCCTGGGCTCCGTTGAAGTCGTCTGTGCAGCGGGCAAGCTCCTCGTAGTTGACGTCGGCGCTGACGTTCATCTTGCGGGAGTGGATCTGCATGATGCGGGCTCTGGCCTCTTCGTTCGGCATTGGGAACTCGATCTTCCTGTCGAGGCGGCCTGAGCGGAGCAACGCCGGGTCCAAGATGTCCACCCGGTTGGTGGCAGCGATCACCTAGACGGACACACAGAACAAGTGGATGAAGTCACTTCAAAATAAGTTTCTAAAAATAACCCTGCGGGGTTTCCTGGGCTACTGGAGATTAAGAACTATACCCAGTTCTTAGTTGATTGTTTTCAGGCCATAACGATCCATCAAGTCCTGTCACAAATGGTATGATGCAAATACCTCACTACAGTCCTTAATGTCATTATTTCTCCAAGAATATTGACATTTTGTTGTGCTGTTTTAATTGTATTTATTGTTTTTATTGGCCTTGATGAACCATGGGCCTTGATGAGCCCTGGGTTAAGTGCAGAACGGTGTCAAACAGAGGCAAAGGTGGGAACCATTACCTTGACTTGCATGTTGGGCTGAAATCCATCCAGTTGGTTGAGAAGCTCCAGCATGGTTCTCTGCACTTCCCTGTCCCCAGCCTTCTCGCTGTCAAACCGCTTGGTCCCAATGGCATCCAGCTCGTCTATGAAGATGATAGAAGGGGCCTTTTCTTTGGCCAAGGCGAAGGCATCCCTCACCAGTTTGGCTCCATCACCGATAAACATTTGGACCAATTGGGGACCTGCAAGCTTCAGGAAAGTGGCCTTGGTTTGAGCAGCGCAAGCCCTGGCAAGCAATGTTTTCCCTGTCCCTGGCGGTCCGTACATCAACACTCCTTTAGGAGGCTGGATACCCAAGTTCTCAAACTTCTCTTTGTGGTTCATAGGCAAGACAATGGCTTCTACGAGCTCTTGTATTTGCTTGTCCAATCCACCGATGTCACTATATTGCTCGGTGGGTCGTTCGTCGACCTCCATGGCTTTGACCCGAGAGTCATACTCGGTAGGAAGAGTCTCCAGGATCAGGTAGGAGTCCTTGTTGACACCCACCAGGTCTCCAGGCTTCAGTTTCTCTGCGTCTACTAGGCCAATTACGGGCAGGAAGTAGGTCTGTCTCGTAGAAGTCTTGATTACGGCGCATTTACCCTTCCTTTGGGAATCCAGATCAATGTTGGCTCCATCCTCCTCCTGATCATTTGGATCCACGTCCAACAGCTCAATCACATTGGACACCAGGTACGGCAACGTCTTGTTTACTTTGATTTTTTCGGTGTTTTCTTTGATCTTGTCCTTCATGGCCTGCAGTTCGTGGGTCACTCTGAGAACCTCGCTCTTCATGATCTTTATCTCGCTATCCAGCAGACGGGTTCGCTGAATGATCTCCTCTGTGGACATTTTAAGCACTTCTTCTCCGATTCCATCCTCCACCTCGTCCCAAACTGACTTGTCACTCAGCGACGCCATCTTTGCTTTGTGGCGAACTAAACGCCGACGCACCGGAACTTAAATGTCGTTCTTCCGGATGTAGAACTCACGAGCGCAAAGCAAACGGGCATGAAACGAGTGCAAATTCTTTACATGTTTATTTTGTTACTGTCTATGGTCTTTAAATGTTTATTATTTGATGTTCTTGGGCGGACTAACGGCAAGTACTACTGCAAATGATATCGTAGGCAGTTCGAGTGCGTGTTACGTTTGTATTGCACCGACTTAAAAGCGAGGTTCACACTTCTCATGGCGTTTCTAGACATTTGAATGGTTAGCTGCTGATGCTAAGCGAGAGCACTCCGGCTAACCTGCCTCACTTCATTTATCTGGATTTTCATCCGCTTTGCATGCCTGGAATAACACATGCAATTAATGGTTGTCGTATTTATGTATTACATTCACACGCTACCGTAAATGCAGTCTCATTGCACAATAGCAACTAAAGCTAATCTTTAGCAAGCTGTCAATTATTGTATTGGCGCCACTGCGGTGGTTGTATGACTGTCACTTACTAACAAGAGTTTTAATATGCATTTCGGACACCGTTTTCACTATCGAGCGTTTAACATGTATGTTTGCAATTCATTTCCAGAGTCCAAACAACAATAGGTAGTCGGAGAAATTCATCAAATTCCGGCACATGGTTGTTGATTGTCAGCCTGCGCAGACCGAGACGGACCGCGGTGCAGAGTCCAGCGTGTCCGTGTGACTAGCAGCCTCCCTCGGCGGCAGCTGGCCCACGCAAGGAAGACATGGACCAGAACAACAGTATACCCCCCTTCCAGGGGCTGGCGTCCCCACAGGTGAAGACGTCTACGACAGTGGAGTTGTCCGTTGAGCAGACCCTCCTTTCTGTTTTAGTTTTTATGCGTTGATTTATATAGATATGAGTCTTTATAGAACACATGGATTGGATACAAGTTTCCGAGGAATTGTAGTAATTTTGACTACGGAAGTGTTTTTTTTTATATAAGTTTCCACCACAAAACCACGGCTTCCGTAGCTGCTCAGTGACCAGGGCAATACAAACCAGAACGTCTGTGCTCAATCAGACTTGGACATTCTTTTTTTTTAAGTCGCTAGTTGTTTTAGTTTTTTAATAACGATACTCTAAATCAGTCACTGTTCGATGTTTTCTCTCCCAGTGTGACACAGAAAGTGACACGATAGATTTCAAAGCATAAATAATGAGCCAGAGCCAAATGGATGACTAACCATAGAGCGTGTACACTCTCCAGGGTGCCATGACCCCAGGGATGCCCCTGTTCAGTCCCATGATGCCGTATGGCTCCGGCCTGACCCCCCAGCCCGTTCAGAACACCAACAGCCTGTCCATCCTGGAGGAGGAGCAACAGAGGCAACAGCAGCAGCAACAGGCCCAGCAGGCCAACACAGGTGCACCCAACACTCAGCAACAGACTCTTAACTCGCTACAGTACAATGATGTCAACATTTGCATCACCGTTCGCTTCTTGAGGTAGCGAGACTTATTGCAAGTGCACGGTACTTGACAAGCATCATCAGTTATTTAATTAAGTTAATTAAATTAATTAAGTTCAGATGTCATGGCTCTCAAATCAAGTGCCGTGTTAAGTTGTATGTACAGCATACAGTAGTTTGTTCAAGGTGTAGCCTTAAACTCAACAAATGCATGAGTTTGAGGCTACATACTGACTATATATACTTTTAATATGTGGATTTATTTTAATGAAGGTATCTGTGACATACGGATGCTAGCACTAGCCTACACATTGGCATTGGAGAGGCTTTTAACCCTTTGAACCGGTGTGTCCGTGCGCCACAGGTCTCCCGGGTACGTCAGGTCAGACCCCCCAGTTGTTCCACTCCCAGACCGTGGGGGGCTCCACCACCACCGCCCTGCCGGGAAACACCCCCCTGTACAACACACCGCTCACTCCGATGACCCCCCTCATGCCCTCCACGCCGGCCTCAGAGAGCTCCGGGATAGTGCCGCAGCTGCAGTACGTTTCGTGTAGCGCAGTGACTCTCAAGCCTCAGCCTCAGCCTCGGCCTTTAGAACAAAGCTCCAGTGAAGGACCTAGCGTTTCTGAAAGAATTAAAGACTTGATGGCTAATGGCACATGTGGTGACTGGGGCTAGACCAGCAGAGAACCACGGCTGTAGTTGCTGTTGGTTTAGCTGTTTCACTTGGTCTGTGCAACATTACCTGACTGAAGACTTGATGGTGTGTAGGCTAGTCAGTGGTTAGGGGATTTGACCCCCAGCTGAGAAGTACTGAGTTTGATCCCCAATGTCTGCAGCCTAACCTCTAGCTATCCTTGAGCAAGATGTTTAACCCCTACCTGCTCTTTTACTTTTGCCGAATGATAATGACAATGTAGACGTCGGTGAGCTGAACATGTCGGACTCAACAGGGGTCCCACCCCTATATAATTACTTGTGGCCCCACATAAGATTGGGACCTGGTTACTGCCAGTGCTATCCAGTTATATGCCCCAGAGGAGGAGGCAGCATGGCCACCTATTAGTTAGCATAGCCAAGGTCATCCAGAGTTTGAAGGCCTTCCCTCAGTCCTCTCTCATCAAGCGATAATTGGGAGGGCTTTACCCTAACGCTGCCTTCACAGGCCTGATTTAGAAGCAACCTTCTCATTGGCATTGCTTTTGGAAGGAAACTAGAATGAGGTTGTCAAACTGCTATTTCTGCCCAGTTATTTGTTCCTCTGAAATGTTCCCTGTCTTTTTCTTGTTCTCAGGAACATTGTATCAACCGTAAATCTGGGCTGTAAACTTGACCTGAAGACCATCGCACTGAGGGCCAGAAATGCAGAATACAACCCCAAGGTGAGAACAGAACAATATTTGGAGAGTTGAGTCAAATGCTCAACTCTCCAAATAGCTTAATGTATACTTTTTTATGATATGATCCAACTAGGCTGGACTATGTTGTATTTTTACCAACCCTGTACAACATTCATCCTGTTTTTCTGTGGCATCTCCCTCCCAGCGTTTCGCTGCCGTCATCATGAGGATACGGGAGCCGCGCACCACAGCTCTGATCTTCAGCTCTGGGAAGATGGTGTGCACCGGTGCCAAGAGGTGAGCCGCGCGCACATCACCCATTACCCATCGTTGAGGGCCTGATGAGGGCTCGACTACGTTTCAGTGAGATGGCATCAAATCAAAAGATAACCCCGGTGTCTGGTGTGAATCCCCCTGCCTCCTGCCCTCCACTCTTCTCCCACTGTGGGGGGCGAGCAGCGAGGAGCAGTCCAGGTTAGCGGCCCGGAAGTACGCGCGCGTGGTGCAGAAGCTGGGCTTCCCGGCCAAGTTCCTGGACTTCAAAATCCAGAACATGGTGGGCAGCTGCGACGTCAAGTTCCCCATCAGGCTGGAGGGCCTGGTCCTCACTCACCAACAGTTTAGCAGGTGACCGCCATTTTGTTTCACACGCACCCTAACATCAACTGTCTCCACGCGGACTCTCTCTCTCTGCGTTGGATAAGGCTGGTTTTGTTATAGACTTTCAATGCTTTTTTTTTTTAGCCTGGTAGTGATACCAGTCCCTTTGTTGACTAACATCTGTCCTTCTCCCTCGGTTCTAGTTATGAACCTGAACTTTTCCCAGGCCTCATCTATAGAATGATCAAACCTAGAATCGTCCTGCTCATCTTTGTCTCTGGAAAGGTGGTTCTCACAGGTAATCTTGCATTGTATTGAACAAATCATGTGTTTGCTTTTCCCGTCTTCTGATCAGTGGATAGAGTTGAAGGCAACCCCATGTCAAATGGCATTAAATGCACGACTCAAAATGGTCCCTCCTCAAAAGCAGACTGTATATTTGTCATATCATCCTTTGATCAACAACACAACCACCTTGCGAGATCGGCCTCGAGGCCTCTAATGTACCCATGATGCAAGTGCGCAACACTTGTATAATGGCTTGGCTTACAAATTCAGAACCAGGCTTTGTGGTGTCAATTAGCCATCAACCCACGTGGCAGGACCACTCGGCAATGCCATTCGCCGCAGGCACTAATGTCATCTGTGTTTCTAGGTGCCAAGGTGAGGGGAGAGATTTACGAGGCATTTGAAAACATCTATCCCATCCTGAAGGGCTTCCGCAAGACAACGTAGACGTCCCCACACACGCGCCTTCATTTTTGTACTTTTTTTATAACCTCAGATTCTAATCTATATATTGACTTTCAAAAAGCGGACTGCCTGTTGGGCTGATGTACATGGATGCGAGCTTGCGCTCTGGTTTCCAACCAAGCTCGCATTGTTTTCCTGGCCTCGTTCGGATTTGGTCACATGCAGAATTCTTGGAGACCTTTTTCACCTACGTCCAGCTTCCACACCATGATGCTGGTCTCACGGTTTTGATGCTCTCGTCCCGGTGACCATCATTGCGTTCCCTGTTTTCTTATGAAGAAGACGAGAAGTCAACCTGCCTGTTCTGTGTGGAAGGGGAAAGGCCAGGGATGCCAACATATTTTATTTTATTTTTTTTAACAGAACATTCGTTGACACGCTGGGAACAACTTGAAGACTTCTTTGAGTCGTTTGTTTTCTTGCTGCATTTTTATTGTTGACCTGTCACTGCACATTCCACAGTTTTTTTTAGTTTTTTTTTTTTTTTAGCTTTGTAGCATTTCATTTTCAACCGAATGGAGTGCCCGTTTTAAATCGGTTATCTTAAATTCTAAGCATGTTAAGAGAAGGTAATCTGTGAAATTTAAGATGCAAAATTTGGTCATTTGAACATTATATATCAGTTAGAACCAGGTTGTATTTGAGCAAATGTAATGGCACAAACATGACGAACGTTTAATTTCTTGGCATGGTGTTCAATTTTGTTTTTAGATGCACAAACATATTTTTTAGACAGTAAGGATATTTAGCATTTTTTATTATCCATTGGGGAGTTTTTCTTTTCTGGGTGAAGAGCAACTATAGGATTAAAACGTTTTTGCATGGGTGATTCTCTGGTACATTTCAGGCGGATTTAATTACCCTCATCTGTCTCACAACGTTTCTCAACCCTATGGTTTCCCTTCAATAGCACTGACAGTTCAATGGTTGGATGAACTATGCACGATCTGTTTGTTAGTACTTTGTCCTGACCTCTTTTTTTTTTTTTTGAGGTATTTAAGACATTTGTCATTTATGCTAACAAATCTGCTGGAAATATGCTCATGGTTGGCCCAACTTGCTAATAATCGAAGCTAATTTCATTTTGTGGCAGTGCTTCTGTTACATGCATGTCCCGCCATTTAAGTGTAGTCAGTTTTATTTGATTGTTTTCATTGAGTTCACCTAGATGTTGATAATTGGAGAACGGTAACTTGGCTCTTGCATTGAAAGAAAGCACTATAACAAATGCAGGCTTTATTCTGGCTTCAAATTTGATTTCTGGGCATAAATAAACATATGTAAGGATTGTTGTGTCAAAATGTCCTTTTTAATGTATAGGATTTTTGGTAGTAACTGAAAATTGGTCAATTTTAATAAAATTGTATATCACTGACCCTTGACTTGAACAACTCCATCTCCACAAAATATAGGCAAAAGTGGTCTCATCTAGCAGAAGAGTGTTTATATGCAAGCTTGTAATGAGCTCGCCGATATATTTGAAAGAACAGTGAAGTACAATGGCTGAAAATCATTTTGATGTGGGCTGTGACAATACTAACACAGAACTCAAAAACATGTTCAGAACTCAACAATCAAGTTGAATGTGACCACTTGGCCGTCCTCTAAAGACGTGCACACACACACACACACACACGAGTCTGCCATCTCTTCATTACCAATGACCAGAGGCAGTGCCGGTCACGTTCTATTCCTCCATGGAAGCGATGCTCTTCTGGATCAAAACCAGGGTCCGCAGAGCTTCTATGTGTTGTGTCATGGTTGCTCTGCTCGGACTGAGAAGAGCATGTTCATCTTCCTACAGCTGCTGCTCCGCGCTGAAATCCTGCTTCCAGAGGAACTCCCTGCAGTAGCCGTCAGTGTCGCAGCTTACAGAGCAACTGTACACAGCTAGCGTGCCCCAGTCAATACTGGCACCTGTGGAGTCCACCCGCAGACTGTTCAGCAACTGTGGCATCACCTGGAAACATAGAATTATGAATACATACATCATGTGTGTTACATGCAATTTGTAAACGTGATGCACACATTCACTGTGTCTTAGGCCACAACATTGAAGGTATTCTCTGCCGGGGACATTTCCTATGCATGGTGGCAACGATTCAACGCGTGCTACCTGGAACTCAAAGGACCTCTTGGCACCACAGGGACATGATGGGATGTCTTGGTCAGACGGGACATGCTGGGAAGAGACCCATAAGGGACACCCCGCTCTACTGTATCGCAGCACCTAAAGAGTACAGAAGGATTTATATCAGAAAATGTTTATCTCATTGCCATGTACTGATGCCATATTGTCACCATTTTCCCTACATTTCACCCGACAATTCATTTAGCATATTGTCTTAAATGCAACCAGAAATTAAAGCAGTCCATTTTTTTTGACACCTTGGACTCATTGGCCACATTTGATTGTTCTGTTCTTAACCTGGTGTGGTTCTGCTGCGGTCCTCCTTCTAAACCGCTGGAACACCTTGCTGTCTTCAGTCTCGTGCATGGCCATCTCCTCCAGGTCTACCTCTGCCAGCGCTGAGTGAGTGACAACGGGAGAGGAGTACAAAGATACACCAGGAAGACTCAACGGATAGGGCTGTTCCTTCACACAGGACAAATGGATGATGCGTTTTCACTGTATTATACACTATTATGAATCATTCAAAGCCATTACTTTTACTGGGCTAGGGTTAATGATCATTGGAGCAGAGATGGACTAAAAATAATAAAGCAGCTCACCATCTGCCAAAGAAGCCCCACTTTCACTCTTCTGTGCTTCCTCCATCTCTCTGTTCTCTTCTTCCTCTCCCTCGTTCTGCTCATCTTTCTCTTCTGGCTCAGTCACCAGCTCAAACTCAGGAAAAAGTCCTAGCGATGCTGCACCACTGGATGCTTCTACAGAGAAAGACAGAAATGTAACAGGTTGCCATTACAAACGCTGCTCAACACAAATGAAACACACAGCTGCCATTGCTGCTGTACCACACAGAAGCACCACACACATACCCTGGTGGCAGCACTCGCGCTTATGCGAGTGTTTCCAGTGGAGGGTCTGGTGATGCTTGCTACAGTAGGTTACAGTGTGGCAGCGGGAGCAGGCTTTGTTGCCAGGGCAACCACACACCCAACATAGCTTCACCCCGGTGATGGGCAGCACCACCTGGTCAGGTTCAGAGTCACCAGGCTGTTGATCCTCTGAAACAGGACCGAGGGAGAGATGGATAGGTGACATCCAGCATTCTGCTCACATCATTCATTAGCTTAGTTACAGCGGACGTCCGTTTAATTATACCCACCTGGGGGAGGGTCGTAGGGATAGAAGTCATTCGTCCTTGGAAGCTGGCTTCGGAATACTGAATGCAAAAGGGGCATATTTTGTGACGGTGATAATAAATAAAGGTGATAAAGAGGTGAGATGTGGATGGAATGTATTAACAATTTCAACCTTTGTACCTTTCATGCAGCTGCTGTCATTACGTGAGTAGCATTCAGGAGTTCTGCAGCAGAACAAAAACAGCGTTCTGTGGAAGCATCTCTCCTGGCCAGTAATCGGTGCATACACCTGCAGCAGATACAAGGTAAACCAATCACAATGCCACACACAATGGTGTGTGGATGTCGCTTCATTCCGGAATCCCACTCACCTGCAGAAGGAAGGCCATTGGCAGGTGGCATGTATCGCACTCCAGCACGGGCAGAGATGGGACGTCTCTACAGCCGAGCCACGCCGGTTTCCCCCCGACTTTGCTGGGGAACTGTGGGCTCCGGAGCTCCCACGGTTCCGCTTCTTCCACAAATCCCAGAACCACTTCCATTTCTGTGGCTGTGTTGTTTTTACCGCCAGCCATGGTTTTCAATAAGAGCTGGGTGGTTTTAAATATCTATATATGCAAACATCAGCTGTCAAAAAAACCAAAACACACCCACATGCCTCCCGTGTGCGTCGGCAAAAGTCGTCCGGGAGAGGAAACGTGAACAACTCACTATAGTACCGTACAGTACTACACGATTATAAATATATACAATACAGTACATTCTAACACGTTAGGTCACGACACCAACATCTCGTACAATATATATATATATTTTTATTTTTTTTCTAAAGTATAACGCAGGCAAAAAACAAAGACGTTTTTTTTCTGTGCAATAATTGGGTCTAAAGGTTGTATCATTAATCGTGAAATGGCATGTTATTCATCTGTCCACTAGATGGAGGAAAATACTGGCGTTTGTTTCATTCGTACACTGCCACAGCCCTCGCAGGGAATCATCCATACAGAGGATACATGGTGATTTTATTTATGATATGCTGAAAAAAGAAATACAAAAAGAATGAGAGTCAGAGGGATGAGAGTGAACAAAATTGATTCTTAAAAGAAAACATTTTCTGGCATTTTTTGACACATTAATTGACAATTTATCTATATATCAAAAGTCATTGTTGCCATTTGGCTTGCCAATTTATCAGGAATCAGGGATAATTTTTACATACAAGGAGTTTGCTGTGGTATACTAGTACGCAAAAGTAAGTAAAATGGAAGTACTGCGGGAGTAAATAAATAAAGTAAAAATAAAATAGAAATAACAATATTTACAGTAGTAACAATATTTACACAAACAAAGCGACAAGGTCTCTCTCTCTCTCTCTCTCTCTCTCTCTCTCTCTCTCTCTCTCTCTCTCTCTCTCTCTCTCTCTCTCTCTC
>JAOPUI010000030.1:6767603-6770103 GCA_027123135.1 Urophycis floridana
ACACACACACACACACACACACACACACACACATACACACACACACATACACACACATGCACACACACCTACACACACACACACACACACACACACACACACACCGAACCCTATACGTTATTTCACCTTACCTGTGCTTTTCTTACTTTCTGTTACCTTCCCTTCCCTTCCCTTCTGCCTTCCCCTCCCTGAAACCTCTCTGCATGAGGTGTTTTGACGCGGCCGCAATGCTAACGACACCCGCGCCGCGCTATGCGGCACACGCGTTCCACCGAAGAGACAAGTCCGACGCCCGTGAGTCGGCTCCGCTGCGCCGCGGCTTTCCAGGAAGCCGGCCTGTGCCGAGCGGACAGATGCACACCATCCTGTCAGGCACATTAAATCAGCTGAGCGAACAAAGACACCGTTCAACAACGAGTGGAGTCAGCCACTTGGTGCAGCGAAGCCCGCAAAAAAAACCTTTCCACAGCACATACCCCCCCGCCCCCGCACGCTAAGAGAGAGGTAAAACAAAAAATTAAAAAAAAAAGCCTACATATTTGATCACATTACTGATCATTTGCC
This sequence comes from Urophycis floridana, assembly GCA_027123135.1. Lineage (NCBI taxonomy): Eukaryota > Metazoa > Chordata > Actinopteri > Gadiformes > Phycidae > Urophycis > Urophycis floridana. Next base: position 6,768,168 of record JAOPUI010000030.1, read on the forward strand.
GGCTGTGCTCCCCTGGTCCCTGGAGAACCCTTCTGTTGGTGGATATCCGCGGCTTTATTTATTTATTTATTTTTATTTTTTTCACCCGGTGTTGAAATCTCCCCTGGTCGCCGTTGACGCGCCGCATGGGTCGCGTGGTTCGCCGCGTCGGCTGCAGGATGCGCGCTAAGCTAACGCGACACGCAGGGCTAATTAGACTCCGTTCTGCTGGAAATGACGGCCCAGCGCCACACAGAGGGGAAGCGGAATCGGCGGTGATTCATCCATAAGTGTGCCGCTAAAGGGTACACCAGGTGGTGTGTTCTCTCCTTTCAGACACCTTTTAAGCATACCCCCCCCCCCACAGTTGGTAGGTGTTTACCAAGTCTGGAGTGCTGAAAATTACCTCTTGGGTTTCAGTGCATAGATGCCACCCTTATGTGCAAATCGGGCATTGCGTTGATGGCTACCCGGTGGGCGGTCATTGGATTGTATTTGTTTATTTATGCAGGGACAGAAGTTACACTTTCACAGCAATGGCTGGCCTTTATATTGTACTAGACCCTGTTTTTGTGGATGGAATTTAGTTCTGTATCTACATGAATGCTATACAGTGTGTATGTGCATGGCTTTTATACAGTGTGTGTGTGTGTGTGCATGGATGTTATTCAGTGTGAATGTACATGGATGCTATGTGCATGGATGTGAGACAGTGTGTATGTGCATGGATGTGAGACAGTGCATGTGCATGGATGTGAGACAGTGTGTATGTGCATGGATTTGAGACAGTGTGCGTGTGCATGGATGTGAGACAGTGTGTATGTGCATGAATGTGAGACAGTGTGTATGTGTATGAATGTTAGACAGTGGGTATGTGTAGGGATGTGAGACAGTGTGTATGTGCATGATTGTGAGACAGTGGGTATGTGTAGGGATGTGAGACAGTGTGTGTGTGTGTGTGCATGGATTTGAGACAGTGTGTATGTGCATGGATGTGATACAGTGTGTATGTGCATAAAAGTGAGACAGTGTGTATGTGCATGGATGTGAGACAGTGTATGTGCATGGATGCTATACAGTGTGTATGTGCACAGATGTGATACAGTGTGTATGTGCATGGATGTGTGACAGTGTGTGTGCATGGATGTGAGACCGTTTATGTGCATGAATGTGAGACAGTAAGTGTGCGTGGATGTGAGACAGTGTGTATGTGCGCGGATGTCATGGCTGCTATGGATCCATTCATGGAGGCTTTTCCTCCATATTTAACGACTGTGACAATTTCTCATCAAATACCAATGAGACCAAGTGAGCTAATGAAAGGATGGGAAGTTGAACATTGTGTGCATTTTTGTGTGAAAGTCACTCGCTGGCATAGCTAATATCTAATATTTCCTCCGCAAAAAATTAATAGCTGACGAATAATTTTGTTAATCACTGCCGACAGCTTACTTTAGCAGAGCAATGCTCAGAATATTAATATCCCTGACCTAAGGACAGAGAACCAGTACATTATAATCACGTAGCTTCCCCAAACCAGTACTTAGTTAAGTACTGGTTAGTACTTAGTACTTAGTTAAGTCATGTCACTATCCCACCTCCCTGATGCTTACACCGCCTGTTTGTTGGTCAAATTGGACCGATTATTAATTAATAATTGCATGTGTGCATATATGTGTTTAAGCGTTAACGTGACATTATTTAATTGTATTTCAAACATATTTAATTGTAGTTTAAATGTCGTCATACTTGTGCTACATAATTACGAGTCAGATAACAACACTTACCTATCTATTCATTGTGATACAGTTTACTCAACGTGAACAGTACAAGTGACTACCGAGCGTCCTGAAGACATGGTGGGGCGGCAGTAGCTCAGTGGATCGAGCCGGTGGACAGAGCTAGTCGTCTACTCACCATAGGGTCGGCGGTTCGATCCCCTTGACCCCCCCCCCCC
>JAOPUI010000030.1:6775103-6778375 GCA_027123135.1 Urophycis floridana
TTAATGCCACAATGTTAACACGAACATAAAGTCTCACAATGAACATAACAAAAAGGAGAGCTAGAGAATGTCCTTCACGCCAATCTAAAAATAATAGCCTTTGTAATACAGCCCTGTACAATGTAACTTTTACTCATTGTTTCTATTTATGCGTTTTTATGGTTCACTTCTTTGTGGATGTTTTTGTGCTGCTCGCAGCATGGTGAATTTCTCCTGTGGGGCTAATATAGATCTCTCTCTCCTCGCCTCTCTCTATGACCAAATGACTTCCGCTCTCTGCTTGTTTAAAAGCGTTTAAAGTGTCCGTGATCGCAGCGACGTGAAAACCCTCACGGCTCGTGCAGAGACAGAAAAAAATCCCTTCGAGATGTCAAATGATTTGAAATCATTTGAATACATGTTTGTGTAACTAATGCGCTGCACTCAACGGTAACGGGAGAGAGAGAGAGAGAGAGAGAGAGAGGGCGCGAGACAGAGAGAGAGAGAGAGAGAGAGAGAGAGAGAGAGAGAGAGAGAGAGAGAGAGAGAGCAAAAAAGGGGGAAAAAAACAGGACCATGCCTATATTTCATACTTTTGGTTTCTTCCCAGTAGGTACGTGCACATTTGAGTGCACGTGGGTGTGTCGGTTCACAGTATATGCTCACATAGTATTTGTTATGCATTTATTCAGTAGTTATGTCTCCCATTCTTAAGTAAGTTCCCTCCTTAGTTTCCCCTTTTTTTTGTTGCATCGTTCTTCACTTTATTCCTTTCTCCTACTTAAAGGCTGAATTCACAAGCAGCTGGAATAAATAAAAGTATTTTTAATCACCTCTCGCTGATTTCGGCATTTGGTTTAAATTTGCCTCCCAGTTATGGCAGGGCTGAAGTTATGGTTGTGGTTGAACTTTGCATGAGTAGTTGTGGCTGGAGATGTGGGAATGCATGTGTTTTTTCTGTTGTTGTTTAGCTTTTTTTTTTCGCGACTAAAAAAACCCTCAGTTACAAATAACTCCCCTGCTCTGCGTCTTTTCCTCCCTCTTCTTGACTCAGTGTTTGTTCGTTTTGTGTGTGTTTTTTTCTTCTTCTTCAGCAAAACTGTACAAATATGACTCACAAACCCGCTGTGGCCCACGTCTCCAGGAACCCGAATCTGCGGCAAAAAGGGAAAAGGGGAACGACTTTCCCCTGATCCCCTCCGACTGACTTCAGAACGCCACCTCAAACAGATGATAAGGCGATATCTTCCTCAGCAACGAATAATATCATCTCACAAACGCCCAGCTCGGCATCTGGCTTTTAGCAACACACACACACGCGCGCACACACACACACAAAAATCATCCTCCTGCGTGTGTTGGGATTAGATCTATAGGGTGATTATCGGTGATTTATTATCCAACAGCGCGCTCGCACCAGCGTGGGACCTGGATGGCTAGATTAATCTATCTGTCATCATCACTGTAAGAAAGATGTATTGCCACTACATAGCAAGGCTAGGAGGCGTGGGTGGGGGGTGGGAGGACTTGATGTTAACACAGAGAATGATCTTTGTAATGAAAACACAGATTCACGCACGGAGCTTTTAGTAAAAGGCACAAGTTTAAATTGCTTTTCCCAGTCCCTTCCCCAACCAGACGTGATACATCTTAAATCCTGGCGCGCGCCGAGCGACCGAACCCTTCGCCCATTCGAACCAGCGTCCGCTCACGGGCGGGCCGCTAATCGGACGGTATATTGGGTGGGTGGGTGGGTGGTGGGGGCTCTCGTGAAGCTCGCACCACATGCAAATGGTTCGAGGACCCTACCTCTAGACCGGCTCCCACCCACTGCTCCGGCAGGTCCGTGCGAGCAGAGCAGAAACAAACGTCTCCATCCTGCCAAGGCTGTGTGAGCGTGTGTGCGTCACGATGTGTGTGTGTGCTCGCGCGCGCGCATGTGTGTGTGTGTTTGCGCGTGGGTGTGTGTGTGTGTGTGCGTGGGTGTGTGTGTGTGTGTGCGTGGGTGTGTGTGTGGGGGGAGGGTGGGTGTGTGTGTGCGCGCGCTACAGACACTGCACTGTACAGGAGCCCACTGGGCTGTGGTTCCCGCAGTAGTCCTGCAGAAGCAGTAACTCGATACAGTACACACACATTTTTGTTGCTGAGCCAAGCTTGTCTCTGCGCCACCAATTCTCAGTTTGGTCTGACTTATTGTAAAACAGTGCTGCGCACTGTTCAAATAAAGAGAGCTCGCAAATCGACTCAATCTTGGTTGGGTTTTTTTTTTCTTTCTCCAAATAGTGTTCTGTGTGCACTGTGCAGTTCTCCGTGTTCCAAAGTTGATTTATTTGTGATAACTCGAGATTCAGCGGGTGTCTTATTTTGCGCATATTTCAATGCAGGTTTCGACACAACCCCCCTGCTGAATCCAGCCCTGTGTTTGAATGATAGATTTAACATTTAATTTGTGGAAGGCGTGCCTTCGCTTGCTGCCCACCTCACCACCCTGTGCCCCGTCTCCCCCGTTCTTGACTCGACAGTGTAGCAGGTATTACATACCCCCCCATTTCATTACGGAGCAAAAACAACTCACAATATCTTCTCTGTTGACTTGTACTCTGCGATTTTGACAGTTGCTCTGAGGGATTTTTTGTTGTTTTGGGAGCCAAATAAAAGACAGGGTGTGGCTGTATCTGTCTTGAGTGAATTCAGTGAACCGCAATCCTCATATCAGCCGATAATTCAATTGAATTCGTTGTGTAAGGGCACGTTTAGCGAGACAGAAAGGAAAATAGATTATAGATCTACCCATGATGCAATTTGTGTACACGTAGTGCACATTTATTTCACAACATCAACAAACGTGGGGCATTTCTGAGGGCACAGCGGTTCAGAACGCCAGGGCCACGCTGTTCAGCCTCACTTCAAATGGATGCCGCACATGTGACCTAGGCCAGTCTCTTTTTTTATGTGACTCTAATTGCTAACATTTGGCCGAGGCCCACTTGTGGCTGCGCGTGTGTGCGTGCATGTGTGTGTGTGCGTGTGTGTGTGTCTGTGTGTCTGTGTGTGTGTCTGTGTGTGTGTGTGTGTGTGTGTGTGTGTGTGTGTGAGTGTGTGCGTGTGCATGTGTGTACGTGCATGTGCGTATGTGTGTGTGTGTGCCTGCGTGTGTGTGTGTGTGTGCATGTGTGTGTGTGCGCGTGTGTGTGTGTGTGTGCATGTGTGTGTGTGTGCGCGCGTGTGTGTGTGTGTGAGCATGTGTGTGTGCGCGTGTGTGTGTGTGTGTATGCTAGAGTTTGCTGTCGGAG
>JAOPUI010000030.1:7040318-7057087 GCA_027123135.1 Urophycis floridana
CCCCCCCCCCCCCCCCCCCCCCCCCCCCCCCCCCCCCCCCCCCCCCCCCCCCCCCCCCCCCCCCCCCCCCCCGCTAGGCAACAGTGGGGCACAGGGATGCCGAGGAGGAAAACCTCCTCGAGTCGGCCGTTGAATTCTTCCCTGTTGCTGTCTTCACTTTGTATTGCATGCTCGTGTGTTGGGTGCATGGGAAGTCGTTGGGCCGTCTGCCTGCCTTTTCTTTTGTTAAGCCCTCCTCTCTGTTTTCTTCTGACTCTGCAGCGGTCCGGACCAAGATGGTGTACTGCAAAATTGACCAGACCCAGCGAAAAGTTGTTGTGAGGTAAACTGAAGTCCAAAACTCGTTTAGTTTGAGGATTTGCCTCTAGACGCAGAGACACTGTCGTTCATTCTCACACACATCGGCGTACCGTACTTCCTCGTGAACGTGAGACATGGTTCTCTGTGGTTCTCCGTGGTTCTCGGTGGCTGCTTGGTCGTTCGCTCAAGAGTTTATTTTAATCCGTATTCCCTCTCTGGTTTCCACCTCATCAGCCACAGCACTCATCGTACCTTTGGCAAGCAGCAATGGCAGCAGCTTCACGACAGCCTGACCTCCTGGAAGGCCAACCTAGCCACCGTAAAGACCAGCCTGCAGACCCTCTCCCCCTCTGCTTGATTCTCGTTCCCCCACTCAACTGCACCAGGTTACCGACTCGACCAGCTATTGCCCTTCTGCTCCTGAACTCGCAGGGGCATCTGATCACCATTTGTTTTATATTGACCAAAAGATTAAAAATTATGGAGATCCCCTGTGGTTGCAGCTCAATCGTTTTTTATTCATGACAATGGTTAATAAAATAGATTTAAGTGTTCTTACATTAGTTACTTAGGTCACATTAGGAATGAAATGTGCTTTTCATTATTTATAACGTAAAGTAGTAAGAATCATTCAAAATCTGTGCCGACAACTGTACTGTTTCGGTTTCATGAATTTCTATTCATGAAAAAAAAAACATATTATAGAACTTTTACTTTAATAAGATAGAACTGTGTATCTGGAGTTGAAGTTGTGCTTCTGAATCCAGAACTGTCCTTTTGAAGTACCGCTGGCGACACTTCTGGTAAGTGACAGCACTTTTGGTAAGTGACAGCCCGGGCGGGCGGTACTGGATGAGGTGTGACCAGGGCGTTAAAGAGGCCGTCACTAAGGTGGCAAAGCGGTCAACATTGTGACATCACTCCGACTGAGACACGCCTTTCGCGCTCCAGACAGAGAGACACGCCTTTCGCGGTGAGCCCGCGCGGTACCGAGAGGTCGTGGACGACACATTTCCATTGGCGTCAGCAGCGTCCGCGGCTGATTCAATGGCCGAGTGTGGACACTGCATAACTGAGCTGTTGCCGACCTTCCGTTGCTTGTGACTCACTGTGATTCAATCTTGTGACCTCTCCGTGACTGACCAAAAAAAAAGAGGCAGGGACATATGTTTTAATATTCTTAAACGTCGTTTTCACTAGGAAGTTTTGAAGTGTTGCAGTTCCCTTCGCCTTCAGACCTGGCCCTTGTCCAGAGCCATAGTATACAGAGGGTATCTGGTGATATATATAAACGGCATTAGGTGCGAGAGGAGTCTGGGACGGCCTCTCGCCGGCTCTGGAAGTAAATCAGCGCGGGCCGACGTTGCACTCATGCATCGTTTCAGCAGACTCGCTCAATAAAAAACACTCAAATATATGTTAAAAAAATATTAACTGAAAGTCTTTGTTTCGTTGAATTCAAGCCCACCAATGGGCCTTAAAGCAATGCCTTCAATTTGATTTTAATTTCCTTTTTTTGTGGCAGTCAGACAAGTGAAAAACTTAAAGTAGCAGTCGAGTGTGTTAATCACAGCCAGGAATGTACTTTATTTGCTGCGGTGTGTGGCCCCTGGGAACCTGTCCCCTGCATGGCCTTTGTGATTTTTAATGCGGCAGTAAGCCTACTCGATGGAAGGCCATCCATGTCATACACGATAACGACAGAACTCCACACCGCCGTATCTGCTTGATTTCCGCTGAGCCAACGAATCGCCTCATTTTACCGGAAAGGATAACGGGTGTCAATAACACCACTAGCCCAGCCAGCCGAGTTGTTTAGTGATGTCACCCCCCCTCCATCCATCCTCCCCACCCCCACGTCTGCAGAAGCTCAATGCTCACTCTTGTGCAGTCGGTCCACGAGGGATCCGCATCTTATCAGGAGGAATAAATCACCCAACACGTTGTGCCGGAGCCCAACCTCATCACCGGCACCCGCCAGGTGGTGGAGGACCCGAAGGACACCATCAACACCACCACCAGCACCACCGCGCACACAAAGCCCCGCATTGAAAAGGGTCTCAATGGGTTTTATTGTCTATTATTCTTCTTCATTACTTCCCCCCGCTCCTCCTTTCTGTTTCGTGTCTGCGGTTTTTTTGTCTGTCGCTGGTTCACAACAGCAGCCGACTTGACGTGAGATCTGCCAGATGTGGCTGGTTTTATCTCCTTCTTATCGAAGTCAGATACAACTAGTTCCAAGTTGTTCCATGGTGTAAAAAAAATAGAAATGAGCTAACATTCCAGTGGTGAGGCTGGATTTAAACTGCAATCATCCCCTGGTGAATACCAATCTCCTGTGCCCTGTGTCGAATATTAATTAATATTAAGAAACATGACGGATTATTCACAATTTATAGGGGCCTACCCATTTAAATTACTGTTGTTTTTTACTGCTTTAAAGATCATGTGGCACAACATATCTTGCAGTGCAGAACTCACTTTACCCTGCTTTTTCCTACCAACATTCTTCATGTTCAATCTGGGGCTGACAATGTCCAGACACACAGCCAGCAGGACGAGAGGGACCTCACTATACCTTTTCATGAATGGCCGAGTATTAGTCGACCAATGCTTGACTACATCATATCCATACTTTGCACATACACTGGCCCCAAACCTAAAACACAGACACGTGTTTTCACATCAACGTGAACGTGGATTTAACAGCCTCTGCTGCGGTCTACTCATCTTGGGCCATAATCTCTTTTCAGTTGTTAGTGCATTTGATCCCCGTAAGTGATGAAGTGAGGTGTGGATGTAGCCTACAATGGATGGTTGGTCTAATTACGAACAGAAACAAGCATCCATGATTGTATAATACTGGCTGTTTTTTCTCTAGTCAGAGTCTATCGAAGACTAAATTCCAATGATAATCGCAGCGGATGTCATCGTCATCAAACTATGACTTATAAGAGGCACTTGTGTCCTTTTACCTTTTAATTAAATATAGAGGGCAAAAATAAACGACACTCTCAGATGGAAAACGCCATTATTTATGTGCGTTTCTAGACATGGGAGATGGAGCCGCGCACCACCCACATTCACGTCCACTCAGCTGTTAGATGCGATGGTGTCGAGCGCCACCTAGTGTCCACTTAACACCGCATTAAAGCAGCCACGTGACGACGGCGCTCGATTGGTTTGGTCTGCACAGGTGGTTTTGGAGCAGGTGACGTCACGTATATTTGGAGTAAACAGAAAGTTGTGGTTCGAAGGATCAACGCGAAGTGAAAGCTTCGCTTTTTGTTTTTTCGCGGACGTAGGCTACTGACGATGTACTGCAATTCACATTGTAACGGGACTTTTTTGTGAAATAACACAGCTGTGTCGGTCGATCGCTGTTGATAGATTCCTAGTTTCTTATTCAACAAGGGCGTCGAAGTTAGTAGATCACTCAAGATTACACCGAGTTGTGATTGATATCAACAATACGAACAGTTTTGACTCGGGAAACTTTCTTATATGTAGAAAAACTAAAGCAGGTGAGTTTGCCAGGTAGTAGTTAATAGATTAATGCCCCGCCCGGTCTACAGGTGGATACGTTTTGGACAATGGCTGCTTTTTTTTTTCTATGTGCACTTTGTGAACTCCTGGCCTTTGGGGAGTTTGCGTGTACTAGACACTTACTGTCAATAGATGGCGGACCAGAGGACAAGTTGAAGCAAGGTAATTTTATTTTTCCTATTGGATTACACAATTCTAACCTAATTTGCCCCAACGGTGACCCACTTTTTCCCTGTGGTTTATTTGACTCAAGTTTTCATGGAAGAGGAGGAGGCAAATACATTCTTGGGACGCCATCTACTGTTCAACCGGTTTGACTTTGAGATCTTCACCCCTGGAAATTTGGAAAGAGAGTGTTATGAAGAAGTGTGCAACTATGAGGAGGCCCGCGAGGTCTTCGAGGATGACAAGAATACAGTTAAGTGGTTCAAGTGCATTGAGTTAACCATGATTAAAATGGTTGCAGAAGTTATTGTCTAAAGCCCATGTAACTGATCATAGTATTTTCTTTTATAGGAGACGTTTTGGAAAAAATATACAGAGGGTAAGATGCAAGTGTTGGGTATTTTTTGTGATTTCATTTTTCACTCACATCTTACCTTGAGCCAGATACTTTGGACAATGGTATTATATTAATGGTTGTATACTGTGTGTGTGTGTGTGTGTGTGTGTGTGTGTGTGTATATATATATATATATATATATAGCATGTATATAATTTGAAGTAGTTCCCATGCTGTTCATTTCTTGTGTGTGGCTGTCCAGACAAAGGGCAGCGGCCAGGACGGCTGGACATCACATCCATCCTTGTGGGGGTCATAGCGGCTGGGGTGGCAGTGGTTATCTTAAGCCTTCTCATCTGGTACTTCTGTCAAGCCAGATGTAAAGGTGGCCTCTCCCATACCAGGTAGGCAAAGAGTCCCCCCCCCCCCCCATATTATGTAACATCAGATGCCTCAATAAGCCCCTGACTTTTAATGACGTAATAGTGATTTATGTCCATGATTTAATGGGGGGGGGGGGCTGACTACACCTGTCGGTGCGCCTTAAAAATAAACACAACGTTTTGTAACCAGCTCAGTCAGGGTGCCTCGCCGCCGCAGTAACGCATCTGTGATCATGCGGAGGCTGGAGGAGGTCTCTCTGCAGCCCGTGCAGCCCCTCAACCCCCCGTCTCCAGTGGACGACCTGCCCTTCCCGGGCCTGCCGTCCTACGAGCAGGCCATCGCCAAGACCGGGCCTCACGACGCCGCCCCGCCTCCTTACCCCGGGTACTGGCACTCACCTTGTTGATTATTCTCAAAGGCGCTGTAAGGGATGCTGTTTGGCTTTGGCTAACTTCCTGTCCGTTTTCGAAGTCGGACTCCGATCTCTCTTTTTTTTTTTTTTTTTTTTTTCATGGCAGCATAGTATTTCGTTTTTTTTTTTTGGCGTGTTTGGTTGGTGATGCTCTTCTTTGGAGCGCTGGAATTGGTAGCGTTGCATTTTCTCGCGATGGTCAGTCAACACTGAAATCCTGTGCAGCCTCTCTGTGACCATGCAGAGGGACCGCCTCTTTGTGGAGTGTTGTCTCCTGATTGGATGAAGTGGGAACGGGATGCCAGAACAAAAGTACTACGCTGTCGGAATAAGGAGTTAATTAACACTTATTTTATCACTCGCTTACAGCGCCTTTAATCAAGTACTATGAAACATTAACCCATGATCCACAAAGATGCCGCACACTGTATTCTGTCAATCATTTCTTTTTCTTTTTTCAAATGTTGTGTCCTGTCAGCTCACGGCCTGGGAGTGCTCGTCGATAGTGTTTTGGAGGCAAAATACTTCACCTGACAACATTGAGCACAACTTTACAGTTTACATTGATATTTATCTGCAGCCCTGGCACGGAACTACGGTTTTTCACCTCGCCGAGGATGTCAGTTGTGGTTTTGAGATCATTTTTGGATGTGTTGTGTATAATTTGATTTGCTGCTCATTACACTGGGCTGTTTGAGCACTGTTTATTTAGTGTAGTTAGCTGAGAGCTGAGAAGCCACAGGGTATCAAGAATGTTCAAATCTACAGCTGAACTGAAATCAAGATAATGATTGTTCTGTATTACAATACAAGTATTAACTTAAATGAAGGTATATATGTGAGTATGTGAGTGAACTCCAGTGAATGAAAAGGCAGTTTTTTTAATGTAATTCCATTCCTTGATAGACCTTTTTTTAATGAGAAGCTATGGTTATGGTAATGTTTTTTATTTTGTATCAAATGATCGGAAGGATTTATTGGTGTGGCTTATATGCTGTTTTTACCATTCAGTAACGTTATTGCACAGCAAAACCTCACATGTATAGGCCAAGGAACAAAGCACTACATCAGTTGACTATTTTGATTCTGCTATTTTGGGGGAAAGGCCTTGCTAACATTGCTGTCATTTTATAACAATGTAATTTTGAGTATCATACAAACAAACCCATTACTTTGTAAGGAAAAAAAGACCTGTTAGTTCTGATGTTTTCCAAATGTGATTTGAACTCTTGGCTATAATTAAAGTGATGGATTGAAAATATGTTATTTTTACATCCATCTAGTTGTATGTCTACATCTACTGGAACAAAGTGTGGCATTATTGAGGCTTTTCCTGTTTCATAGGATATCTCTGCACCTTGGGAAGCCAAGGTTAACTGATACACATGACCCAAGAATGCACCGTTTGTTCTCCAATCGAGTGATTGCAAGTTGAATTACTTGACTCTTAAAATAAATATATAATTTTATTGATATGGACAAAGGAGAAATGTGTGTTGTGCAATAAGTGATATTGAGTCAGTGAGGGTGCGTCTATTGAATGCCTTGAATTTCTTATCAAATATGGTTTGAATACTGCCTTGTAGATTATATGCAAATGACCACAGCCTCTATGTGTTCAATCAATAATAAAATGCAAATCAAACAAAATGTCAGTTACAGCCCTATCATGTGCGTGTTGTTCTGTTAATTTACCCTTTAGACTGAATGTATGAGGATGTGAAAGCTATTTTGTCCTATGTCTGCTAATAGTAGGCCTACTGCTAATATTACTACTAGTACTAGCACCTAAATATGTGGCTTAAATCCTGTCGGCACTTTGATAACAAAACACTTGGCAATATTATACCACTGTAGGATACAAGCCAGTTTTCATGAATTTATATTTTGGGCTCGATATTAAATATAAAATGTTCTCTAATGGGATGCAAATTAACATTGTAATAATATTTATAATATGTATACCTTTATACCTTAATTTTATAAAATGTGCAGGTGAGAGCAGAAGTAACTTTTAACTTTCAACCAGCTTTCATCTCAGGCTTGCGGTGCATCCTGGGAAAATAACCAACATGGGGTCTTGAAACCATGCAGTGCCTCCACAGTTCTCGAAGAAGGGAGATGAACAATAACTAACAAATTAGCCGAGAACGACCGCTTTCTCTGGGATATCGTCATTCAACGCGGAGGTATATGTGCCGTGCATCCCTACAATGTGACTGTCTGGTTTGTCTGCAACAATGTCTGCCTGCTGCTCTCAAAAGCTCCATCGGGGAAGGGAAGCTTTCACCGGATGATGGACAGGAACTATCCGACGTCAAGCTTCGCGGATCCGCTGGTTCCCCCAGCACAGACCGTGGCTTCTTGGGCCTATGAACGCAGCACGTCGAGTATCAAGTCAAGGTAAGAGATGAAGGAGAGGGCGCGTCACCTTCCAAAGAAAATGTCGGTGATAGGGGGCCTAGCATCGAGCGAAGAACGCGTGTAATTATTAGGACAACATCGGGCAGTTATTACCCATTTGGAGTTCAAATTAATAACCTAATGGATGTGTCTGCTCTTTGTGAACACAGGACATATCTGCAATCACCTTTTTATTGCTACCTTTCCCAGACGTTAGCTCATGTGGCTAGCTGGTGCTAATAGACGTTAAGTTAATAAAGGTAATATCAGCCTAAACGTTCATTAACCACTCTGTACACAAGTTGGTGGCCAGACTTGGCAGCTGCCCGGCTACAATATCGCCTCGGCCTGTTCTGTGCATCCCGTAAAATATGATTTGCTACCTGGTAGTGTTGGTAGGTTGGCAGATCGGTGGAGTTATGATTATACTTGTAGTGGACCATGGGTGGTCCATGGTCATCTATATTTAGATGTATTGAAAGTGTAGGTTATTTATGCCATACCAGTGTGTGCTATTGTGTTACACTGGTTGTACATTCAAACACACTCATTTGCAGAACAATGTTTTGCGATTAATGGGATCACATCAACTTTATTGTAGTGTGTGGATTACCAGATATTTTTAATGGTGTTTTTTTTTATTACATCATGCCATCTAATTGTTAATTGCAATTATTTCTGTTAAGTCTTCCATGCACGAGTTTCTTAACATCATTAACGAAACAACTAATGTAAGTGACAATGCGTGTTTTAAGCCCACATGGCAATTTACATTCGTTGTCCTGTTAATGGATTGTCTAGAACATTATTTGTTATTTTAATTGAATCTATCTTTTGGGGTAAGACTAGACTTGCACAGTCAGGAGGTTGTTTTTCGTTATTCTTGGGTTTTCAATGAGGCCATGAGGCGTTTAGCAAACTAGGATAATAAACAACTGTGTTTGTATTCAACATATTGATTAGCTGTAGCATTTAACACAGATAACTTGAGGATATCAACAGATGTCTCCTAGTATCACTGTTACGACAGCTTGATGCACATATTTAGGAATAAAATAGGCCAATAGGTTAACTGTTACGCCTTGTGACAAACGTGGACTCTCAAACTGGGCTTAAATAGTTGTGTGCATTTTCTTACCTATTGGGTTTGTTCATACCAGTAAAAAAAAATGAGCATAGTCTTATCCCAGCCAAGGGCTGCAATGATTCAATAGCTGTTGATTTCTTAGCGATAAGCATAAAATGTAAGTTATTTGTAGTTGTACAGTTATGCTGACGCGCCAAACATAATTAAAGATGTGCATAAACACAAAGTGGAACATGGCAAGCAGTATAGAATCAGCAACTCTCTCTCCGACAGAGGGAGGGAGAAGCAGCACTGTTAACTTCATATCTGCAAGTCTATATTGAGGCAAGGTTGATGTCCTACTTTAAACAACCTCTTTTCCCAGGTCTTTGCGTGTGGGCGGACAGGATATTGGAAGCCTCACAAACAATCTGGCCAAAGCTAACTTTAAATGAATGGCCTTATTTTTTTTTTAACCTTTTAATCTTATGTATGGTCCCGTTTCAGTTCCAGTTATGGGGCAGCACACCTCGACGCGGATCTCCTCCAGCGACCGAGCTATGTCTCCACCCATCAGCTCCCGACGTACACCTCGTCTCCACACCCCACAGGTCCAACGTCTCCTCCGTCCTCCTCGCTGTAGCAGCAGCACCTCCGTCCCGTTCATAGTAGCAACAGCTCTCTCCTGAAAAGTCATTATTTATATCAGCGAATGTTGTTGTGCCCATCAAAGTAATGACCCATCACTGTTGATTTAATCTGATTCTCTTTGCTTTAGGTCTCCCCGGAGTATTTGACTCAAGTGGTCATACATCGGAAACTTCTATCATGAGCTTCCTGTCCGCCATGGAGTCCAGAAGCCTTCAGGCTGGTCCTGTTAGTGCCTCTCTGCTTCCCCCCTTTAGGACACCGTCATGGCCCGCCGGTGAGCAAAAGATGAATCAACATGTCAATATCTGTCTGTTGTAGCTTATTTAATATCCAATAAAGTGTCAGATTAGGGATGTTATAGTGGTTGATTCCTGTTTATAGTAGTACCAATAATTGAAAATACACGTTATAGTGGTACCAATAATTGAATATACATGTGTCTACTACTTAGGATTCTGTGACATTAAACCTTGCAGAATAAAAAAAACATTTGTTTCTATAGGTGATTTGATTGCAATTGCACTGTCCAGGCCTCATGCAGTCTTGGTTTTTTGTTTTGTTTTTTTATACAGGCACCAACTCTTCGACAACAGAGCTGTACTTGACCGGTGCCCTGCCTTCAACTGCCACTTTCCCCTCGCCTGCCACCCTCTCTTCCTATCAGCATACCGGTGCCTTCCCTTCGAGGAGCTATGCTTCCACCCCATCTCTGGGCCTCCAGGATCCCGCCTCCTTCAGCACTTCTACCAACGGCCTCTTCTCTCACCACGATCCCCTCCTCCACCTTAAGTCCAGCCAGACTGTCCTCCCCACGGCCTTGGCCTTCAACCATCTCGCTGCTACAACGTTAGGCACTGCTCTGCCCATCCAATCTTCCACCTATCGCTCTGCCCAGGAATCGGCCCCCCATCTTCTACAGCCCCAGTTCAGCCTACTGTCCTCTCCCCTGTCGGTTCCCCACAGCGCCCCTCAACCGTATGCTGCCCCAGTCTTCTCAGGCTCTATCGAGAGAGCTCTTCAGCGAGAATGTAGTGTCATCAAACACCTCCAGAGGCCTTCCAGTAGCCACGCGGCCGCAGACCAACTCACAAGCTCACAGCACTCTTTAGAGGGGTATCTGGGCGCAGCCAGTGGAACGGAGATGTCCTACCAACCGGATCCCTCCCATCATACCCCAGTGCCGTGCAGCCCCCCTGCAGTGGAAGACTCGTCACAGGGGGCCGGTAGCACCCAGCAGAGCAAAGCAGAGCCGGGTACCCAGGCGTATTCGGCCTCTTCGGCAGCCAAGGCAAAAGACTGTTCTTCCAAGCTGACCTCGCATCCTCCTGCAGGCGGAGAGGGACACGGTCACACCCAGAGCCTGCCGGTAAGATCCCCCGAGAGCTATTCCTCCCCTGGGCAAAAGCAGAACTCTGTTATAGCAAACCAACAGCCGGTGGATCTTCCCAGCCTCCTGTCCACCAGTCTCCCTCAATCCTACGTTGCGTCCCGCACCCAGCCCCAAACCTCCTCGTCCAACTCGGACAAGCTGCCTTCCCTTTACACAACTCTGCCTGCATTTTCCACTCACTCTGCATCCATCAATCAGACACTTCTCTACTCCTCCAGTCCCGGGCTCAGCCAGGAGCAGGAGGTTCAGTACGGAACCCACGTCCACGCCTTGTGTCAGGGCGGCCTGTCCGAGAGCTACCCCTCCTCCCACGCGCAGGGTGCGCCTGACGTGACTTACTCCTCTCAGTCTCAGGGGCAAGTTCCCCTCTCTCAGTCCCAGAGCTACGTCACGGGGCAGTCTTTGAACTCGCCGTACCCGACCACGGGCTCCCACAGTCTGCCCGCGGCTAACTCCACGCAGGGCTACACCTTGATGCAGTCCCCAGTGGGAGGGAAGGCCGATGACAACCAGCCCCAGCCGCAAACCCAGTCCCAGAAATACCTGATGCCTGCTCCGTTGCCGAGTTACTCCGCAGCTGCTCATTCACAATCCCTACAGAACAATATCAGGCCTTCAGCACAGGAACTGAAGGTAATCTATGGCAAGCACAAATTAGAAGAGCTTCCCATACAGGACCTACAGGTTTCCATGGAAACCAATACTCACAGCAATATGTCGGCCCACAACAATGTTGTTTACGTGGTCTCAAAGATGGAGGATCGCTACAAAACGCAGAGTGTAATCCGGAGCAACTCGCGTGAGGATCACCTCATGGGACTGGAGCCTACCAACATGGTCCAGGTGAAGGAAGAAAGGCTTGACTCTTACCACCAACAGCATATCCAACTAGGTAGTAGCCAGGGATCAACTGACCCCAAAACGACACACTCAACTATTATCTCCTCGCATTTGGCCCTGAACACGGAGCAGCTCAAACAACATTCTGTCCTGCTCAAATCTCCTGAAACGCATCAACCAAACCACCAGAACCAGAGTCTGGACCAGGGCCAGAACCCTGAACCCCAGACCCAGTTCATAAGAGTTCCTAGTGCTCAGGTTACCCTTGAACACAACCAGATGATTATGCTTCAGCAGCCCCTGGTCCACCACACTCAGAACCCCTCAAAGGTAGCTTCACCACACATGCAATCGACACAGACATCAGGCTCTGTTCAAGTACAGTACCCCCACATGGACGGAGAAATGCTAAACTCTGGCATCGCTGATACCCAGAATCGGCAGGGTGCTGTACTGTCTGAACAGAGCGCGGGGGGCACTGACTCCTCTAAACTCATCCCGAAAGATCACTACAGTCAGGCTGTGAATCACCAGTCGCACGATGCCAAAAACCAATTCACCCTCAACTCCATTTGCTTCCCTGACTCCATGCTTATGGTGGACGACAGGAACATTCTGTCCAACGTCGATGACATTTTGGCAGCCACAGTGGTGGCCTGCGGTGTCACACCGCAGGACTTTGTCAAAGCTACGTCCGCTATGGAAAGGGAAATGGCAGTGATGGCAAACCCAATAGACTCTAAGGGTCACTTCCAGACGCTGGATGTGAGGCATATGTCCCCTAGCTTCTCCACAGCACAGCAGCCAGTGATGGCCAACACTAACTCCCAGACCATGGCGATGACACTAAACGGGGGCCACTCGACCGCCGATTGCCAAGGGCATCCCGTTCACACCAACAGCGGTTGCGAGCTGAACCCCAACGTGGACGGCGGCATGTCGGAGAGCGATTACCACCTGGCCAGCCAGGTCTTTGACCCCTCGGGCCTCCAAAGCGCCACGGGCAAAGGCATCAAGCGGGAGGACGGCCTGAGCGAGTGTCAAGGCCCGGAGGGCTTGCCCAAGAAGAAGGCTCGCAGCAAGTCCCTGACCAAGCCGGCGGCGCCGGAGGAGGAGAACGGACCGGGCAGGCTGGCCAAGCGCGGCGGGCCGGCCAAGCGGCAGAACTCCCGCGGCAGCGACACCGGCTCCTCCTCCTCCTCCACGCCCAGCGCTGCACCGTACGACGGCTACCAGCAGCAGGAGCGGATCCGCCAGAAGATCCGGGAGGTGGAGGAGAAGCAGCCCGAGGTCAAGACGGGCTTCATCGGCTCCTTCCTGGATTTCCTGAAATCGGGCCCCAAGCAGCAGTACTCGCCCAGCCCCGCGCGGACAATCAGCCGGCCCCGGAAGCCCTCCAGCTCCTCCCGGTCGCCCGCCTGCCCCCTGCCCTCGCTGCACGGCCGGCCACAGCTCCCCCCGGGGGGCCTGATGGCCCAGGAGGGCCTGGGCGGGAGCGGCCAGCACAAGCGCCTGGACGAGGACCTCCACAAGAACCTGGAGACCCTGCCGTCGTTCAGCTCGGACGAGGAGGACAGCACGGGGAAGAACCAGGCCCTGCGCAACAGCATCAGCTCGGCCCTGTCGGCCCTGGACGAGGTGTCCGACAGGAGAACCAGGCCAGGTAGTAGACCGGAGCGTCGCTTCAATCTTGTGTCACCAGAAGTTCAGAACCCTGTTAAAATGCTTAGGAGAGGATGATGTTGGGTGGAGTTAAATAGCAATGGATTAAGTCATCATGATTCGAACCAATGAATTTATGCACAAAGGTTAAACTCAAACAGATCCTCTGTTACTGAAGGGTACTTTCTAACTATATCTGTAGCATCATATGAAGGCCTTTAGGAAATAAAAGCATCCTCAATCAATATGCTATGATGCATTAGCTCAAGACGCATCCACAGCAATGTATGTCCCATGATCTGTGTGTGTGTGTATGTATGTATATATATATATATATGTATTAAATTTGTCATTGCTAATTTCATGGCAGCAGAAACCTTAACCAATCCCGACCCGTCCCTTCTCCAGACATCAGCGTCTCTTGTTCTATGATGAAACCAGACCAAGCTCCCAGCATGCCGCAGGGCGTCTCCGAGCCCCGCGCCGCGCCGACGACCACTGCGGCGCCCCCCAATCCCGTCCACGCCAACCCCCTGCCGGGGGAGAAGCGGCCCCCGGCGCAGGAGGGCTTGAAGGACTCCCTGCCGGGCCAGCTGGCCGTCCAGCTGTCCAGCGTGGCCATGGAGGGACTGACAGACGAGGAGCTCTCTGACAGCGGTGGAGAGGGAATGTATCGCGAGAGGGACGAGTTTGTGGTCAGGAACGAGGACATCGAGAACCTGAAGGTATGCCCGGGGGGGGGGGGGGAAGAGAAGAGAATGTAGTCTGCAGACTTCCATTGCTGTTCGGCACAATGGGCGTAGTGTATTTGCCACCACTTTTTTTTTTGTCGGGACGTTATAGAAAAGCTTGCCAACCTTTCTCTGGAGTGCCACGCTTGCAGGACACATGATGAGCGCACGCCCCAGCACACTGCATTTCTGGTTGACGGCAGGATAATCCCGTAATCCTGTCCTTTTAGCTTTCCTCTGTAACAGCGATTTATACGGCGCGTCCGGTTATGTTTCTGACTTGAATGTGAAAGCACACGTACGGGGTGTGGCGCTTCATGTCGAGCTTTATTCAAAGAACGGTTCGAGGTGCACAAACCTCCAACCTCCTGGGAATTTCTCCCCCGGGCGTGTGCATGAGACTGAACGGAAACGCAGTAAGGAAAAACCTGGAAAACGAATTTTCCAGCTCCCTGGGGAAAAAATAATGAATGACACTATAGACTATTTAAACCCTAATAATAATAAATTTTATTTTAAAGGCGCCTTTCTTGGCACTCAAGGACACCGTACAGATACACACAAGAAAAAAGAAACAACAATAAAATAAGAACAATTAAAACAATTAAAAAGAGACAGAGCAATTGACATTTAGACGGGATGGGCAGTTTTGAACACTGGCTGTGTGTTTTGAGTTGTGATTTGAAGTGAGGGAGTGAATCAGTGTTTCTGAGTTGGGGTGGTCATGAATTCCAGAGACGGGGAGCAGAGCGGCTGAAAGCTCTGCTCCCCATGGTGGTGAGACGGGCGGAGGGGACAGACGGCTGTACGGAGGAAGATGATCTGAGGGAGCGGGAGGGAGTGGGAACATGGAGGAGGTCGGACAGACATGGGGGGGGGCGGGGGGGGCGAGGTTGTGGATGGTAGAGGTAGTGCCCTGTGCATAACGTTGATGTCTGTCTGTCTGCGTGGCCACCTTCCTGCGCATGCAGTTGACCATGACGGCAGGACGGGAGCCTCCGTCCATCTGGAAGGTGCAGAAGGCGCTGCTGCAGAAGTTTGTACCGGAGCTGAGGGACCGGAAGAGGGTGTTCTCGGCCACCAACAGCGTGAGTTCAGACGCATTTAAAAGTGTATTCCGGAGCATTCTGCTTCTTACATTTTGATATGATTTTGGGATTGTTCTGTTTTTATTGCATGAAATGTGTCTTGTAAATCAAGGGTAGGCCGTTTAGGGAAACCAGGGTAACCAGATGTTGAACGTCACCCCCCCCCCCCCCTCAAAAGCCCCTCTCACAGCGTGTGACTCGCTAGCTTTAACAATCAACACAGTGCAAGATGTCAGGACCTAAAATAATATAAAACAAAGTGAAGAAATCTACAAAGTTTTTCAAAGTGAGTCATGGTTTTCTTGTTCTCGTGCTGTGCGCTTGATCGTTCTCTCGTGTCTTCCAGTACCTTGGATATTTCGGCGATGCCAAGACCATGTACCAGAGGGTCTACGTCAAGTTCCTCGACACGGTCAACAAGCGGGAGTACGTGCGCGTGTGTAGCCGCAAGCCGCGCTGCAAGCCCATGAACTCCCTAAGGTAACCCGCCGCGCAAGGCTGCACCGGCTGCAAGCTAGCTTCCTGTACGCTAGCTTCCCATATCCTAGCTTCTCGTATCCTAGCTTCTCGTATCCTAGCTTCTCGTATCCTAGCTTCCAGTATCCTAGTTTCCAGTATCCTACTTTCCAGTATCCTAGCTTCCCGTATCCTAGCTTCCCGTATCCTAGCTTCCCCTACCCTAGCTTCCCCTACCCTAGCTTCCCGTGCCCTAGCTTCCCGTGCCCTAGCTTCCCGTGCCCTAGCTTCCCGTGCGCTAGCTTCCCGTGCGCTAGCGTCCTGTACCCTAGCTTCCCGTACCCTAGCTTCCCGTACCCTAGCGTCCCGTATCCTACCTTCCCATACCCTAGCTTATCGTATCTTAGCTTCCCATATGCCTTTGAGCCAAGTGCCCGGGCCCTGCTCACCCTCCTCTGTCCTGCCGCCCAGGGGAGCCCAGGTGAAGACCCTGCTGGGCCTGTCCATAGCGCCCTGTGCGGTGGCGCTGGGCCAGAAGCCCCGGGCCAAGCAGCCCAAGCCCAGGGCCGAGCCCCCGCCCAAGAAGAGGAGGAAGTGGAAGGAGTTCTCCTCCACCTTCTCTGGCTCCTCTGCTGAAGACGGCGGAGAGGACGACGGTATGGAAAGCTCTCACCTCGTGGTTTCATTTTCGAGGGGTATAACGTAGAGCTGGAGGTCTTCTGGGGGGATGCGTGGATCCACCCTACTGTGACTGTTTCCATCCTTTAGCTGTACAAATATCAGAAGCACGGGGGAAAGTGCCCAAACAAAAAGGTTATGCATATATTCTGAGGGACACATTGACTTCCACCATTTTGAAAGTACCTCTTGTACATGTCATCAGAGTGGTCGCTGCCCAAGATTGTTGTTGAAGCCAACCTTTGAGATATTTGGGTCCCCCGATGATGTCATGTCTCTGTACTGTATGAATGGCCGTAGAGGCCCTGAACTGTCAGTGCACAGCACTCTGGTGATGTCACCGGCTGTGCGTAAACCCATGATGGCTGCGCCGTAACAGAAAGAGTTAATTTGCTACATTACCTCACTGTTGACTTTGGATGTGACCCTTGCCTGGCACCGTAGTATAGAGGGGGCACACTTCCATACATTGACCCTCACTTCATCATTTAGTTTCTGTTCCACTCCAAGGCCGTTTTAAGGTGGACCGGACCACTATGACCCCTGTGTAGCGTTATGCTGACATGTGTCTCCCCCGGGGGGGGGGGGGGGGGGCGGGGGGGGGGGGGGGGCGCCGCCGGGGGCGGGCGGGGGGGGGGGGGGCCGGCGGGGGGCGCGGGC
>JAOPUI010000030.1:7083900-7097762 GCA_027123135.1 Urophycis floridana
CCCCCCCCCCCCCCCCCCCCCCCCCCCCCCCCCCCCCCCCCCCCCCGCCCCCCCCCCCCCCCCCCCCCCCCCCCCCCTCCCGTCACCTTGCTGCAGTAGTACTCCATGAGCGCCGCCGTGACGTAGACGTGGTGCCGCGTGCGCAGGTCCTCGCGGGCCTTCTTGAAGATGGTCCGGCCCATCTTGATGCCCTCCGCCCGCCTGGCGAACTTCATGTACTGGATGTACACCAGCGTAGGGTCGATGTCCTCGATGGCCAGCAGGCGGTTGTAGATGCTGTGTACCTTCTCGTGCTTCATGCGACTCTGCGTGGGCACAGCGCGGCGCGGTGAGGTGGGACCATCTATATTCATCACTGTGCTTTACAGGCGCTGAGCGGGGCCGCCTCCCGGCCTACCCACCTCCTCGTAGTCGGCGAAGGAGAAGTAGAGCAGCATGTTCTTCTTCAGCAGGGTGCCGATGGCGCGCTCGTAGATGTTGGCCGCCTCGTCGCTGAACAGCTTGGCGTTGTTCATGTCCTGTCACAGTCAACCGCAGAGTCACAACACACACATGGGCAGCAGTAAGTTTGCATTGCGAAGGTTTTGCGCTTGGCTCTACGGTTTGGCTGGCCTGACGTCTGCCCACATAAAAGCTCATAAAACACGAGCTTGCAGATTCGCGTGGCCCCGTCTCTTACCCCTTTCTCTGCGAGCAGCTTGCTGGACTGCTCCAGGTACTGTGCGGCCTCGTACCAGACGTCAGGGTGGTGGCCCAGCACGAGCAGACACTGCTCATAGGCAAACATCACTGCACCGGGCGGGGGTGGAACAGGAGAACATTCAGAGAGAGAGACAACATCTAGCAAGACTGACTGTAGTAACACAGCCCCATCTATTCACACTTATCTATTCTTCATCTATTATTTGTGTTTATTTACACTAGTCAGTCAGGAGCAGTCAGCAGACACCTTTAAACAACGCAAGCTGGTGACTTTGTATTTAGTTTTGTCAGGTACATGTCGCTTTAAGATCAGGATCAGTTAGGCAGCAATCACACAAGCTCAAGGATACAGGCAAGACTGTGGACATCCGGGTTCGAACAACCTTTCGGTGAACTCTGTGCTACCAAAGGCTCTCCAGCACAACAACAGGGCGGTGGCGGCGGCCGGGTCAATCACCTCTCTTTGTGATGAGGGTCTGGTCCTCCGTGCGCAGAGGGTTGTTTTTCTCCCACTGGATGTACTTCTTCCACATCTCCACCTGCTGCGCCTCCTGGGGGGAGTTCTGGGGGGGCACCGAGGGAGCGTTGCGGTCCAGCCCCTTCATCACCGTCTCGTACTCCTGGAGGACGCACAGGCGTCGGCGTTACAGTGAGGAGCCTCGGCTGAGATGGCGCCGCCCCCGCAGCATCATACTGAGGGATGGGATGGAGTATTGCATTTGGGGTAGGGGGTGGGGGGAGGGGGGCGGTCCGACTGCTGCAGCTCACCTTCGCCACCCTCCTGGCGTTCATGTAGTCTCGGCTGCGATCCTCGATCATCTTCTTGGCCAGGTGTATATTGATGCCCTGTTCGGGAAGCACAGAGGTCAGAGGTCACCGATTCGGACCACCGCCCCAGCATCCATCCGGCGGCTCTCGTAATATCGTGTTTGTTTGTTTTTTCCCGGTTTGGGTTCGGGCCATGCGGCGGGGTGCAGGGGGCCCGTGGGGGCGGAGGGTCTCACCTCCTCATATTTGCTGTAATCCCTCCAGAGCTGCTCGATGTTGATCATGGGGTTGACGCAGCCCCTCTGGTAGACGCGCCGCACCGCCGTGATGCGCTGGTTCTCCGCGTATGAGCCCACCGCCTCGCTGGAAACACCGACGCCAAACACGTTAGCCATGGGCGGACCCCCCCCCCTCGGTTATGCAGTGAACGCGACGTGAGCGCGCGGGGTGTTATGCAGAAAGCGTTTACCGTGAATGTACTTACACTCCTTTGAGGAAGTTTATATAGTCCACCCAGATCTGGAAGAGAAGATTGTTGCTTACTAGTTAAATAAGACACGTTTTATTCCAAGTGACTTGAATTCTTATGAGGCATGCATGGCATTGAGGAGCAGGTATGAGTCAGTGGTCTTACTTGGGGATACATACAGGCAGACTGGACATTGGTGTTCAAACTCAGAACCTTAAGATTGGGATTCAAACACCCCATCTACAAGACAATGCCAGCACTTGCATGCCCAATGCGAACTAGTCAGCCATGGCATTCAGCGAGAAACACTTACCTGGTAGGACATGATTTCCATGCCGATTTTATCTAGGGCAAAGTCATATGCTTGGGCCATCTTCTCTCTGCAGCCAACCAAACAAAGGACAAGGTGTTATGGACATTATGGGAGATCAGCTGAAGGGGGTACGTCTCTTTCCTGCACGGTCACATGGAGCAGCTGTCTGTCTGGATGCTCACTTGTAGCTGGGCAGCTTGCCCTTGGTTTCCCGGACGTACGCCAGGTAGCACTTCCACAGGTCGATGTGCAGGACTTTCATCAGACATCTCTGAAACAGCTGGAGGACGGAGACACAAAACACTTACACCAGGAAGAGCTGTGTGTGTGTGTGTGTGTGTGATGACTTCATGTGATAGAATATATACTTCCTCAACAGTATTAAAATTTTTCCTTTTGTTCGTGTGACAAGAGGAACTAAAAGGGCAAGGAAAACATCACTCAGTGTACTGGGGAGAATCTCTGCACTATCAGCATAATCATCAGGGTTGTTACATTACAATGAACAAACATGAATTTGTATAAATGAATGTCGGAAGTCATACATGGGTGGTTTCAAATATTTCAATCATAAATGCAGAAATTAATACAATTTCTCCAAAATCGCCACATCTTGATTTAATCAAAACCGACATTCAAGTCTCAAAAACTGCCAACTTAGTTTTCAAAGGAAAATTACACCGAACAATTATGTGAGGACATTTAATTAAACCAAGATGGTAAATTATGTTCACAATTTGGATACAACATTTGCCTTGATCATTTCTAAATTTCATTAATCAAGCAAGAGCACTTAGAATCAAACTAGAATCTTAACAAAATCCCTTTGAAAGAGGTGGCCGTATCCCAGTGTGTACAGAAGTAGACCACATGTATGTAAAAACCAAGCTTTAAACAACACCACAATTCTGAATTAAAAATGTGCATATGGGTTTTGCCATGTGTTCATTGGATAATGCAAATTATCTAACGTAAACAACAATGAGCAAGCAATCAATCTTACTTCTCCTAAAATGTGCAGGCCTACAAAAGATTGCACTCTTGTCAAAATACATGTATTCTCAATGTATCCAATAAAAAGAAAAATCAATTGACAAAAAACATAATTGCTGTTATTGAAGTACAAGTTGTTTACACAACTACGAATAGAATCAAAACAAAACAATTTGAGTTTGGTTTAATCATTTGTGTGCATGGTAGATTTCCATAGAAAACGTGGATTTGATGGATGCAGTATTTGAAGATAAGAGAAAGCAATCATTGAGAAAGTGCCATGGGATTTAAGATGTTGATCCACACTTACCTTTTCTACCTTGTCATAGTTTTTTGCCTTGATCTGCAAATAAGAGTGTAGATGTAATGTTAATTCAGCCAGCCTCTCCAGAATTCATGTATCATAATGTACACTCATGCATTCATGCAAGTCACCACTCGAAAACACAATCCCGCTAAGATCAACAAAGTGAATTTCACACAAGAATGACAAGCTACAATTTTAAAGTTCAGGGGTTTATTATATTTGAATGTTATTGCCAGCATTACCCACAAACATACCCATAAAGCCCAGCTTACGAAACAAAATAATAAAAAAAACCCTGTTGAGAAACACGGAACGGGAAAGAAAATAAAGAACGTAATGCCTCCTGATGATAAAGTCAAACGACAAACGGTGCATGGCGCATATACAAGCTTGAGTTCAGTGCTTAGTTGGCCAGTTCAGAGAGGACTGCTAAATGTGGATTAACCCAGAACAACATGGAGGCCTTGAACTAGGACAATAAAATCTGGCCTGCTCCAGAACGTCAAAACGAGGCATAATGTCTTCTGCACAGTCACCACAAAAAAAGTGTTAAGCCACACCCATCAACTTCAACCACAATATGCCAAAATCTGCCAACAAGACACAAAAGACCTGGAAGCTAGTCAGACCGAATATGCTTCAAATAATACATTACATGGCTGCTCAGTTTACGGAGATTTGTTGGGAGACGTGGCGGCAAACCAATATTACACGAATGTCAAGTTGTGAACATTAAACCTCTTATGGTGCATGCATGCAACCAACAGCGGAATTTGATAGATGCAAATGTGATTACTTATTACGGTGGAGAGTCCTCAACAGCCAGGAGGACAAGCCCATCCACATTACTACATGATGGCAACTGCAAAGTAAAATGGATAACACATCTGAGGTGGTGTATTAGAAATACACCAGCTACATCTGAATACGTCTGAAGAATGCATTTGACAGACCATCCATAACTGTTCCGTGGATCCATTGGTCATTCTAATGATGACAGCCCTGTTTACAGTGAATCAGGGTAATGACCCAAAAAGGCCCCATTAAAAGCTATAGCAGGAAAGCAAGGGATCTACTAAGCTGTGGGTATAACATTCACAGGTTAGGACAACGCTCTTGTCCATGGCGCTTTGGATAAAAGCGTCTGCAAAAATGTCCTAAATATAAATGTTAACCACATTTTGATAATCAAATCACCAAATAAATATAAAGTGGGAAAACGCATTGCAGCTGCTTTTGATTTGGTTGGGGATGCTGGCTTCAGCTTGGAAATGACAAAATGCGACCCAGTTTCTCATGCGCCTACACAGGGCCCATCTATTTCACAGCAGCACATCTAGCTGACAGAATGGCAGCCAAGCAGAAGGGATAGACCAGGAGAGAAAACGTTGAATGTCAAATTAATGTGTCAAATCAATGAAACAGCCACTGTACTTTTATAACTTAATTAAAAAAAGAAAAAAAAAAAAGACAGATGCAATAATTCACAATGCACGTTTTCTATTGTCATTTTTCTTTTCATATTTTATTACATAGTAAGTTCTTAAATCATCCTCTTGACATAGGAGCACTAAATCGCCTTGCAGAAACCAGAGCCATGAGGGTGTGGCACTGAAAAATAAACTGGGTTAAATTAAAACCCCAGGCCACAACAGAGAAGGAAAAACAGAAGAACGTAGTGAGAGATGTCACCCACCCAAACCGAGGAAGCCCATCACTTGAGGGAAAAATCTAAACCACAGCTATTTTCTTTTTCTCAAATCAACCTTTGAGTGACCTGCAATACCCTAAATGCCCCCATAACTATACATGGCTGCTCTGAAACAGCTAAAAATAGATTATCTCTCTCACCACACACGCACACAAGGCCCATTGGTTGCAAGATAATACTGTATGTAGTGCAAAGGTTGGAAGGCTCTACCAAGATGAAGAATTGTTGGACTTTCCTCTAAGTAATGGCAAGTTCAACAGCTCTCCGTTGTGTAGTGGAACAAGGTATAACAGATTTGCATCCCCACCAATAGGTGCTGATGAAGTAAAAGGAGAAGTAAGGCAGTCTGAGAGGAAATAAATATCACACGGGCCATTCACAATACCTCGCTAAGCCTCAATGAGTCCACCGTGTCTGAAATGGCCAATTGTCGAGAACTACTTTGCCTGTTGAGGATGCACTTCTTCCTCCTGAGGTTTCGGAGTGCCCATTCAACAATATTGCCTGATGTGTGTTGTATTAAACCTACAGTTCAACTCAAAGCAAAAAACAAAAACATCCTACAAAACGTGATGCATGCGGCTTTAGTTCCAAGAGGGGCACACTACAGATGTTGGGACTATACAACAACTAACCTTAGACGACATATTACAAATTCTAAATTACCAAAATAAAAAAGGAGTGTGTTATATGCCTTGAATTCTGTGTCTAGGGTGAGAGTATGATCAATATAAAACAATATTAGAGCCCAGTTTAGTGTTTCTCATAATTGACTTTAGCTAAAATAAGGGGCACAAAGTTGTAGCCAGACATACTTACCAAAGTGCAAGTTACCCTAGTGATATTAAGTCAGATATTGTGCGTCTTTACATTGGACCCTTTCCTATACAGGTTAACAATGCCTTTTCTTAAATAGGGATGTGCCAGCTAAATGGTTAAATGACAATGATGAATTTGTGTTGGACCAATTAAGAAAACAACTCGAGGACTTTAAAAAGGAAGTCTCTTCATGGTACGACTAAAAATATTTGTATTTAAATGCAAAACTGCAAAAAGGTCTTAAAGCTGCTGTAAATGCAAGAGAAAAACACGTATAGATTCAAGACGGAACTGATCAACACGTTGGGGTAAGGAGTAGAGTGTTAAAGAGTCATTTGTCTAAAGGGTGATTACGGGTGGGATAAACACACTGGTCACACAACCACACCTGCCTGTAATAATGTATTTGTTTATAACAAAAACAAAAATGACTCCAAAGAAATGACACAGGAGGCAATAAATTGACACGACAAGTGAATAAAAGGCTAATGCACTCCAATACCATTAAAATTATTTTAATACCGTTGCAGATCAAACATGCAACAAATGCATTTTACCCCATTTGAAAACGGCGCAGAAAATATTACTATCTTTGAATTCCGGGAACATAAGCAGTATTTTCTGAAAAAGAAAATGTTGGAGCAACCCCCTCCCCCACCCACTTATTTATTTATTTTTAAAGCCACAAACCTTAAATTAATTGTAATGTTAATCATATTAATATTCATCATAGCACATCTCTAGTTTTCCACTTAAGCAAAATAAATTACCAACTTATGTTCAACCATTATGACACATCAAATTAAGAATTGTGGCTTTAAATACTTCTGAACTTTTTTATGTGTGAAAGTCACATTGTTGATCATGTTAGAATACCCAGCCATTCACACAAAGTTGTAAAAATAAAAAGTGTATTAACCTCTGCTTCAATGAATAGCTTCCAGAATCTGCCAGAACTGGGGAACTGGGTGACAAGTCGTTCATATGTCTTCCTGGCTTTATCTATGGGTTGGTTCTACAGAAGGAAAACGTTGGTTGTCTTTTTTGTTTTTTTTACATTTGCATTAGGCAACACTTACCCAATCCCCTGCATGTGGAATAGACGCAATGTAAAAAAACGTGTTTAACACCATGACAATTTCAAAAAAAGACCCTCCTTTTCACCCTCCCGTCATCCCTCCCCAAATCCAAAAGGAATCAACCCCAGGAGTGCAACCCTGTGTCACTAAACCTGTGCTTCTCGAATCAGAATGCTCCATGCGTCAAGGTCATATGGGTTCTCTTCCAACTTCTTCTCTGCTTTCTTCACCTTCTCCGGAACATAGTCTCCTGCTCCCTGCAAGAGAACATGGAAAGACAGCTTATCTTCTTTGGTCGACGTCACGCTTGATTCAAGCACCGCAATGAACCCAGTGTGCTCAATGGTAACCCGGCTGGTTCGTCTGCATTAGAGCCATGTCCCTTTCTGTGTGGCCCAACTAGTCTTGAGACAAGATTGCAACACATAATCGAATAGTTATGACTACTACTGCTACTACTAGGGGGGGCGGATTCTGTTGATATCAGCGTGACAGTCATATGCATCTCAACATGCTTGCCCATTCAGACAATGGGATACTTCCTCATTGGGCAGCCAATCTGGTGGATGGTCCACTTAGTGCCATAACGAGGAGGTACAACGGGCCTGCAATGTCATGCTGTCCCGAAGCCCGCCCTGCAGTTGACACCATGCCCATGAACGAATAAAAAAGGACCAACACTACAACTACAGATCAGCGGTCGGAAACCAAAAGGGCCACAGGAAGAAAACGTCGAGTGGGTGTTAAATGTGCAGCTTTAACTTACTCACAATACATCCAACCGTGCAGACTATTCGTTAGTTACACAGAGCATAGCAGTGTTGATTAGTTATTAGTTTACACTTCGACGGAAGGGGTTACGTTAGACACAAACAACCACGGTTAGACCCTGTGAATAATAACCAGATCGCAAACATGGCCTGGCATGGACTAGACAGATTAGAGCTAATGATCGACGGTAGCAACTAATTTATATTTACATGTCCACCTGGAATGAAGGTTACAAGTGATCTATCAAGTGTTTACTGCCACCAGCACGTATGTGAACAATGTGTTGTTTGCTGTTAAGCTAGCAGTGCGGAGGCCTCGTTGAATGCAGTAGCGAGGCAACAGAAGAGCTAAGCTAGCCCATGCTAACCTTTAGAGTTGATCAAGAGCAAGGAACTTAACGTTTTTATGACATACCTGATCAGCAGCTCCTTCGGCGGACATGGCGGAGACTATGATCTAATGGCAACTGGATTCAAACACAGTATACAAGGCTTTAGGAAATGTTTAAAACTGTAGCATAGCTCACAACGGGCACAAGACGGTTGCCCGCAGAGCGCGCCTGGTTGTCCTCTCAAAATGGCGTGGCGGGGAGTCTACTTCCTTTTATCATGGAGGTGTCCGAGTCAGCTCTGGACGTGCATCATAAGAAGGTAATAACCACAGTCACAACATATTGCTTGAATCCCATTCAAATTAAATACACTCATGAATTGATGAATTAATAAAAATTATGTATGTGGCGGTTTAGGTCTTAGAAAAAAAAAGTATCCAATATATGATCCTTGAGCAATGTAAGTAGGTCTAGTTTATATGTTGATATAATTTGTTGAATGTGCATTTTGTAACAGCAATCTATTGATAATAATTTATTTTATTATTTTGTTATTTAATTAATATCAACTATTATTACCAAGCCAACAATGTATATATGTGTTGGTAATAGACAAACACACTTTCATCGTCACATATTCGTAGAAAAGAAAGTTGTGCCATTCTTCACAATTGTTATTCACATTTTAGTTGATTTGCTGTAGAGTTTACACACTGATACTTAAAAACTTTAGATATAGGAAGAGCATAATGTAGAAATATGGACATAAACAAAATGTATTCATAAATTACATGCTATTATAATCATATTATAATATTCCGTCCCTCCAATAAATTGACCTTATTATGGCATTTAAACATAATTCTCATTACAACTCATCATATGTTCGATCGAAAAACACACATGTACTCTTATCTGTCAACAGAGGGAGACAAATGTATGTCTACCGCCGTGATTTGCGTACGTGCTTGCGTTATTAAGACTAAAGCAATAGTTCATGAACGTGTGAGTTTATCTTACTACAGAACTAGTATCGCTGTTAATGCTAATACTAAAACGAATACTTGTGCAAATAACGTTGAGGAAATGCCGCAAGAACTGGGCCTTAATCTCGCTAAACCATGTTGTGATTGAGCATATGGCATGAGTCAGGTGTCCTATGAAATTAAATGATAATGAAATGTAATGATGTCATGAAAGCACTGGTGTGGATCCTGAAAGGGTCAAAAGACTGGCCCTTGGTGGAAACCTCAGGCCACAATGAGCAAATAGAGCTTAAGATATAAAAAGAGACATGGTACTCAACTTCAAAAGCTAGTTTGGGACATATGACATATGAGAAATGGTCAGTGTGTGAGGTGTCTTAGGAAAAAGAAAGAACTAAAGAACATAACTAGTCAGTAGGCCTTTTCAAAGACTCCAATTGGTGGACCAGATTACTTTCCTAGCATTGATTATGCTATAAATGGGTGAGCTCACGTGGATCCACCAGTTGCCAGTATGCAAGCTGACCAAAGCAAGTGGATTTCTGACAGTTGGCTAAGCTTTAGTCAATGTAGTTGGAATAGGATCATGCACCAACAGTTGTCTGCAGACAGATTAGGTTACTGCTGAGTACCGTTGGTCGGTCTTCTCAGACACTGAGGGACTATGGGTGACTTATGGGAGCTGGTTGCCGCCAGGGCTAGTCAAAGTGTATGTAGCCTATTCCTGAATTGCTTTCTTGATTTGAAGCTGCTTTCCTATAGGCTACCATCTTTTCTGATGAGAAAAGAACAACAATTGCCCTGTGCATATTGCAGTGTTAATATTGTCCTTATTTTAATACATATATTTTCAATATACAGTATGTATATTGAATACATGAATATATATGATTCAATATATATATGAATATATATATTGAATACAGTATTTTTGAATGGGTCTGTGTTTAAAGCGTTATTGTATTTCTGTGTTTCATTGTTTGCCAATGTTCCAAATGCCGAGCCACAATAGCAATTCAAATTCATAGTTTACACTGCATTGATAATGCATTTCGTTAAACTAATCTAGATCACTCATTAGCCTCGATTCAGTCTTTCTTGTGACACTCTCATTAGCTAATGTAACATCTTTATTTTCAATGAAGGATAGATTATTTTTACTCTAAATGAAACTGAATATATGTTTGTATGTTTGTACCCATAGCTAAACTATTACTAAAAAAAAGGTATTTTATAGCTATTTTATACTGAGGATAGGGCTCGAAAGCACGATTACTCGTCCCATCGATTGCTCTGGTCTGCCCTGCGCCGTCAAAGCATCACAAACACTTCGCACGCAGTCGCGAGAGAAAAGGGACATGTTGGAGACTGACAGACCCGCGTAACCGTTCGCTCGGGGGTGCTGCACACCCTTTCAGAGACGGGCTTCTTCGCCCCCCAAGACCCACGAAAATGAACTGAAGAGTGAAGCTACTATCTGGGCAATGTGTGGCTTCAACGGACATTGACACGTATGAGTTATTTGAAGTTTAAAATGCGGGTGGTGGTGGTGTTACCGAGAGCCAGCGCTCCCTTCCCGTCGTCTGACGTTAGGACAAGATGGCAGCAGTGCAGGCACACTGTGCATGGTATGGCTTCATAAGTCCATAACATGTTCAGAAAAGACCTGGATTATACCCATCGTGACTCTATGTGAAGGTGAGTTGAAAACTAAACGGTTTCAATGATAAGGGTCGAGGTTTAATGGACGCTTTCCTGTAAAGTTGTGGCTAAGTTGGGCGATAGGCTCCTGAATGCCAAACGTTAGCTTGATACGATGACCCATGGACGTTACGTTTCGCTCTGTGAGTTGCGATAAGTTTGTTTTTTTAACGAACCGCCCCGTCGTCTACCTGTCTGGAAGGCATTTCTAGAGTAAGAAAAGAATAAGAAGGGAATAAACCGTTGAATGATGCTAACGGTTGTGTTCTGAGCTGGTAGTCGGTTGTGTCAGTCACCTAACTGAGCAAATGTTATGGGGACATTAACAATAACACGCTTTTATTGAGCCGTTCTATCCGGACAAGTCTTACATTATTATAGCTTCATAACAATCGATCTTGACGCTTTTTGATCCAAGCGTCCCAAAATAAGACATGAACACACTGGTATTTAAGTTGTACATCATGAGAGAGAGAGAGAGAGGGGATATAGTTTGGAGTAGTTCTCGTACATTAATAAATACGCCACTGTACAAACGAGTAGATCCTGTAGCTTAGTCGTTGTTTGCATTAAACGCAGATTTTCCGTGAATTGATCCTCTTAACTTCCTCATGTCAGCTGCTCACCCAAAGATACATCCTCTAGCAGTCCCAATGGTTTATAGTCGTTTGGTAGTTTTAATATTAAACGCATCTCCCTCTGTCCTTGTCCTTGTTGCTTAAATAAAGTAGCACAAAGTCCAAAACAGTTTATCCTTGTATT
This sequence comes from Urophycis floridana, assembly GCA_027123135.1. Lineage (NCBI taxonomy): Eukaryota > Metazoa > Chordata > Actinopteri > Gadiformes > Phycidae > Urophycis > Urophycis floridana. Next base: position 7,095,613 of record JAOPUI010000030.1, read on the forward strand.
AATTACCATAATTACTTGTAAGGACTGTACCAATTCAAAGCACGAACAAGAAGGAAAGCAGATATTCGTGCGATTTGTTGTTTCATTTTGTCTTATCTAAAGGCCTTGAGGATTACCTTGAGGATAGCGTTTGTTTGGTCTGTTTTCACACGAGAGATGGAATAGAGCAGTCTATTTTGGAGGATTGTTTGAGCGAGGCCCTCTCTCATCTATTCAACACTTGTCATGTGATAAACCTCAACATCTACTAAAACGTCCTCATGTCTGTGCCAGACAGAACCACGTCAGCCCTAGCCAGATATAACAAGTATGTGGTCTACCAGTGTTTAGGTGTTTCTAGTTTTCAACACATTTGACTCTGAATAATTATTCAACAGTTAAGCAATTCAAAACCAAAAGGTCAATTTTCACCATGTAGCATCTTTTATTAAGTGTTCAGCAGAACCTTAGCTATCCTAAAGCATAATAACATATGCTTAGTACTTAGCCACTCGATATATCCTACCAGGCATGCCTTATGAGTGAAGGGCCCCGAAATCAGAGATGGGTCAAAAGTTCACTGTGAATACGTGTAGTCACATGTATATACATAGACATATAAAGCCCTCGTTGCAATTTTAGACACAGAAACAATGCAAGTCTTGCATGTACTAGCTAATGGCTGTGGCTGAAGGCTAATGGAGAACAAATGTAATTCCGCATTGCTTCCCTTACAGATTGTCTGGGTGAACGGCACATCATTACATTGTAATAACATTAGACACATATTAAAGTGCTTAAGGTTAATGATGGAAGACAATGTGGGAAGTATGAATCTTGTGCATGAATTGTGAGTAGACAAAAACATAAGTCTCTCTCTACAACATAACCAAGTATTCCTGATATAATAAATGATGATAATCAGTTGGTTAATTAATTTTACTGAACTGTAACAACTTGTATGCCTATAATTAGACTAGCTAACTATTATATAGCATCTTCCTTTCATTTTCTAAAGAGAAACAATATGTAAAAAAAAATGAACAGAGCGCAGTTTCATTTTTGTATTTGGCTTGTTATATGAGGAGTTGTGTACCACTCCCGTCATTTAGTTTGAAAAGAGTCTGCTGTTTGGGGTATCCTCAAGCATACTGAGCAGTTAATTTTAGTTCCCTTATTCAATGATCCTATCATTCACTGGTGATGAAATGGTGTCCTTAATTACTTTCTGGACATGAGTGAGATGGTTATCAAGCCAAAAGGTAGCCCCGTTGCCAGCAGAGCTGAGAAAAGCATAGTTGTGTCTTCTCTTGAATGACATAGCATTTGCTTATTGTCAACAGGTGTCCCTTTGTTTATTTTCCTCTCAATTTAGTCTTGTGTGCCCAGGGTAAAAGGGCAACCACGTGCAATTACTTAACAGCTCAAGGCTGTTGGGGTGGGGGGGGAAACAAAGCTGATTTTGCTCTACAAAAGCCCTTGGACAGAGTATGAAAAAAAAAAAAAAAGTCCCTCCTCCGTGATTCACCATTATCACAGTTTTCTCTCGTCTGTAGTGTTTGCGCGCAAACGCGGTACATCGACATGCGCATTTTCGTAGAGATCCTGTTACTTTGGTGAAGCACGCGGAGGCCAGAGCCGGAGTGTATCCACCCACCTAGCGACAGACTCACTCACCGCAGTTGAAAGCCGTGCCTTTCGGACCGCTTCATGTTTGGCCCGCGTTCCGTTGGCCGAAGCCTTTCTGGCCAGATCTGATTGGACGCCGCGTTGTTTCTCTCCGTCCCAGCCTCGACCAATCGTCATCACCCAAAAAGTATATTGCAAACAGATCCCCCCCCTTATCATGTCTAACACATTTAGGCTGCCGAGGGTTATGGCTTTTTAAGCACACACTCAGGAATGGTGACAGGAATAGTGTATTTTGCGGCAAGGACCAGCTGACCGGCTTGTAATGGATGGTAAATCTACAGCGGCCGGTGATCGCTGCCCTTGAGCATGGCATTGATTGATTTCCACTCCAGGGGGTTGCTGCACTGAGTGAGTTACTGTGCGCCAACCTTCCCTGTGTGTGTGTGTGTGTGTATGTGTGTGTGTGTGTGTGTGTGTGTGTGTGTGTGTGTGTATGTGTGTGTGTGTTTGTGTGTGTGTGTGTCTGTGTGTGTGTGTGT
>JAOPUI010000030.1:7101865-7115108 GCA_027123135.1 Urophycis floridana
CCCCCCCCCCCCCCCCCCCCCCCCCCCCCCCCCCCCCCCCCCCCCCCCCCCCCCCCCCCCCCCCCCCCCCCAAACCTTCCGCCATTGGGGGTTCAACGTGTTGGGGGATTTTCTCCCGGTGTTGTCAGTAATGAATAAAGTAGAGTTATAAACGTCCTACCGAGGCAATGCAAGGAAGTCCCATACTGCACAACATCCTGCCCCCCTAGGAGCCCAGTACCATCTGTGGCTCCTAAAACGTTGACCCCTGCAGTGTTTGCTGACAGGGAATACGCTGTTTGTGTTCCTGCTGCTCAGAAAGGAAACCAATGTTCAAAAACATACTTTCACACAATGACTAAAGTCCATGACTGCTGGTAATGAATCAGACAAAGCACAGCCTGAGAAATGTCCATGGTATTGTCCTTTAGCTGTCATCATCTGCAGTAAAATTACATTATTCAATGACTAATGTATTGTAAGATATGTAATGCAGATTACGCCAAGTATTTTGACTTGGACGAATTTCTTGGATGAGCCGATGGAAAATCTAGATTTATGATATGGAAAAAACGTTCTAGTTTATACTTCTGCAGGCCTATTTTGTTCTAAACTGTTATGCAAGAGGAAGAAGCGACCCAGTTCAGTCTCTGGTTTGTCTCTGCAGGGAAGGGCCGCATGTGAGGTGAGCAGGATGTGAAGCTGTCTTTACAGTCTAGTGCTCAAAAGGTCTCCATAGATGACTTACAGCCTTTTCTGTTTCTCTGTAGCCATCCTCATTAAGAAGTAAATGGCTTCAAGAAGGTCTATCATCGGGGGGAACACATGCTCCCCCTCTCTAGACACAGAGGGGTCATGTATATTTTAGTCTTACAGCATACAAGATGAGTGAAGTTCTAAAGACTAATGTGTCTGTTACTGGCTCCAATAAAGCAGTACCACTGTTAAAGGTTATCCAGCATAACCCCCCCCCCAAAAAAAAAAACACACACACACACACACACACACAAGGCTTATCCTAATGTCTTGTTGGGTTGTGTCAAAGTAACTAAAACGATCCTCGTTTGTAAGGGTCCACACCTTTTGGTGTTAGATGGCAACAGCGTAATTGGTGCCTGCAGAAGGTCTGTTGGTTTTCACACATCACACAATTCAACCACATGTGTCCAGGGTCCTGTAGTAACACCTGCCACCAGCCAATGACGGATAGATTCAACAATTTGCCAGGTTAAAAAAAAAAAATGCACTGTCTCATATTCAACTATTGCTTGGCTGGTAGATTTTCCGCTCTGGCAGGTAGAAAGTCAAAAATTGGGAACTGAAATTTTGTACCACGACACAATGTCCTTCACAATGGATGCTGAACGTTTTTGTGGACCTCGAATGTATTGGTGCGCATTAGATTAGCTGTATTAGATGCAGGGCCTTGCAAGGGGTTGTACAAAGTAGTTTGTTTTCAGTATGTATACACAGCAGTGGCTCCATGTGCTCTGGTCCCCGGGCCTCTTCTGCAGTGGGAAAGGTTAGCGTTGGTCATGCTGAAGGCTTAATTTAACCTGCGTCATCTCATTCCAATCATGTTCCCTATGAGGAGGATGGAGGACACACACACACACACACACACACACACACACACACACACACACACACACACACACACACAGAGTGTCCTTTCTTTGATGCATTTATTATTAACCCCTTTGGGGTATGATGATTTGAATACATATGCTTGCTGTTCGTGGGTTGCAGACTATAGATACACAGTTCAGTGTGTTGTTTCAGGGGATTTGCCTACATTTGGATTAGCCCTCAAAGTGGACTAGTGAAGCTCTGTGTGGTGACGGAAACACAAATTGGCAGGTTGGATGCCAATCTCTGTTTGTTCATTCGAGACTTCCTGTTTTGACAGGTGAGGTTAGCAGGAGAAAAAATGCACACGAACCAATCCTGTTTTCTGTGCGTTTCGGGTACACTTTGGCCGCTGAAATGTTGTAGTCAAAAGTTAGGTCAGACTCGGAAGAGCATTGTATAACAGACCGACTCTTCTGAATCACACGCAGACATTCAAGTGCAAGCCGCACACACGCACACCGTGTGCGTATTCCTCTCGCTTCTGGTAAATGTACTATATTTCAGGAAGTGGCTCAAAATAGCTCTGTAGTCCTTTGCTGTATAGGAAGTGAGCACTGCAGCTGCCCTGACTCTCGGCTCCATCTACTACTGCTGTGGAGAGCACTTCATTCTCAAAGGCTTCTTCATCTCTTGAAACCATTTGCAACACTGTCTCCTCCCCCCCCACCCCCAAGTGTAGGACCTGCCAAATGATAACAAGGTCTGGTTACAATTCATTCCCCTTCTGCACTGGTTTTATTTAAATGTGGCCGTCATTGCAGTCCAGCTTTCTGTTTGACCTATATAACTACTATCAAGTCTAAATCCTCAGGGAAGCAGCACAACGTAACTAGTTTGGAAATGAATGTACGTGTATGTACCCTACACAGAAAATGGCCTATATGACTACAATTTACAAGTAACATTCTCTATTTACTGTAGATAAAGATATTAATATAGATATATCTATGTATATAGTTCTATCTATAAAGCTCTCTCTCTCTCTCTCACTCTCTATTATTAGCAGTGCACTGTTCATCAGGCCTAGAACGAGAGTGAGGAGGAAGGGCATTTCGATAAAAACAAATTGCAGAAGGTCTTATTGTGCGGTATTCGGTCTTCTGCCTTAGTCACACAGTAGCAATAATATGGACACCAGTTTGCAGAGATGCACCCAAACAAACTGTGAGGGTGCAGGCCACAGTGGGTGATGGGGTGCTTAAAATAGCTAATGGGAAAAGAGCCAATGTGGTTTGACTTCTATAGATGGCGAAGTGAACGGGCGTCCAGAATGAAATGAGTGAAACGCTGGAGAGCTCTCACTTACTGATTCAAGGTCAACTGGTTCCAGCGTCAGCTGTTTTGCTTGTTTTATTTTGTGTGGGGTGGATACTGTGCGCTGTGTGCACCCACCACCACGCCAGCTTCCTACTCTGCCTGCAGCCCCGTGTGACGTCCACCGATGTGCGGGAAATGTCTGGATGGCAGACATTTATTGTTGCACTCTTGGCCGTCAGACGGGCGTTCGGACGAGCTGGAGTTGAGGTTAATTGTGGACTACTTTTTTTTTATTTTTTATTAGACACGCGGCGCCAAAGGGAGGGCATCAGTTATACCCGGTACAGGGTGGCAGTGACAAAACGGTTCACACTTGGCATTTGTCGTTTAGTTATTTAACAGACATTTTTCCCCCCAGGCGACATTCAGTGAATTCCATGTGCGCGTGTTGTTGACTTCCGAATATTTAAATATGTATGCCAAATATGTATGCCACTTTTGTGTTGACATCCTGCATGCCCAAGATGTTGTTAACCACCCTTTTTTTTATTCAAAATGGTTAAATATAGATGCGCTTGAATGTATTGAGATTGCCATGGACCTAATTAATTGTTTGTTTGTGTGTTACAGTCTGACAAACTATGATTGCCCAAAATAATGTAATGGAAACGGGACCCCTAACACCCATTTACACACACAGATACATTTAAACATGAGGGTCTGATTTATACTGACAGCGAACAGATGGGCCCGGAACCTGTTTTACTTTTGCCTGGCCAGAAATGTGGATGCTATGAAGGACTATAGGCATCTACTGGTCAACCCGCAGCCAGTAGTGAAGCTATTTCTGGAGTGTTCAATTTAGAAGTAGAAGCTAAACCTATTGTCTGGCCAGTGTATGCCCATGGGTTTGTTACATATGTACTGAGCTGCACATAAATCCAGTACCACGACATCACTGTTTTTTTTTCGGTGCTCCAATGAATAATTCAGAATTTAATGAGGGTGCATAGAATTACAGTCCCTCTCAAAGACTTGCAGAAAGGCTCCGTTCTTCCATTATGGAGCCAGCGGTTTTATAATTTCATCCGTCATCAACATCACCTCCGCACACTTTCTAGACTGAGATCACGGCATTAAATGCTAAATATAGAGGTAATTTCTTTATCTGTTTCAGCCATAGGAAAAAATATTCCTGGATGCCCTGATGTCTGACCAGTTAATATTAAGTTTTACCTGCACTTGAGTATGCAACTTTATATGCTTATCTCAGCATTGCTAGTGGTTGGGACACAATTGAGATTTGATATATTGATATTATTTAAGCTTGGGTGTTCCCATGGGTAACCTTAAGTCTGTTCATGCTGACTTGTATTTGTATAACATGGGATTGATCCATGAAAGGCAATCGGCCGTGAATACAAAGTAGGTTTGTGTCACAATCAGGAGACATGCACAGGATCCTATGGTGTACCTACCGAGATGCAGACCTTTCTCTGTCTATCTTTGTTAGGATGAGTCATCTCAGCATCCTTGCTGAGATGAAAATAGCTTTTAGTATTAACTAGTAGATTATTTTATTTTATTAGTAGATTAGTAGACTAGTAGATTATATTATTTTATCTGGAGTGTTTGCTTTCTCAGGACATATTGGACAAAGCTATTACTGAGTATTATTAATGGGCTTTCCCAATTCAAACATATTTTGCTTTTACATTGAGACTATGAACACCATGCACACGAAAGAATGAATTTGACTCCCAATGTTTCCAGGTCTTAAAAAGCGGGGATAAACAATGATAAACATGCTCATAATTTCCCATGTTTTGCTCAGTCATTGCTGTCAGGCCCAAATAAATGGGCAGTGAAATGAAGAAAAGATTCCCCTTTCGACAAAATAACACTTTTTTTTTTTTTTTTTTTTTTTATCATGTCCATGATAGGAGGCCTCCCGGACCCAGCCTCATGTGTGATGTCACCACAGTGACAAGCCAGTTATTTTCCCTTTGAGTTTGAAGGCTTCTTTAGTGGGCGCTACATCCCGGGCCTGTTTTGGTATCCAGCCATGCATTATGTTTGTGTTTGTTCTGTGAACATAACGCAGCCTTCCTTCTTGGCCTCTGTCAGGATGAGCGGAGCACTAAGGAAGGGAACCAGCTGTTGTGGAGTGAAGGAACAGGCTGCTGAACCCTGTGACCGGGGGGAAAGTCTTGACGCTATTGGGTAACGGCAAGCCACAAGGGAGTCACAAAAATGTGGTGGAGTCTTGAGGCTCTGGGGCTGAAAAACAATGATGCTTTCACTTGGAATTTCAAGGGGAACGCCACACTCGTCTAGTGTTGCCGCTTATTCTTGGCTTGATTTGCCACTTAATTTCCGTCTCGGCACTGTGTTTACTCTGGTCGCTATACCTGGTGCAAGGCGATGGGCCCCCCTCTGGACCTTGCTACTGTACTTGTGTTTGATTCATCCCCAATGTTGTGATTCCCAAAAGTAGAGTATGGTCTCAGGATTGAGGCTTAGAGTTTAAATGCAGGAGCATTTACTAAACATATTGCATACAAAATTGGCTGTTCATAATCTATATTCATATCTTATGTGGCATCATCTGCCGAGTTTGAAACATGTATTTTTAAGTTACAGGCAACACGTTAAGCACAACAATATATCTAGACCACTGTGATGCAAATGATCGATATGGCGCTACACTTAAACCGATGCACCTATTGCTAATCTAGTTGTAGATGTACTAGATGTACAAAGTCACAACAACAGTCTATATGGTTAAAGCTCTAGTCAGCTAGCCACAAAATGCAGGGGCTTTTTCTCTCTGAAGGTGTTTTCCTGATACTGGTGATGTGGGATTTTCTGAAGTATGTAATTTCAATTGAACCAGGGCTGGACTTCCCCTGTCAACATGTAGCCATCGTCTCTCATTTTCTACACACGTACACATTTACTTCTCACCGTTGAGAACTGCATAATGGTATCACACTACAGACGCAATGCCCATGTGCTAGACTGGTGACTAATACAACATAATGTCCCCGTCTCTTATCGATTTGTGACTGTGTCAACGGGTTTGAATTGAAGTACTGCCTGGACAGCCATGGATGTCTTTGTTTAGCTATTGTTTCGGAGTGTGCATTGTTGGAGTGCATATTGCGTTGCCTGCCTTTCAAATCAATGAACTGGCCAGTGTTTTGACCAGGAAGCTGATCCGTTTCTGATTGTTATGCAACACCCTTCCATTGGCTACCATTGATCTCTCCTTGGCCCGATCAACAGGGTGTCACGCTGCTGTGCCGCTGCACCAGAACCTTCCACCCCCGCCATCATACAAAACACTTTATTTCAGTGGGAATGGTTACGTCTAATTGAGATGCCCATCTCTGTAGAGGACCCATGACTCCAAAAGGCATTCTCTGCCAGACTTCCATAGAACATTTTTCAAACAAGATTGCTCACTGTTATCATACAATTGGCTCATTGATCTTAGTTTAGTTTTTTCAGCTCTGACAGAGGTTCATCAGTGAGACACATTTTTGTGATCTAAATAGTATCTATAATCTCTAAAGAAAGATCTGAGCTTAGTCATTGTTTTTTTTTATTAATTCAGAACTTGGATGAGGCGGTGACCAGAAATCCATTAGTCTGATGTAATGGAAATATACAATCTCTGATGTTCTTGTAGCTCCAAGTGTGTGTGTGCGGGCGCGTGTGCGTGCGTGTGTGCATCTCACTGAAGGATCAATACACACGAGACTGAAGGATCACGAGGCTTCTTGCTCACTCACCCTCACTCTTCTTCAACCCCCCTCATGTCTGCACAGCATAACCTGAGAATAGAAATTAAATTTTGTTTCGAGGAATACCGGTGAGGGCATACGCGCTGGATTGATTATGGAGTCATGTAACCATGGCTACCCGCGGCCTCCTTTTGGCTATGAGTGTTTTCGAGTTGGTATGGATGGACTCCTACCACTGTCCCCTTCCACCACATGAATTGTGGTTGATTAATAATGGTTTATCAATCATTTGAAACGCCATTAGTTTTTGGAAGTGGTAGCTTTCCTCGTAATTAAAACGCCATTTGACGAGCCTCCCTTGCCTCATGTCACAACAAGCTGCTTTGAGTCACTTGTGATGTGCGTAATTGTTTTTGAAGAGCAAACATGTCTCATTGGTCGGTGGTTAAGAAAAGCACCGTGCTATGTAATCGCAGTGATGCCACTGTGTTCTGTATGTCTTATTTCAGACTCCCCGGGGCCCAGATCTGCTGCCATTTTTATCAGAAGGAATTATTGCAAAATCTGGCCCATAACATGCCTTTAGTTTCCTTGGACTTGGTATCTCTATGTAAATCACTTGTTGATGATGATGAGCTTCATCTTCTGACTCTTGCTTAATGCTTAAGATGACCTGTTTTTGGTGGCAGATGTGGCAGTGCACTTCATGGCATATTTGTATCAACATCCAGATATGATGGGTGCGAAAGGTAAAGGTAAACGTAGTAATAATGCCGTGAGAGGTTAAGTGCTGCATTGTAACAGCTACTGCTTCTGCTTGAGCGGTCAATGGTCACCAGTCCAGTCCCCAACTATGAGAGACAACTATTCCTCTGACGTCAATGCCCAGTTCAGTTTTTTCTACCGTAGTGGATGCTTTCTCAGAAATGTGCAGAACCTCGATTGCTAATCAATTGCAGAACATTAGGCACTTATTGTACTTATTGTTAAGTCGCTTTGGATAAGATGTAGGCAGTGTAACTAGTGATTGAGTTGGATAATTCCAACACATTCTCAGAATCGCTTGTATGTTTGCATTCTTGGCACTGAGCTGACCAAAAGGTTTTATTCCCATGCTAATGTGTTTTTGTGGCCCTTGTTTTTAACCAATGATGATTTATTTAATACATTTAGTAATGCATTCCCCGCCCTGTAATATAATATGTCCACGTGTTGTCATGGTCTCACAATGAGAGAATGTGTACAACATGAACGGACAGTTACAATCTTTTTAGCATAGCTCCACATTTAGCTTGTTAAATGTTGTCAGGATATAGCTTATATCTGTCTTCGGAAACACATTTGTTTAATTTCTGTCTGCTCAGGCACGCACGCGCATCATCATGTCACACACACATGTTGCTTGTTAGGTCTGCGTAATTGACTTCCCTACCGTGGGCATGCGTCAAACACTTGTCTTGTTCCGATGAGACAACAACGGCATGATTAGCTTGTCCACTGAACTCCACAAGCGGCTCCTATTGGCTCTTGGCGTCTTGGCTGCAGATTTAATAAGCTATGCGACTAAGATAAGCAACATTGTGTACATGCTCTGAATTTGAATGATAAAATTCAGGCCATCAATTACAAATTGGATCACTGCCTTGCGCTGACTACACTTTGGTAATTCATGTCGATGTAAAACACAAGTTGTGACAGCTTTAGGGTCTGGAGGTGAAACAACAGGTCTATATCAAAGGCATCTTTTTTTTTGGCCATTGTGTTCATCATTGGGTTGCAAAACTTGAAAGATGAAGGGACGGGGGTAAGAATAACCAAGCGGTGTTGCATGGAGTCATTTGCCAAGCCTTGCCCTGGCCGGAAATGTCTGTTTTATATATGCTATAGTCTTTGAAGCTGGCATGGTTGACATGCCTGCCTGGTAGGGTTTTTGCAGCTATGCTATATGCTGTACCAGCTGTGCCATGCATTTGCTTTTACCATGAGATTGAATATCTGGAGCTTATTTTGGTAGTGCCTAGCTTGGCTGTTGCCAGCCATATGCAGGTTCCCTCGTCTACCACAGTGACCTAAGACCAAAGGATTTCACAGCCAGCCTGCCCACCTCTCTTTAGATGGGCCCGGTATGAAACGCACCTGTCGTGCTTTGTGTTTCTAACTTTGCGTGTCCAACAGACCAATAGGGTGCTGCCAGAGTTTTGGTGGTGTTGTTTTAGTTGTAGATTTGTGTGTTGTGTTGTTTATTTTTATTTTTAGTGAATGAACACATTCATACATTTCTAATATGTACTGCAGCAACCTGGAATGGATTGGAATAGAATCCAACCACAGTTATATCGCTGGTGAAGCACACACGTCTGTCTAAACCTGGTGCCGAGGGGAAGGAACTTGGCTAGCATGCGGAAGAGGATACACGACACCATTTGGCTCTCATTTAAACAGAAATGGGTGTAAACATAGAAACTAAGCTTTCCCTATGGTTGGGATTAGTTTTTATTCAAATATGTCAATACACACCGCTTGAGAATATATATTTCTTTCTCATTGTCGGCCGTATGTTGTAGGTTAATAATCGGTTTAACCGAGTTGATTGCTGTATCCTCATGATATTGGAGATGAGCCATGTACAAGGGCTTGTAGGAAAGGTGTTGTGTTCAAAACATTGGACCCGGGACAATCGTCAGGCGGCCTTACCCCTACGGGTGCTGCTGACGGGGCTGCGTCGGCTGCACCTACGCAGTGGACACGCTATCGCATGTGCTACTGCCGTGTTACTTGCGGTTTTTACGGCACGTAGCACTTAGCGGCAGGACAGGACAGTACTGACTGCGCTCCTCGCTCCCAATTCTCCTTCCACTCTGGAGCGCTCGACTCGGCTCAAGTTCTTCCCGCGGCCCACGCTGACCTGCTAACCCACTGGCTTATCCCCTTGATTTCCGGCCGGAGCGGACCCAGGCACATAGCTGGCTCACGCCTGTTGCTGTTGCATGATAAGCAGCATAAATGCACACTCCCGAGCTCCCATCCACAGGAGAGCCTTAGCATTTGTAAGCTTCTCTGTGGCTAATGGTATTGTTTAATAGAGTATACCAAAACAGTAGTAAGTGTGTGTGTACTGTACAATGGCTTGGACGTGACCTTTGTGGAAAATATCTAGGTCTGTATTTAAAGTGAGCTAAATGTTTGCGTAATTGTGTAGCCTATTCATAACTATGCCATTCACTTGCTGCACATTTGTGTACCTTCTCATGGATCCCTCTACCTCTCTCTAGTGATGAACATTATGTATCATCATTGCTCTGCTTACGTTGCCACATGTCTCCATGGGGAAAAAGCAATGGGGGTTTCAAGTCCCAAATGGAAACGTTTCACTGTATTTTTTTTTTGTGCTAATGGCTTTCCATTTTCCTTTCACCTGTTACAAGTCAAATTCAGAATTGTGTAACCATTAGATAATGGTCTGGGTTAGTGTGTCTCTCTAGCTACGGGAAGTGCCACTGCCATATATGGGCGGTCACGTACAAGGTCTATAATGCAATGCATCAAGTTTTGTTTTGACTGCTCGTTGACAGTTGTGTGTTTTGCTTTCCTTTTGCAGGGCTCCAGAGATTATCCTGGGACTGCCGTTTTGTGAAGCCATAGACATGTGGTCGCTGGGCTGTGTGATAGCAGAGCTCTTCCTGGGTTGGCCTCTGTACCCCGGCTCCCTGGAGTATGATCAGGTAAACAGCGACTAGTTCCTCACTTATTAGCTGTAACGCGCTTATTTAATGGTGTTTTCCCTCCCACCCCCCCACACACAGTCACCCTGTGTCCTTTTCCTCTATTCACACGCCCACTTCCTGTCTCGTCATAAACGGAAGCTTTGTACCACTGCTCATGACTGGTCTCTTTCTCTGACACGCCATCGCTCATTTGGCCTATTTTCAGTTAAGACCGTCTCGCTTCTTGATGAGCTTGCTGATAACGGCGTTAAAGATAAGCGGAGTTCATTTGCTAACACCTTTGTCCTTGTTCTTTGTACCTAACCCCTCTACCGCGCTTGTGACAACCCCCGGTGATTGTCCAAACAGCTGTTGAATCCTCAATCTCCAGTGACACAATGCCTGCCAATGCCTCCATTTCACATGGCTCTCGGTTATCTTTCTGCATTAGCCGTGTCCCAGTCCTGTCCTTCCCTCTTGTCCTCTACTGTGTGTCAGTTGCGAAGATGAATGAAAGTAACCACCCTCAAGAGAATGACTCGGGCCCGTGCCGGTCAGGCCGTGGCCGAGTGTGTGAGGAAAGCCTCCACATAAGCCAGTTGTCTTTAAAGCAGGGGTCAGAAAAGGGATGGGTCATGAGTCTGCAGAGTGAATCCCATGTGGCTCCGAGATGGTGTGAAAACGTGCCTATTTCTCTCCTCAGAGCACTGACGAGGTTTTTCCTGTGTGCACCGAGTAAGATAGGGCAGACATTTGGGAAGAACACTGGGCTTATGAGAAGTTGCCTGAAAGAAACAAAAGAATAAGAATCGTGGATTATGTGAGACAAGAGGGAGACCCCAGACTCTGGTGAGGGGCTGTATCAGCCCACAGAGAGTGGTCTTGTTTTCCTTGGTTTGTAGAAATGAGGCCTCTTTGTGGCAGACGGAATTGTCTGAGGGGGGTGTGTGTGTGTGTGTGTGTGTCTGTGTCTGTGTCTGTCTCGTGGCCCCCTACTCGGGCTTCAGAGTTCCTCGGATGAGACGGATCCAGGCTTATGCAGAGCGGCTTTCACCCCAGGAGTCAGCCCCAGCCTGATTCTCTCCAACCGGGAGCACCAGGCTAGGGCTGAAGCATGTCTGCTTATCCAAGGGGCTGCCCCTTGGATGCTTTATACTGCATTACAGGCCTCCACTCCAGACCACGGCCCTGCCAACCTATTTTTGTTCTTGGCATAATTTTTCACACTCTCCCCAGGCCTATGGCAGGAGAGCAAACCCAACACCTCCAAAAGGAGGCTGACCACCGCTTGGTAGACTGGGGCTAAATATACGGATCTGTTTTTGCACATGCGGATCAGAGTGTCCCAAAGCTTGCTCAGACGGGCGGGGGTTCGTCAGCAGGATGCCCACTGGGAGGAATGGGAAAGCCTCAGACCGACAGATGGACAGGGAAGCCTGAGGGCGGGGAGGGAGGAAAGAACAAGTCCTGGAAAAAAAAAAAAAAAAAAAAAACTGAGTTTGGACCCAAGATGAAGAGGAGAAGCCCAAGAGAAGGAGGTGGAAAGAGCTAAAACGGAGTAGAAACCAGCATCTTTGTTTTTTTTGGCAGATGGTGTGTATTATGGCACTGACCTTCTGAATAAACAGAACCCCAGACACAGGCAGCCGGCTACTTTCTCGCTAATGAACAATGAAGCCAATTTGTTTGTCTCTGGATCAGTAACTCAGAGCAGCAGCACAATTGAATAATGGGAAACACATTTCCTGGTATTTTATCAAGGCAACAGTGTGGTTTGAAAGTAGCTATGGTAAAGATGCATTAATTCAGTTTGCATTTTTGCCACTCCCAATGTGCACACCCCAAAGGCTCTGCCACCACTTCGATGGTGTCTTTGGGGCCCGCTAAGTCCATTTCCAACGCTAATGGCCACTAAATGTTGACGACGGACAAAATCATCACGTGTCGTCCCACACATAGGGCCGGCGGCGGCTGCAGGCTAATTGCGGCACACGCTCTCTCCTGTTTCCCAGCATGCCGCTGGTGTGGGATGACACCGAGTCATCCTACAAGGCTAGGCCTTCGGAGCCCCTGGGGCTCCCGCTGCTGCCGTCTCGCCCCTACTCAGCCCCCCCCCCCCTCACCCCCACCCTCCTTATCTTTCTGCATGGGGTCTGGTTCCATCCCACGCAGCACAATGTATTTTTAACTCCCAACTCATTCCCTCAGCCCCGTCGTCTTGCACCCTCCCCCCGTCGCCTCACCCTACCGGCGTCGCCGTTAAGCAGCAGCAGCAGCAGCAGCAGCAGCAGCAGCAGTGTGCGCCTAAGGAGTGCTGCAGCTTCCTGGCTCTCCCCAGGTCACGTGACCAGCCCTCTCGCTCCTCTTAGCACCACTGGCTATAGTTAGCCCTGTCACTCTTGATACCTGGGAATTCCTCTGGCCGCTATCTCCCTCCCCCCCACGCATGTTTCTCGTCTTGTCTGGCTCTCCAATTGTGTTTATCTGTCGCTCTGTCTCGGTCTCTCACCCTTGTACTGCGTTGTAGGCAGGAGACAGACTATCCTATTTCAAGTGTTTTCGTTGGACTGGTGGGCTGTAGTGAGAAATGATGTGACAATGCACACAGGTGTGTGTGTGTGCGTGTGTGTGTGTGTGTATAAATGCCACATTTAATGTTTTTCTGTTTCTGTCTTTTTCAGTGTTTGTTTTTATGCTAATTCACCCTTGGGGTCGCTTCGGTCCTTCACCTCCCCCACCCAAAAAAAACAAAAAAACAATTTCATGTTCCCCGAGAAGACGCCACGCAGCTGGGACATGTACAGGCCCCAGCTGGCAGATGGCATAAGTATTGTTTGTCCTAAAATGATGTCTTCTTTCAAGAGGAACAGTGAGTTTTGTTGAGGCGAGGGGGAGGGGGGGAGGGGCGGGGGGGGCTGAGTC